>OZ010595.1:78153251-78163251 GCA_963932145.1 Acanthosepion lycidas | reverse complement strand
TAGGTATCTTCAGCTACCAGAATCGATGCCTGTGAATTGCAGGTCCCTCTGGCACACATCCTTGAAATATAGTGCTAGGCAACCTACTGGATGCTGTCACATAGCCCGCGCACTATACACGATAACCTTTGGGTTCCTTCTTGGCATCACGTTTTCCACTTACTTGAAGTGGAGTAGCTACGTAGAATCAATAGCTGCATCTACAACAAACGAAGGTGGGTAACTGTGACATGCCAGAAAGCTTTTCGCGTTTGAAGCCATTACATTTACAAATCTACCATACGTTCGTGCATTGAATATTGTTGTTATATATGGTCTGGTGTTTCACCAGACCATATATAACAAAAAAATTAGATACATCATCAATGCTATTCATCTCGAGATTCTTGAAAAAATTCCAAAGAAGGATATGTAATGTAATCAATCCTGACTTGGCATGTCGACTTCAGTTATTTTCTTACCAACGTGACGTGGCATCCCTCTGTCTTTTTTAAAAATATTTACATGGCAACTGTTTTGACAAGGATGTTTTATTAACCGGAGACCCGAATACATGAATTTATATTGGCATCTAGCTCTTAGTCTTTTACTGTTGGAATAGGTAAATGTAACAGACAGTCCTACTTTAACAGATTTTTCTCGTACTTCATACCTGTGGAACTCTCTTCCTGGGGGGGGGGGTAATTAAAATACAAAACAACCGTCACTCATTCGCTGTAAATGAACCAGCCTTCGAAAATGACTTTGACAGAGATGACGCATGCTCCATGTCTCTACTTTCTCCAGCACCAAAGTGTTGCTAACTTTGTCTCTCCATATAATGCCAAGGATACGTCGTAGGCAGCGGAGATGGAAATTTCCCAAGAGGTTTGCCTGACGTATGTCGTCATGATTTCGCTGCTGTAAAACATAATATTAAAAAGACAAGACTAGAATACTTTTCGTTCTGAGCGCATATATATATATATATATATATATATATATATATATATATATATATGTCAATGTCTGCTAACTCATTCATGTCTTCTCTCTCCCCCTCACTTCCTCACTTCGTTAATTTACATATGTTTAATACGGCCCGTTAAAAATGTGTAAATTTCTTTTCATTTTTTGTTTCAACCTTTGAAAGTAAATCTGATGATCCGCAATCCTTTAAAAGGGCTGTGGTGAAATAATTTATTACATGGAACCATAAAGTGGTCTGTTTTTATTTAAATTATTTGCTCTGGATTTACATTGAGCTCTCTGGATTTTATCCTCCTTAGGTTTACCCATACGGATTACCTTTTTTCATAATATATATATATATATATATATATATATATATATATATATATATATATATATATATATAATTATTTATTTAAAAAAAAAATTATAACATAAAATTTTTTTTTTAAATAAATAATTATATCTGCTCTACTTTGTATTGAGCACTCTTTTAAGAATAGTAATTGTTGGTTATTGGAATTCATTCCATATATACCAATCATATACTTCATATACTAATCGATATATAAATATATATATATATATATATATATATATATATATATATATATATATATCGATTAGAATCGTTGTTATAACGTTTTTATAATATAGATTTCTTCTCTGTTCTATTTATAGTCTAACTTTCATATATGTTTTCTATTCTCTGTACATTCTCATTTGCTCTTAATATCATTACGTCATATATTCTTTTGTGAGAGTACAAACGCCACCTTGTCGTGACATTATCGTGTAAACCCACGTACCGGAAAGACAGCCGAACAAAGCCGAGCGTAAACGAAAGTGTCAGGCCACTTTGTCGGACGTGTGAAGACAAGCTTAAGACATACGCACATTAGCGCATGCGTAAATGCGCATCAGCTCGCGACCTGCATTCGATTGATACGATGGAGTTGATGTTTCAGTCAACCGAAAGAAACGCTTAACTTTACAAACGAAAATCACAAGAGAATTGTAAATAACGGAGGGAAGAGATTGTGTAGAGGAAACGAAAGATCAGGTTTTATCGTAACTTCGCCATATTGAAATTCTACTGTTGGAATGCGAATAGATATGATTTGTACGCACGATTTTTTTTTTTTTTTTTTTTGGTGACCAGCTAACTTAAAACATAGTGAGACATTTTCTTGTTATTTGTTTGTATTTAATACGTCGACCCATTCTTATTTTATCTTTATATTTGCATTTCCCTTCAAAATTCAACTAACATTTTTCTCCAACTTTAACGGATACTCATACATTTTGTTTGATATCATTTTTCCTTTACGATGCCGACATTTTTAAAGCAAATTTAATATTATATAAATGTTTTTTTTTTTATCATCACATGACACTTCTAAACATTCATTGATTACCAATTGTTAGGTATTAATAATCGTGACTTTCTGTGTAGGAAAAATTAAATATGTATTGCAAACTAAAATCAGCATGCGTGTGTGTTGGTACATTGTGTTGCGTGAATATTTTCAATTTGTCAATTATGACACATTCATTTTATTTTTGGGAACGCATGTCTCCATCTTGAATGTTATCGTCACAGCGTTGCGTGCGTGAATATGTGTATGTATATATGTGTGTGCACATGTATATGCGTGTGCGTCAATCGCTGCATGTTTTCTTTGATGGAATATTTTGAATTGAGGGATTATAAATATTATGCTTTAATCTTTTCCGGTTCAGTGTCCTCATCTTCGCAGTTATCGTCACAACGTTGTGTGTGTATGTGTACGCACGTGCGTGTGTGCACGCGCGTTTGAATGTGTGTGCGAGCGCATGCGTGTGTGCTTGTTATCGATTAAACTTTTTCGGACGAGTGTCCTCATCTTGGCTGTTATCGTCACAAAGTTCTCTATGTGAGTGTGTGTGTTTCCCTTTTTTAGGGTAAGCAAATTTCGCATCTTGTACCTAACTGTTGCGGTGGCGTCCTAGGAAGGTCACACGCGTATACTAAAAATATTATGTTGAAGGAACCCTGCAATTCGATTGTTGGTAATCAAACTTTGTCCTATTGTATGCAGATTCCCATTGATAGAATCCAAACGGCACATTCAGTCAAATTCAAATGTCTATCGCAATTACTTCCGTTCCCTCTTTTATTTCGTATATTTCTTTGATATCATTTTCACGTTAACTATACGGACATCTTTAACGAATAATTTTAATATTATATCAATGTTTTTTAATATCTTCGACTTGTATTCTAAATTTATATTAATTACCAATCGTTATGTATTAATAATCTCACTAGTAATACGATTGAATAACTTATGACCGACAACCAACCAAATCACACCACAGCCTTAAAGTAAGATATATTTAAATATATGTATATATTAAACATTACTTACATTTGTCGTAAATATTTTCATTTATAGTGTGCGAACAAAGCAAAAGGTAATTAGTTTTACTTAAAAGATTTGCTCTTAGTTTAGTTTAGTTTGATATAATGTGGTTTGGTTTGTTTCACGGAATATCAGTATTTTTGAGGTAATTGAATCTCGAGTTCTGACGTACAACGTTGAAGTAGACATAATTTTCGTTCTCATGACAGTGAAAAATATACATATAGTCTTGATTTACACGAGAGTCAAATAAATATACATATGCCTGGTTGCACAAGAGTCAAAATCGTTTGAAATGGGTTTTGATTACAGGAGAGAATATATAGATTTGGTGGCCCCGTGAGTCAAAAAGATACACGTAGTCCGTCAAATTTTACACTTCCGCAACAAACATATGAACAATAAATGGCACTCGTTGAGTCAAAGTTTTATCTTTGAAAAAAGATTTACAAAACATTCATTTACAAGTAGACAATTTATTATAGTTTAAAGTAGCCAGGTTTTGTTTTTTTTTTTTGCAGGTTACTGTATATACATACATATCTTCCACTCTCTTCCGCCCTCTCCACTCATCTCTTCCCCTATATATATATATATGTATATATGTATATATATATATATATATGAGTTGATGGGTGTGTGGACGTGTCTACGTGTCTACAAAGAGTGTCAGCACATTGTGACCATGTGCATAGTTGATGTTACTGAGTGTTGACTTTTTAAATATATATATATTTGCTTTATACATATATATACATATATATATATATATATATATATATATATATATATATATATATTTGTTATAGATGTTTTATATATTTTTGTTAATATATACATATATATATATATATATATATATATATATATATATATATATATATATATATATATGCGTGGGTTTCGGCTGGATAATTTCATTAAGACAGGTTTCGTTAAATAATTTAGACATGTTTTGTCTACTTATTTTTTAATTTTTTTAAAATATTAAAATATAATATATATATATATATATATATATATATATATATATATATATATATATATATTAATTATACTTTATTTCAATAATTTTTTTACTACACTGGTTTCAGGTGTGCGACTATCGTCAGGACAAGAATGGTTATTTCCGCATATTATTTAAAGGAATTAATTTTTTTCCTCTGTTTAGCCATTGTCTTTTGTGTGTCGTATTAATCCAAATTCTTCTTGGATTAGTGGAGAAAATCTCCCTCTGCTTAAAGTGTAATAAACAATTAGGAGTGCTCAAAGAATGGTGGAATCACTCTTGTTTCTTTTTTAACCCGTTTCCGCGTGTGTTTAAATGAAAAAATAACAAAAAGTCAACACTCAGTAACATCAACTATTCACACCGTCACAATGTGCTGATTCTGTTTGTAGACACGTACACACACATCCCATTCACCCTCAGATAGATAGATAGATAGATAGATAGGTAGATAGATAGATAGATAGGAACATAACCAGATAGATAGATAGATAGATAAGAACATAATCCGATAGATAGATAGATAGATAGATAGATAGGAACATAATCAGATAGATAGATAGATAGATAGATAGATAGATAGATAGATAGATAGATAGATAGATAGATAGTTAGATAGGAACATAATCCGATAGATAGATAGATAGATAGATAGATAGATAGATAGATAGGAACATAATCCGATAGATAGATAGATAGGAACATAATCAGATAGATAGATAGATAGGAACATAATAAGATAGATAGATAGATAGATAGATAGATAGATAGATAGGAACATAATCAGATAGATAGATAGATAGATAGATAGATAGATAGGAACATAATCAGATAGATAGATAGATAGATAGATAGATAGATAGATAGATAGATAGGAACATAATCAGATAGATAGATAGATAGATAGATAGGAACATAATCAGATAGATAGATAGATAGATAGATAGATAGGAACATAATCAGATAGATAGATAGATAGATAGATAGATAGATAGATAGATAGATAGATAGATAGATAGGAACATAATCAGATAGATAGATAGATAGATAGATAGGAACATAATCAGATAGATAGATAGATAGATAGATAGATAGATAGATAGATAGATAGATAGATAGATAGATGGAAATGGATCGGTAGGGAGGGAGAAAGAGAGAGGAAGGTATGGATACGAGGAAAATATACACTATTACTGGGTTAATTGTTTTGGTCAATAAATAAAAGAATTGGATACATTATTATAAGGTCCACACGGTTAGAAATTTATAGAGTTACTATAAATTATTGAATATGAAGTTAAATTCATCAAATCCATGGACAACTGATGATGATCAGAATGTTCTTAGTCGAAACGTTGTGTCTATAATAGTATGTATATCAATCAAGATGAGAACCATAATTCGAAATAAAACAATGCTGTCAATTACTCATCTCTGAAAGGAAATACTAAATTATAGGGACAAAATATGACAATAGCCAGCAAATCTCCCGTGTGGTCACCTGATGATGACCAAAGGGGACTTGGTCGAAACGTTGTGTCTATAATAACATCTATATCGACCAAGGTGAGTGCCATGGTCTCAAAAAATATGGGACTATTTAATTGAGAAGAAAGACAATGAGGCTTTGTTCTGATCAACTCACAACGTTATATACGTAATTTGTTTTTGTTTTGGCACCTAATCTGTATGAAAATGGGAGCTGGAAGATTTTTTAGCGATTTTAAATAAAGGTAAACGACAGAAGAGTCAGCTTATATGAATAATGTAAATGAAATGAAAATCATTTTAAAAAGAATTTTACTTAACATCAAAAAAAGATGAAATTTTCAGTGGTAATATCACACCGCCAATATGGCAGTGTATGCTGTTGGAATTTTGGGGTACCCTATACTAGTGAGCCAGCAAAAATGAGCTGACTCATTTTATAGTTCACCAATAGAAGGGTTAACCAACCAGAAGGCTCAAAATATTCAGTCCATCGTGTATAAAGGCAGTCATTTTGTTTTTTCTCTGAATCTTCACTGCCAACCTCTGATATTGAACACATTACGTACTTCACTGGATTCTCTATTCAAAGACTATGGCAAACATGGTCAACATATGCACCGATTTTTATCATTTCACAGTAAAGCCAGTAAGACACAAGGGTTTACTAAATGCGTACTAACAAGGAAACTGTAACATTATAAAGTACCGAGAACAATAGATGCGTAATCATGAAGACATTAGATAGCGATTCACATGGCATTTCCCGTAATTCCCCATGTATAATACGAATTTTTCTAAAAAAAAAATAAAAAGCTAAATTAGGGGTGTGTATTATGGACGCCTAAAAAAACCTTTAAAAAACTACCGTTTCATAGATCGATTTCAGTTGCGAAATGACTACTCACAACAAACATCCGACAATTTGGCACTAACATTCGGTGATTGTGACCCCATAAGGATGTCAAATACAATCATATGAACCTAACAATACTTACAAATGTAAAATAAAATAAGAATTATCATAAAAATAAATTAGATAATATTATTCTATATTTTAAACCATTTTTTGTGAAAAACTACAAACAGTTCCGGTAGATTGCACATTTTATCGAACAAAAACAGGTTAATGAGTCGGCGCAGTAGGCACAATGTAGGTATTTCCATTAGAATCGTGATGATCGGAAATTTTAATAAATATCTTCAATTAGAGCTTGAATAAAAGTAGGAAAGGCTGGCCGTGATGAAATTGGAGAGGTACGTTTTATAGGGTTTGATTACCAGACCAGGGGTGCATATTATGCGTGAGTAGAAGCATTTTCCCATCACATTCAGTACACAATTTGGGGTGCATATTATGGATAAAATCGCTTGATACATGGGGAATTACGTTAAATTATTGAAGATCAAACTTTGTGGAAAACATGGAGCTGGAAGAGTGTTTCACAAGGGAGAAGTGCGAGAGAAGGAACTATTAGCATAGAACTTACGGTTACATCTATTCATTTCATCTGTCAATTGGTGAGAACTTGTTACTTAAATACAGCGCTTAAATTTATAAAAAGAGACTTGAATTAATATGTGTTTCTACAGAAGGATGATGAGTACAAAATATGTGAACAATGGTGAAATTTTAGAACAAACGGAATAAGAAAAAACACTTATATAAAGTCTAATCGAAAAATTATCGGGTCCGTTGCTATGGTAATGGGGCTAAGGTCCGAAAAATGATCTTCTTGGCAGAGACTGACATTGAACACTGTCGCCCATGCACACTAAGCTATAAAGTTGCTGCCAAATTCCAGTAATTATAGCAGGGCTTGGAAGGAAAGTGTGTAGAGTGTGTTCGTCTCACCACACCACAGAGATTCCATCTGTGTACAGCAGTTTCTGAGCTACCTCAGCATTCCTCATGTCCTAAAACCACCATACTCCTGACACCTCGCCTTATCCGACATTTTTCTCTTCCAAAATCAAATCCATTTGAGAGGGACAAAGATGTCAAGGCAAGAAAGAAATCTAAGAGAATCCGACGAGGTTGCTGTTCGCTCCACCGGAAAGAGCTCCAGGGATCCTTCCATCAATGGAAACAATGCAGGATAAAATGTGTAGCTTCGGAAAGGCACTACTTCGAAGGAATTCCGAATTATGTGATGTACGTTTCTTTTGTCGCGCCAAGTTCCAATACTTTTTTATCAGATCTCGTAGGTATCATTAGGTAGAGACAGTTGAAATATCAAAGACACATAAGAAAGAAACAGAGCTTGGAAGAGGCAAGCGGGACAGAAGAAAACAACGCATAACCTTCCTAGAGAGCTTGAGCAAATGGATGGAGGAGCAAAGTTTAGGAGATTGAAGGCAAGAGGGACAGAGGAAAACATCGCATAACCTACCTAGAGAGTTTGAGTAAATAGATGGCAGAACGAAGTTTAGGAGATTGAAAGCAAGATGGACAGAGGAAAACAACTATGTGAACGACTGTATCATTAGATATATATCGTAAACACAGGATATACCTTGGACTTCGGCAATTAGTTGGAGATTCGTCTCCAGCTAAGCTAGTCGAACTGTCTTCCTTTAGGCAGAGAGGGACCCAGACGAGGCTATGCCGAAGGGCAGAGTCTTGTTTGGGGGTGGTAGACGGCAACCCGACCTCGGTTTTACGGGGTCTACGGGAATTTTTGGCCGAGCCTACGGGCTCGGACACCCCACATTAAATTAGGCCTTGTGCCACATCTGACCGCGTGGGGCGGTTGACAAATATCTTTGTTTCGGCAATTAGTTGGAGATTCTTCTAACCTACGGGCTCGATATTTCCTCGCATTCAAAACAGCCTTGTGCCACATCCTGCCTCGCGGGGACGTAAGGTAAATAACCTTGCTTCGGGAATTAGTTGGAGATTCGTCTCCAGCTGTGCTGGTCGAACTCTCTAGCTTCGGGCTAAGAGCAACCCAGACGAGGCTATGCCGGAGGCCAGAGTCTCGTCTTTGCTTCGGGAATTATTAGCCTTCCACCCGATTTCCTATCCTTCAGTAGTTTATTCTCTTTCAATAAACCTGTCTTTATTTCATCTATACGCGTGTTTCTGTTCGTTCACTCGAGTACCATCTTTGTCTGTTTGTAACCTGTTTAAGGATACAACAATTTTCATCTATGATGATTAAACTATCCTAAACTAATCCTGGACTGTTTTCTAAGTCATACTGATTGACTATTTCCATGACCCAAGGGAACACGTATCCAAGACTGATAGATTATGAATTTTCAATATAAAATACGGATGCAATATTTTTTTAATATTCTTGCAGATTATTGTAAAAAAATGACATTCTCTTTTATGTACAATCTAAATACAATACTAATAATATCTCTCTTTCTCAATCTCGCCCTTATTTTCTCAATAGCTCTCTCTCTCTCTCTCTCAATCTCACCCTCGATCACTTGCTCTCTCTATCTCAGTGGCTCCCTACCAATCTCTCTCGCAATCGTTCTCTCTTTCAATATCTCTCAATGTCTCTCTAAACATCTTTCTCTCTCATTCTCTCTCAGTCGCTCTCTCTCTCTCTCTCTCTCTCTCTCTCTCTCCATCGCGTTCTCTCAATCTTTTTAAATCTCTAAGCTTTCTTTCTCAATATCTCTCCTTGTCGCTCTCTCTAACTCAGAATCTCATTCGCTCTCTCTCTCTCTCTCAACCTCTCTCTCTCTCTCTCTCTTACAATCTCACTCGCAATCACCATATATATATATATATATATATATATATATATATATATATATATATATAAATCACTCTCTTTTAACCTTAATCTTTCTCAATCTCTCTCAATTGACCTCTCTCTCCATTGCTCTCTCTCTCTCTCTCTCTGTCTATCGCTCTCAATCTCTCTAATCTCTCAATCTTTCTCTCTCGGTATCTCTCAATAATTCTCTCTCTCTCTTAATCTTTCTTTCTCACTCACCTTCTCAATCTCCCAAACTCTGTCTCTCTTACATCATTTTAGATCTGATTTTTTTTTCCTGTAAGAATGACGACACTTTTTCTACAAAGTGTCGTCATTCGATTTCTTTCATCGAACATAAAAAAGAAATCCCGATACCAAAATTAGTCTTTCGTCACCGTCATGAAAGACTGAACTTTTTCAAAGCC
>OZ010595.1:78013251-78148251 GCA_963932145.1 Acanthosepion lycidas | reverse complement strand
TTTTTTTTCTGTTGATGAGAGTGATTTAATACGCATCAGAATTTTTAAAAAGACGAATCGAAAAGCTGAAGAACTTTCTGGCAAAATCAACGGCCATGAAGCTTATTGTGGTAGACTGGACTGGACCAATAACTTTGCAGATTCTTCTTTGTATTTTATCAAGAATCTCTAAATATATCACGAGCTTCAAACCAGGTGTATTAGCAATGTATGGAAAGGTTAATCTGGTATACTGCACTTTATATGTTAGGTATTGAACTAATATAGTGATGAATTATTTCCTATCCTTCACCTCCTTTCCCTCAGACGTAACATTGCAAGCCTTTCTCTATTCTATTACTATTTCCATGGAAAATATTCTGACGCGGTATATTCATTAGTCCCATCAGTTCAGACATTGACAGTTAAGACACGCCAAGTTATGAACTCTAGGGTGAATCATTTCAATTCGTCTTGCATCAGTAAAGAGGAAGTTCCATTCGAGCAGTTTCTTCCAAAGAGCTGCTATTTTGGACAAAAAAACTCCCCTTAGGATGCTTCGCCGGTCGCTAAAGTCTTAACCTATACAAGTCTAATGTCAACCGTTATCCTTCCTACATATATCATCATAATCTGAAATTCTTACCACTTCCCATCAAATTCATACAACAATCTCATTCTCTAACACTCTACCTTGAGTGGCAGTTGTGCCTTGTATTGAAGGGATTAGTAAAAATGCTGTCCTTGTTTTGCTATCCATTAGCACAAGCTAGTTAAGTACGTTACTCGGTGTTTCCTGTTACTGTATATTAAATTTTCTAAACTCTCTTCCCATATTATGTGTACCAAAAACTTCACTGGTCTCATCTGTTTGTAAGTATATATAATCTCTATTTTCCTGAAATATTCACTGTTGTTCCCCTGTTCTATCCATGGTATTTTCAGCATTCGTCAATAGAACCACATCTCTGTCGCTTCAAGTCTCTTCTTCTTCTGTAAGGGGAATTTCTAATATTCACTCCCGTGTAAAAGATTAGTTGTTTAATAAGGTTTTATTCGTTTCTAAAGACATTTTGTTATATCCTGCGACTTTCCTTACTTTTTGAAAGAAATCTTTCCATATTTACGTGCGTTTTCAGATTTCTGTTAAGATTTTCAGTTATTTCTTGTTGCACTGAGAGCAGCGTTAAATTTCTGTATCTACATGATTATGAGGTACCCAGTACGTAGCTCTAGTATTGGAATACCACTTTTAACAGCGTTTATTTCTGATCCCATTGCGTACTTAAAAATATCAAATAAAAGTAAAACATGTCGAGATTTATGTAGCTGTAAGCGTTAAAAGAATAGAACAAAGCAAAAACCTGTTCCCATTAATGAAAACCAAAAAAGCATATATAAATAGGATATAGATTCGAGGCTCATTCAAAAAGTTTATGGCGAAATATGTTATGAGCAATCCTTTTGATATTTATTTGAAGCGGAATAAACTGTTCTATCCTGGATGAAGTGGAAGCATTTCAAGTTAATAGATTGACGTTGGCGTCAGTTTAAAAGCAATCCTCTCGAGACCAACATATAACCTGTCAATGCTGAATTAAAGGACTAACATCAAATTAATAGAAAAACGTGACTGGAAGACTAAAGACAATTTTGGTGGGGAATAAAATTATCGATTTCAAATGGATAACTCATTTGAAAGTAGGACAAAACAGTGTTGGGAATACCAAATAAATCTATAAACTTTCAATATCAATTTGTTAGTATTGTGGTGTCCTCCCTCTAAAGAGTTTATGTTAGACTCTTCCGCCTACTATAAGGTTAGTAGGACAGAAGGCTTCGGGGAACAGTGAATAGATTGAGCTCTAGTTCATTCGATACACACTCACTAGTCGTGTAATACTCTCCTGGTGTACTTACTGTTTAATATACGATAGATCTGCAAACCTGGTTTTTGTTATTACTTAACCATTTACTTGGTCACAATAGTTAGGAAATAAAACAAAGTATGCTGTTTTGAGATTTTAATCTGGGTGACTGACAGCAGCGGAGATAATAGCTAAAACCTTCGACATCTTAGTTCGTTCAGCTCATGCAGCTTTATTGGAAAGATTAAAGTTGAGCAAACTTTTTGCTCATTAGCTAGCAAAAAAAGTCTCTTAAATAAAATGTCTTTTAATTGACCTAATGGAAACTTTTTGCTTTCCATCAACATGCTAATCAGTAACTCATTGCTCCTCCCCTCTTCCTTTTTTATGCTTGGGAAGCTTTCATCAGGCCATTCCATCTAATTTCCAGAATTTCATGGGAAAAGCGTTAGATAACTTCAACTTCCGATTTATAACCTATATGAACCGGAAGTACTTCGAAATAATAACTTTAAGTTTACACAAGTTTGAATACAACCCTCTTCTGATCAGCATGCATCTAGTCATATATATATATATATATATATATATATATATATATATATATATATATATAGCCATGTACCTAATGCATAAACACAGATAGACAGATATAAACATAGATAGACACAATAATACTCATATATAGACACTGTAAAAATAAACACATTAAAATGCATTTAAACATATGGTTCTGTTGTTATTATTTCTGTCTCTCACGTAGTACGATGTCATAGAACTGCATCATGAATTTACGGCCTACGTCTGCTATTCCGCGACTGTTATCGTCACATCGCAATCTTCTATGTCAATATAACGGAATATCATCTTTGATGATGAATATCTTTGTTTTAATGTCCGCATAACTACTCTAAAGATAGCTCATGTGAGCTAAAATCATATTGGACAATTTTTTCTTTATTTTCATTCGAAATTAATACAAATATACGAAGTTATTCTAAACTTTGTATATCCTGATCAAATATAATAGACATTCATTGGCTGCTATATTTAACAATATATTTTTTTTTTTAAGCATTTCACCCCAAGCAAGGCGGGGAGCCACTAGGACGCAAGGGGTTACAGAAAATTTAAAGCAAGATCAGATAGGAGTGATAGAAGAAAGGATGTGGAGGAGGGTAGTGGAAAGATCAAGGGAACTGGAAATGTCGATTGACTACACTTGAATAGCTGGAGATTATAGCTTTCAGGGAAACAGGAATATGGAAGGGAGTTCCACAGGAGAGAGGTGCGAGACATGAAGCTATTAGAGAAGAGACGGCTACATTTACGAGTTTCGACAGTGAAGGGGTGAGAGCGGGATGCCGGCCTCGTAGGGCGCTTGAACTCATGACGTCTGGGAACCAGCGAATGCAGCTCCGAGGAGCAATTTCCATGAAAGTATTTGTAGAACAGACAGGGAGGCAACGGCGCTTCTGTGAAAAAGTGACTGTAGACGAGATGCCAGAGCAGGGACAACTACATTGCATATCCGCCTCTGGAGACTATCATGAACCCCGAGGCAAACAGAAGGGGCACCAGACCATATATGGCAGCAATACTTCATGCAAGGGCGAATTGTTGATTTGTAGATCTGGAGGATCGATTCCAGGGAGAAAAATTTCCTGGCGCGTCACAGAGAGCCAACTTTCCTTGCGGTTGACGAAGCAATTGACTCAATGTATTTATTCCATCTCAGGTCAGCAGTCAACGTGAGACCGAGAAGCCACAGAGAGTTGCTCTCGAGAAGTTGAGCGTCAGACATTCTAATGGAGGGCAGGGAAGGATCTCTGTGGTGATTAATAGAGAGCAGTTTTGTTTTAGAAGCGTTGAAGTTGACCAGCCAATTCTTTCCCCAGTTCACAACCGATTGGAGGTTCTTTTCGAGACCCACGGCCAGGTTACTTTTTTCAGTGACACTAGATTTGTTTTTGAGGCAGGAATAAATTGTGGTGTCATCCGCGTAGATGCAAACTTGGCAATTTATCGTGTCAGGAAGGTCATTTATGTAGATAAGGAATAAAGTGAGGCCTAAGATGGAGCCTTGAGGAACACCTGCGTTCGTGGGATAGGAACTGGATGAGAAACCGTTGAGAATGACTTTCAATTCACGGTTTGACAGGAATGATTATATTAGGTTATACAATCGACCCGTAATGCCATAACCCTGGAGCTTGCGAAGAAAGCCGGCATGCCAAACCCTATCAAATGTTTTGGAGATGTCTAGTGCCACGGCACGGGCTTTCCCGTTATTTTGAAGAGCTTGGTAGACAGATCAGGTGTAGATCGGCACATCAACTGTAGATCGGGCAAAGCGGAAACCATATTGCTTGTCTGAAAGCAATTATGGGATGTGAGGTGGTTAACCACCTCGGTATTGATTAGGGCTTCGAAGACTTTGCCGAAGAGGGGAAGGAGACTGATAGGACGGTAGATGGAAGGGTCAGAGGAGTCACCGGAGTTCTTGAAGACAGGCACAATCGAAGAGGACTTCCAGCAGCCAGGAAAACAAGATTCCTTGAAGCAGTAGTTGTATAGTTTAGAAAGGGGGGGAGCCAATTCAGGCTTGCATTTCTTCAAGACAATGGCTGGTATCCCGTCTCCACCACTAGCCTTGTTGGGGTCTAAATTGAAGATAACGCCCAATACCAAAGACGGGGTTATGTTTAACCCACTCAATAGGGCCTCAGTTATAAGAGGGAAGTCGGGTATGGGTACACCGGAAGAGTCGAGCGTCGAGTTGACTGAAAATTTCCGAGCAAAGCATTCAGCCTTGTCGGTAGAGGAGGTCATGACGTCGAACTGGTTTAATAAAGGAGGTATAGATGGTTTTCAATTGTTCAATACGCTCTTGCAGAGACGCCAATAATCTTTGGAGCCAAATTTGCGAGATGCAATACGCTCCTTCATCCGAGTCGCAAATAGTGACTTAGCATCGTCAAGGACTCGTTACGGGCGGAGGCAAAGAGACGTCTATTGCATTCAGACATTCGCTACGGAATAGGTGGAAGTAGTGGTTCCTATGGGCGATAGCGGCTGAGCAAGCAGCGGAGAACCAGGTGGAGGAGCGCGACTTGACCCTATATTTCCTTGATGGGATGAAAGCGTCGATTCCAGCTTTAACCCAGGATGAGACCTCAGAAGCACATTCTTGGACGGGGAGCATAAAGACTCCATCCCAGGGGACATCGCGGAGGAAATCACGGAACGCGTCCCAGTCAGCTCGTTGATAGTAGAACGAAGTTCTAGTGGTAGGAGGTTCTTTATAGGGGGTGGAGTTGAAGAAGATGTTAACAGATACTACCGCATGATCAGAGTTACCAAGAGGCCACGGTTGCGAGGCGCTGCAGGATTCGGGGATGGAGGTAAAACACAGGTCAAGAAGAGAGGCTTTACCTTCCCGGTTGAAGGCAAAACGAGTGGGAATGTTAACTATTTGTTTGAGGAAATGAGAGATTGAAAAATTGAGCGTTTGAATGCCGCGTGGTCAGTAGTAGCATTCTTAAGCCACAAGGTGTGATGGGCATTAAAGTCGCCAAACACAAAAATATGAGCAAACGGGTGGAGGGAGAGAGCTTTGTCTATGCTGTCAGAAATGCTATCGAGTATCGTACAGTCATGAGAGCATGGAGAGCGGTAAAGGAAGAAGAGATAGCTTACTGCATTGAGGAGAGATAGTCGGAGACACATGTATGACTGGTCTGGCGATTCGAGAGAGAACATGTGCATGTGGGTTAGAGAGTCTTTTCTAAGAAGAGGAAGGTAGCCGGGGATCGAGAGATCAGAAGAGGGGATAGACGAGACAAGGTTTGTCTCACAGAGAGCCAGTATATCCGGGCCGTTTGCAGTAAGGAAAGATTCCATACTGCAGAAGTTTGTCCTAATGCCACGGATGTTTGAGAACGAAATGTTGAGGGGTTAGGTGATTTTTGAGTGGCTGGTTTAGGCTTACTTTTTCGGTTTTTGTAAGTCATGTGGAATTTTGTTTGGAAGATGAGAACACCCGAAGTAAAAGAAACATACAGTTTCGGCCGTGAAGTAGGCAGAGAGGAGTTGGCACAACCTGCATCCTAATGTGGCCTCAGGGTTGCCCACCGAAGGTGACTGCAGGGACACCTTTCCATGCGCGACATGGCACTGTTGATCAGAGCGGCCGCTCAAGACGCTACGCAAGAGTTAGGGCTCCTAACTACCAGTCGGAAACAGCAACCTGAGAACTGTCAACCGTGTACCCTCAGAATGAAGAGGTAATGCCACAGACTGCACACATCACCTGCACTAATACAGAGGCCAGAGAGAGAAAGAGTACCGGGAACCCCTTCCTAGACAATAAACAAGGCGTAAGCCTCTACTCATGTCCAGGAGAAGGGGGAGGAGTGTTGACCGGGCGGTAGGAGGAACTACCTATTAGGTTGGTTCAAAAATAATGACGTAATAATGTTGTTTTTTGACGTATTTGTTAACGTCAAAAAACGACATTATACCGTCATTGTTTTTGCACCAACCTAATACTCCTATTACATATAACACATACAAGGACGACAAAAACAGAGAGAAGGATAGGGGGGAAGGTAACAGGCAAAGAGTCCTGGTTGACACTTGGATATACCCTTTCACAACACCAAATTTTAAGTTTTATCTTAATATAAGTCCCATTGTCTATTCTAAAAAGAAAGTGAATGTTTAAATAATTACCTGCCACCAATCATATTTCTCTACTGAGATTTCTCCGGTAGAAATAATAACCAGTTACAAGGTAATCAAAAAGTCTTTGTCCGTTTTTAAAGGAAAAAAAGAAAACGCTTCACAGTATGTGTAACTTGTATTTAGTCTTCGAAGTAATTGTCATCGGAATCCAGCACCTTCTGCCAACGTGTCTCCAGTCTCCAGGGGTTTTGATGCAAAGAAGTCTACGAGGCCTTTGCGCCATTCTGCTTCACTTGTGAAGGATTTCCCACGAAGATGATTATCCAGGGAGTGTAAGAGGTGGTAATCGGATGGCGCAAGGTCAGGTGAATAAGGTGGATGGCACAAAGTCTCCCACCCAAGTTGCTGTATGGTATCCCTGACCACTCGCGCGAGATGCGGCTTGGCGTTGTCATGGGGGAAAAGCACACCTTTGTGCTGGCTCCTTCTGGCGCATTGTCTGTTGCACGCGTTTCAATTGCTGAAACTATAGGTCTCCAGTGACCGTTTGGCCCGTTGGTAGATGTTTATAATGAACCACTTGGCAACCTGTCCAGCAGACATAAAGCATAATCTTGCGTGGGTGCATAGGCGGTCTTGCGGTGTGAGGGACAGCATCCTGAGGAGACAATCAATGTCTGGAACGCTTGGGAGTTTCGTACAGAACCCACTTTTCATCACTGGTAAGCACTCGACTGAATAAGGATGCTGTATGATGCCGAGAAAGCAGCGATACGCAGGCTGTAACTCGTTGTCCCTTGTGGACCTCTAACTGCGTTGCTGAACCCACTTGCTCAGTTTGTACGTCTTACCTATGCGGTGCAGGTGAAGTATAACTGTTTCATTGGAAACGTTGAACTGTCTTGCTAGTTCACCACACGTTAGACTACTGTCCTCTTCAATGGCCACCTTCAGGACTCCGTCATTCAAGACCTGCGAGGCTCATCATGGAGAGACAAATCTCCCGACTCGAATTTTCGAAACCAACGCCTTGCAGTACGTTCATCCACAGCACTATCGCCAAACGCTTGACATATGCGACGACTTGATGCAGCTGCTGATAAGCCCTCTTTGAAGTCGTAAAGCAAACAGCCCCGAACGAGATCTCTAGACACTTCCATCCTTCTCACAGCCGTCCGGCTTATAAATGATGACCGGGCACGGTGCGCATGTTTTTTTATAACGTCTGATGATCCTACTTCCGGCTGTCCGAATTTGAAAACAATTCCTACACGCATTTCGTATATATTTAAACTTCATTCTGTTACTAATCAAAAAACGGACAGAACGTTTTTGATTACCTTGAATTTAAGTAAAATAAAATGGCCCGTCCTTTTCAAATACTAGTGACTATCTATCTATCTGTCTATCTATATATATCTATCTATCTATATATATCTATCTATCTATCTATCTATCTATCTATCTATATATATATATATATATATATATATATATATATATATATATAGAGAGAGAGAGAGAGAGAGAGAAAGAAACAAAGAAACAAAGAAATTAAAATATACTAAATGTAAATATTGCAAGCTGAAAACCATATAACTATAAGAGAATCCAAGAAATCTTAAAATAATAGTTGGTTAAGTTAGTCTTTGATTTTATACACACACGCATATATATATATATATATATATATATATATATAGATAGATAGATAGATAATATAAGTGGCCAATATACATACATATATATATATATATATATATATACATATATATATATATATATATATATATATATATATATATATATATATATATATATATATATATATATTTCCAGAAAGATAGAATCCACATAGAACTCAATGTCTAGGACAGAGTAAGAATATAATATAAAAGGCTCAAACACTAATATTCCATGGTTATAATGTATTAAATTCGAATCGTAATTACGATCCAATTCATCAGACTTACAAATTCAAAAAGAAATCGGAAATATAATTCCGGGTATAAAAAAACAAAATTTAATTAGTGAGAGTGTATGTGTGGGTGTGGGAAACACGTGTGAGAGGAAAATGTATGAAAACAGAAGAAAGAAGACCAAAAGTGCCTAAAGGTGAAGGTGGGGTTTAAAATTTAACAGAGAGGAGTTTTAAAGAGAGGAGTTAAATAACGGTTTAAATGAGTGAGATACAAATAAATATGAATTATTTTTCGATACGTAATTCGCTACAAAATCACTGACCTAAATTAAAATTAAAGGCATACACCGGAAACGTGTGTATACATTTGTGGTGACACTACGCACAATAAAAAAACGGGAAAAATTGGAAATAACGTCTATACAACCATAATGAAAATCATAACCATGGAATACTAGTATTTGAGACTTTTTATTATATATATATATATATATATATATATATATATATATATATATATATATATATATAATGGACTCTTCCTTCGGTTTACACTTATGATGATCTGACAGCTTATTGATTCAGTTATGAAATTTTGTTCAATAATCTTAAGTGACATTTAAGACCTGCTAGTGATTTACAAAAGAGGCCACATATGGAGCAAGTGTGAGGATTGTGAGATGAGATGAGATGAGATCACTGTTAGATTGGCTGACCTTTTAGATCTTGCTCTCGCTTCTTAAAGATGATTCAGATAAGCAGATTGAAAATTGAAGAGTCCACTAAAACACTTTGATCTCCCTTCTACCTGCTCCAAGGCTAACGCTCAAGGGCGTTATGTGGTATATTGATTGCTGTTGCAGTTGCTTTTCAGTTTGTCTTTGTATCTTAGACATGGGCGTCCTACATTCCTGTAGCCCTGATATAACTGACTGTACATTAGGATCTTGGCTATCCTGTCATCAGACATTCTCAAGACATGACCAGTCCACCGTAACTGAGACTGTATGATAAAATCTCGATTCCTCCAATATATTTATATATATATATATATTAAAGATCAGGAAAACAGTTGAATCCGCTACCTTGGTTTCAACCTTACGGTATCATCAGGCGATTGTTTTTTTTTTTATAAAAATTTCCTGAGGATACCGTAAGGTTGAGAGGCAAGTAGATAGTTTCTCAGCAACGACTATATAATCGAAATGAACAACCAAAGCAGATTTTCATCTAAATGCTTCGTAAATCCTAGATGTGGCACAAGGCCGAACGTACGGAGTCACTGTTGATGATCTGACTCACTATTCATTAGTAACTGATCTAGTAAGACAAGCTTGCTAACCATTATACTAATTTGAAGAGTCCATAATGATTTTCCAAATATAGCATAGATGTGGCAGCGGATCGAAAGCAAGAAGCACCCAATGAGGGTCGAACTTATTACTCAGTCATAATTGATCTGCCGAGATGAGCTTTCTAGCCATTACACCAACTGATAAATATATCATGATATTGCTCGTAATAAAATGAATTAAAGATGGTAATCGTGGGAAATTGTCCGGAATTTGATAAAAGAAAGACTATAATCTTTCAGAATAGCACAGCACTTCATGATACTTTGTTGATCAGTCAAAATCAGCATAGCTTCGCTTGACATTTTTCTCTCATCCGAGATTAATGTTTCGCATTGCCATTTATTCTGGTGTATTATATGCATGTACACCCTTGTGCAAATCAATTGATACAAAATGAATAATTCTGTTATTATTTGCTTTTCGTATTTTCCAATGAAACATGACCCAGAGCACATGATAGAAGTTCGTATGTCTATTCCACGAAATCGTTTCTTGCAGATTGACCCAAATTTCTGAACTGGATTTAAATCAGCAGAGTTGCCAGGCCAGTCTATAGAACTTTGATTTGCTCGCTGGTAAGGCTTGCCAGTGTATTTATGCTGCGTTACAAATTTTCGTACGCTTCTTAAAAGTAACGATCGTCGCAGACAATGACCGCAGGACAACTAATCGACAGTCAGAACAATAGTGACTTGGATGATAGAAATCTGATGCAATGACAACTGATGCAATATTTTTCAAGGCCAAACAAATTTCATCACACACCTGAAAATAGATTCATATTACTTCATTCCACTGCAAATGATCTAATCTGAAGAAAAATAAAACTCAATTAAACCGTGTCACACCAGTGGGTCTAAAACCCACCGTATGTTGAAAGAAAGGAAATTAAGGCGCTTGTTTTAATTAATTTGAAGAAGGATACAGAATTACTTTTATGGAACCTTGAAATTTCGAAATTCATTTAAAGTCATACTTTTGGAGTTAGAGAAATGTCTGCCAGTATAGAAGTATGGCTCAAAAGAGTGGTACAGATATATATTGGTTCAGTCAGTCAGTTATGTGTCCCCCGTGATACACGCTTAGCTGATCATGTATCTTTCAATATATGACTGACGTGACAGATTTTTTCCCCGCAGTATGTAGCCATTTCTATCTACGGTAGACAAGTTGTCACTCAAGGCGAAAGAACCTGGTCTGTCCTATTTACCCATAGGGGAGGGAGAATTAGAGGATTCGCACCTTTCTAAAGGGAATTAGCACATAACTGAATGTAATGGATTCAACTGGAATTAGAAATCGGCTCCCTGAGTTAATATATTGGTTAATGAAGATCATGATAGAAAATGAAGAAATGACTTTTATTCTGCGTATACAAAATTTCCTAATGGATTTTATTAAAAAAAAAACAGAAAAAGCACTGGAAACTTTGCACAAACCTAATATTTTTGCTGAATTTAACGCTAAAATTGTTTTTTTTACTAATTCTTCGACTCTTTTTAAATGTTCCTCAAAAATGAGATTTTTTTTTTAATGCAGATTTTAATAGTTAGAAGTGCCTTAATTATTGCTACTTTTAAGTTAGTGAGCACGCCAACAGATAACACTGGGGTACAAATATACGGATCCCTATATACCTATTATGTCCCAGTCTTATAAAGGTAGAGCAGATACATGCACCACAGCCAAATGTCAGCAATATAGTTACAGATTTTGGTTGTCTTCTTTTGGATCGCTGTTAAAAGCAACATCATTCACGTCTACATAAAAATATCCATTTCTGTCTAAATGTTTTACCTTCAATTATTATTATTATTATTATTATTATTATTATTATTATTATTATTATTATTATTATTATTAAACAAAATGTTTGACGTAGCTTATTCTAATATTTTTCAACACTTTAATGTTAAACAATATTTCGATAGTGCTTAACATTTTCAAACATTGTGTTTTTTCTTTTTTCTATATTCTCTTAAATCGCGCTTTTCTCTTAACCATCATCATCATCATCATCATCATCATTATTATTATTATTATTATTATTATTATTATTATTATTATTATTATTATTGTTGTTGTTGTTGTTGTTGTATTTCCTTCGGTTTCCGGTGTGTAATCATTTCTTTCCGTCTCCCGACCAGAAACCTAAGGTCAGAAATGGCATCATGACATTTTTCACTGAGCAGTTTTAAAAAAAAATCACGTATTTTACATAGATAACGCCCTTCGTGTTTGGTCTGTACTTGTGAAAACAATTTTTTTTATTTCTTCAAGGCATGGTCTACCAGAGATTCCTTCAATGAATCTATTGGAATCTTTTCCAATCAATCGGAGGGCTCCAACTACAACTGGAATTGTTAATGTACTCATGCGCCACATTTTTGAGATTTCAATTTCAAAGTCCTTGTATTTTGATAGTTTTTTTTTTTTTTTTGAAGATCTTCAAAGATACATTGCAGTCTGCAGGGACTGTCATGTCAACAAGGAGGCAAATTTTGTCTTTGCGGTATCTAATCACGTTGTCAGGGCGATTAGCTTTGAGTGTTCTGTCGGTATTGTAAAGTACCATAACGTTGTTACAGGTCTTATATCCGTAACCAGGTCTGTATGGTGTTCATACTAATTTCTTGCAGTTCCTTTTCGTAAGTGTTTCAGATTATCCAGTGCAGATATTGCCCAATCTGTCGTACCGTGTTTTATATTCAATGGGTGCCAATACTGCGCAACCTAATACAAGATGGTCAATATCAGTAGTAACTGATGACTTTCGCACGCCGCTCGATAGACCTGGCCCAGTTAGAAGTAATTACAGGTTGAGTAAGGCCATCAGTTCAATCATTCACGAGTTAAAGGTGTTCCATTTATCCACATGTGACTCCCAAGTCCCATTGACGGCGTTTTTCGTCAAATAGAAAGCAAACCTTTTTAATAGCCTGTTGCAGGGAAACCTGCTAATATGTTGCTGATCAACAAAGTTACATTATTATTTGATTTGATATCCACTCCACCTCTTCGATGTTTCCATCGTATGATGATGCTCTTAATCGCAGATTAGAGACAATTGCTTCGGTATATACGCTGTTCCAAGAAGCGCTGCCCACTCCCAATGATGCCAGGTATCCACAAGGCGTCTTTATAGGCAGAAATATTCCCGGAAATAGTCCCCAGTGCGTGAACCATAAAATAGGACTATTTGGGCTGTCTTGCCAGCTTTTGGTACCTCAGGATATTCGCATGCTCAACCTTCACGGTGTTCTTATACTAATGTGCCGCAATATCAACCAGTAACCATCCATAGCTGCTTGTGTGCAAAAGTCTTATATCAGGGTGATTGCTCTCCAAACACTTGTCAATTAAGATGATGGTATCTCTCTTATGCTCATTCTCGACTACTCATAACGATGGATCTTCGTACCAATTTTCTATATACTCGTGGCTCTATTCCTTCATAGTTCTAAATGTATTGTTACTAATATTATGTTTCGTATCATCTTGCCACAGAGTAATTTTAAGTGCCTAATTACCATGTCGACTCTGAGATCTATAAGTAAAAAAGGCAATTTTATCTATGCATATTTGGGATGTTTCGTTTAGCTGGTGAGGTTTCTGCGGATATGTGCAGTTCTGCATAAAGTAATATTTTGTAACATTGAGATGCTAATGTGTCCAGGAATTTTACCTACGTGATTTTCGGTACCCTTCTTTGCCATACACAATGCCCCTATCAAAACAGGGATAATTCTATTTTTTTTTTAATTTTATGCATTTTTGTTAATTCGATTTGCCGATCTTGATACTTTGACATTTTCTGTTTTTTTTTAGAAACTTAAGAATGCTGTAGGCAAGCCACATCAAATAGTTGGCAGGCGTCTTTTTTTTAAAATCTTTTCATGGCTGTCTCTCGTCTATTTGCATCAATTTTTCTGTCTGTGAAAATTGGAAATTCCACAGTATAGTTACTTCATTAGCATTTGTGACATCCTTTGGGTGGTGCTTGTACCATATATCCGGGACTTCAATAGAATATTTCTAAAAGACATACCAATTAATATATTTTCCTAGCTTCTCATGGCTAATAATGTATTCATTCTAAGTAAGGACTGGGAACATTGATACTATGTACACAACAGTTTCATCAAATTTATTGCATAAGCGACAGGCGAGATCTGAGCCATCTTTGTTGATTTTAGCCTTGTGGGCATTAATTGGAAGACATTGGTGTTGTACTGTAATAATAATAATAATTATTATCATCATCATCATCATCATCATCATCATTATTATTATTATTATTATTATTATTTCCTTTGATTTCTGGCGTGTACACATTTCTTTCCGGGTCCCGCCCAGATACCTAAGGTTAGAAATGGCATCATAACACTTTCACTGACAATTTCTTTTTACATAGATATAACCCTTCGTAAAGTGTGGTGTAACACCATTTAGGTTGCTAGAAAGAAAGAAGAAAAAAAGGCGAGAATTAAATTTAGGTGATAAGAAGACATCACGAAAAGGACACTAAGCGATGTTATCTTCTTTCTAACAGAGAAAAGTGCTAAGGATTTTTATTCGCATTAGCGAGGAAAGTAGGGTCGCGGATGTGTCGGATTTAAATTAATTTATGACAACGATAATGAACATTTCAAGTTGGACAAGCGACCTCCCGCAGAATTCTAAAGAGATAAAAATTAAATAGGTCATCCGCTGACCGAAAAAAACAAAATGCCCGCGCGACCTCCCGCAGGGTACTGAGAGATAAAAATTAATTAGGTCAAGCTTGACCGAAACCAAAATGTCCGTGGAACCACCTACATGTCATTTGGGAAAAACACCTGTTTATTGTCAGGGCTGGCTATGATAGCGAAAATATTTTATCAGAACAGTTAATTAGCAACAGAATGCAAATACGTCCAATTGACCACCCACTTGTTTGGCGAAGGCCCCGGGTGATATTTGTCCAAGTGACATTTGACTAAGTTAAGAGTCTAAGGTTTGTTGTCAGGCAGAAGGAAAGAAAGAGAAAAAAATTGAAAAAGGAAGATATTTTTTTTTTCTTTGAGCAAGATTTTTTAAACCGAGGTTAGTCTGGCCACACTCACGCCGCTGAGCGCCCATTGGCTGGATGGTGGCATGAGCGTTAGGCGGAGGTAATCATGTGAAGAAGGAGGGGAGGCCTGTTGCGCCCCCCTGAAAGGATAGGTGTGGGATGCCACTGTGAGAGAGAGGGGAAACCCGTTGACACCCTCTGAGGGTATGGTGAGGTACCAATATGAGAACAGAAGAAGGTGGGAAGACGAAAGACTTTCAAAACTGGAAAATAATAAATTTTCCTGACCGAAAACAAAGAAGTGGATTGTGGATTTAGAATTATCAAGAAACCTCAAACCCCGACAAGCCCACCCCGGTTTTGGTCGGCGTCCATATAAGGAGAGTCGCAGCGAGTGAAAAGCAGTTCAATGCCAGTTCGAGTTCCAGTTGAGAGGCAGTTGAGTGAAGTTCGCAGTTGGAGTTGCACCCGCCTTGCAGATAGCTGACTTGAAAGATTCCAGGCATCACGACCTCAACTTCTAGCCAAGAACAATTTATTTTTGAAGAACGACTTAGACTCATACCACCAAAACAAGTTTTACGAATATTGCCTGAAGATACACCAAGAACCAGTTTCTTAAAGAACAAACAACTTAAGATGTTAAGACTCGCCTAACAAACACAAAGTGTCACGAATCCATATTAGCGGGTTGGTAGGAAGACGCAGTCCTGTATTCAACAACCAGATATAAAATATTGTTATCCTTTTTGACACATTTTGAACTTTTCGAGTTATTTTTTTTATTTTCTTTTACATATACTTGTGCGGTGTTGCCCTTGTCCGGACTCGGCTTGCATTACGGCCCGGCGACTGATTGATTTCGTCTACCTAAGATCAAATCACAACGTGGGTAGGTTAGACTAGAAATCAAAACTTCGTTAACCAGACGTTGGAGGCGAGCTGGGAACGACAAAGCTGATACCGAATCTAACCAGATTCCCATCCGAATAACCAAAAGGTTAGAACGTCACATTCGGTGCCGCGACCAATACCAAGTCAATTGGTCGTCACAGGACAGGATAGCACGACGGACGCAGCCAGGCAGACGTCACATTTGGCGCAGCGAAACCCGGGGGGGGGACGTCACAGTGGGCTGTACTTGTCAGAACAATTTTTTGTATCTCTTTGAAGCATGGACTTCCAGGAATCCCTTCAATTAGTCTACTGCAATCTTTTCCAACCAGTCCTAGGGCTCCAACTACAACAGGGATTGTTGATGTTCCCATATGCCACATTTTTTAAATTTCTATTTCAATCTCCTTGTATTTTGACAGCTTTTTGAAAGATACATTGCAGTCAGCAGGGACTGCCATATCAATAAGGAGGCACATTTTTTGTTTGTGGTCTTTAATAACAATATCTGGGCCGTTGGCGTTGATTGTTCTGTCAGTGTGTATTGTGTAATCCCATAGAACTGGAACAGGTCTTATCTATATAACCAGGTCTGAGTGGTGTTCATAGCAGTTTCTTTCAGTTTCCTTCCCATAGAAGTTGCAAATTTTCCAGTGCAAATATTGGCCCAATCTGTCATGCCCGGTTTTATACTCAGTGGGTGCAAATATTGTGCAACCTGATACAAGATGATCAATCGTTTCTGGATATTTATCACAGCATCTGCATTTTGAGCTCACACAATATTTTAGTATATGTGCTTGATAATATCATTATTTCATGTAGATTTATAATGTATACTTATTTCCTTCTGAGCCACAACCAGAGACCTAACGTCAGAAATGGCATCTTGACATTTTCCGCTGAAAACTCCTGTAAAAGAAAAAATACACAACCTAAGCTTACAATCATTTTATATAGTTACAGACGTTCATAAGGTATGAACTTTACTTATAAGACCATTTTTTTATTTCTTTAAGGCATGCCCTACCAAGCATCCATTCAATGAGACAACGGGAAACTTTTCCAATGAAAACGATGGCACCAACCACAACTTGAATTATTGATGTCCTCATCCACATTGTTGAGATTTCCATTTTAAGATGCTTGTATTTGGATGAATGTCAGATATACATTACAATAATCTGCAGGAATTGCCATGTCAATAAGAAAGCATATTCTATTTTTGAGGTCTTTGATCACGATGCCTGGGCGATTAGCTTTGATTGTTTTGTGTGTGTGTGTGTGTATTGTAAAGTCCGATAAAACTGTTACAGGTCCTATTTCAGTAACCGAGGCTTGGTGTTGTTCGTACCAAATTCTTGCAGTTTCCTTCCTATAAATGTTGCATATTGGCCCACTGGAATGCCAAATTTTATATTCGGTGGATGCTAATACAGTCATTCTGTTCCCAAAGTTACTATTCTATCACTTCATAATTTATAGAAGGGTTAACTCAAGGATTTTCGAAAAAAGGAGTCTCGCGTTATTTCACGCGAGACTTCACTTGTTTCTCCTTGATATTCTCTCTCTCTCTCTCTCATCCTCTCTCTATCTCTCTTTTTGAGAAGGAAAAGAAAAGGGGAAAAGTCTACGTAGTTATAGGAAAGATTAATAATGTTTGTTATCATTTAACTGCTTGCCGAGTTAAGCGGTTTAATTTCATTTTATCCATCACAAATGTTTTATTTATTATGAATAATACAGAAGGAAAATGCTTCGACTAGAGATTTGTATCATTCAATAATATAAAACAGATACGTAGATAAGAATGTCTGTCTACTCAGTGATCGATATATTTTAATACATTAGCCTGTTCGTCCGCGTCTATGTAAAATGTAATAACCCGAGTAAATATTTATATATATTTGTGTTCAAACGAGGCACCCCGATGTAATACAATGTTTAGCAAGGTCGTCTCTCTAGATCAATTACAACTGGGTATGAAATTCGATTCTCACAGGGTGTCCCACACTTTCAGCCTTGTTCTACTTATAAGATATGCTTAAAAAAACATTTATTGGGCACTTCGACGTAGTGTTAAAAATTTTGTCTCCTTAGATCAATTACGACTGATATTCACTGGATGCTCCATACATTCGGCCTTGTGCTACATCTAATCTATACCTAGAAAATACACACTTGAGCTTTTCGACGTGGTGTAAGGGTTAACAAGCTTGTTTCCCTAGATCAGTTACGAGTGATATTCACTGAGTGCTCCATACATTCGGCCTTGTGCCACATCTAATCTATGCTTAGAAAATGGTTACTTGAGCTATTCGACGTGGTGTAATGGATAGCAAGCTTGTCTCGCTAGATAAATTACTATTGAATAGTGAATTTGATTCTCACTGAGAGCTCCATACAGCATTGTGCCACATCTACGTTTAGAAAATAATTTGTTGGGCACCTCGGGGTGATGTAATGGTTAACAAGCTGGTTTTGCTAGATTAATTACGACTGAGTATAGTGTTCTATCCTCATTGGGTGCTCAAAACATTAGGCCTCGTGCTGCATCTAAGTTACGCTTAGAAAATCTTTTTACGAGTTCTTTGACGTGGGGCAATGGTTAGCAAGCTTGTCCTGTGTACTTATATCAGTTACGAGTACGTAGTGAGTTCGATTCTCCTTGGATGTACTACACTTTAGGCTCTGCCCTACATCTAAGTTGCGCTTAGCAAATATATATATATATAAACATCTCAGGAGTTTCTGTTTTATCTCAAGCAAGGCGATTATGCCACTAAGGCGCAAGGGGTTAATGAAAATGGAACATCATGAGAAGATTTTAGTAAGTAAAAAGCACAATAAAAGAACAGGTTGCAAGAGAGAGAAGATTGCGACTGGCGTTGCATTTACTTTTTTGAAGATCGTAGATGGCGAAGAAGATCGAAACAGAATCGATTTTTACAGGTGAAAAGTTGCTCTTGTGGTTGAGTTACCAAGGTGTGGGTGGGGGCAAGGAGTCTCGTTAAAAACAAATAACTGCCATAAAATATTTTCTGGGTGAAATGGTCAATCATAATAGTAAAAAGAAGAATGTATCCTCCCTTTCTCCAATCATCTTTCCAAACGCTGCAATACTTTATACGAAGGTTCCTTAATTTAGCACCCGAAAGTTAAGAAAAGGAACTGATGTAATAGAATAACCAGGTACCCCCATGAATGATTACATCTAAGCTACGTATATAGGTCCTCAAGTACTTCCAATTTTAGTTATTTAAGGTGATGTTAACACGACATACACCTTTAACATTTAACCTTTAATCGTTATTTTTCGTCTGGTAGCTAGGAGGTGACTTGCAAAGATTTTTTTTTTAAATAAAATACTTGTCCAAAATATTGAGGTGTTGAATTCCCTACTTCGAGCTTGGCATTTGGAAAGATGGTGAAAATTACCGCGGCAAAACCAGTACTGCTTCTTCACATTGACAGCATTAAACAAAGCAAGGTTAGTTTGTAAGGCAGCAGAAAAATGTTGCGATTGAGGGACATCTTCCCCAGACGTAGCAGCACTTACCTACATGTCTGCCCTGACATAATGTTCAGAGTTGTATTAGGCATATTTAAGCATGGCTAAGTGTTACGTCCTGGCCCTCTGGTAAACGTTGTCGTATCATGTTAGACGTAAGTACATTTATGGAAGCGTCCGGAATACATTCCTGGCGATATTGTCTGGCCGTAACGTTTACAAATTGGCGGTTTTCACTCAGCCTGTGTAGCTCCTGTAAAAACCCATCAGTGTTTTCAGTCGCTATTTTTCGTCTGGTAGCTAGGAGGTGACTTGCAAAGATTTTTTTTTTTAAATAAAATACCTGTCCAAAATATTGAGAGCAGATTCGTAGGTATGACAAACTGATATAAGATCGTAAATAGTGGCAGTTACATTTTTTACGAAGCAGCGCAATTTATTTGGGGTTTTGTCTTGGCATTTGTCAATAAAATTTTCGAATGTAATTTTCCAGTGCCAGTATTCTCTTTCAGTGTCGGTGACATTTTGGTTCATGTTTAATCTGTCTGGGCACAGAATACACTCCATCTTGAGAGTAATAATGCTAAGTAATATATAATAAATTGTGATGAATTGACAACACGAATTACCACAAAACAGTGACTCTATTAACATTACAATACTACTCTTATTACTAATAATATAGTATGCTAGGCAGACATCTTTAATTTGTAAGAGTTCCGTTAAAGGGGGATAATCCAGGAGGTTTTATAATAATTATTATTGTTTTTTATTATAATTATTTTTTTTATTTCCTTTGATTTCTTGTGTGTACTTTCCAGTTCGCACTCAGAGTCTTGAGGTCAGAAATGGCATCATCACATTTACAAGTGAGCAACAAAACAAAAACATATTTTACTGATAAAGCCATTCATAAGATGTGGGTTGTACTCGTGATTCATTTTTTTTTTTTTTTTTGTATTTCTTTAAGGCATGGGCTAACAGGAATCCATTCAATGAGTCAATTACGACAGGAATTGTTGATGTTCTCATGTGCCACATTTTCAAAGATACATTGCATTATTATTATTATTATTATTATTATTATTATTATTATTATTATTATTATTATCATTTCCTCCATTGATTTTCGCTGTATACTCGTTTCCTTCAGGGTCTCAACCAGTCTACTTCCCACTAGGTGGTATAAAACTGTCTAATCTAATCTATACCGCTCTAGGATAATATATACCTACTTTAACATTTGTATCAACAACAGTTTTTCATGACGAGAATATTATGGTATGGCTGCAATCTACACACTGTCAGTGCTGGTTAATATGAATCCATGTCAAGGAAGTAGACAAGTTTCAATCCTAGTACGAGGATAATTATGAACTGGGCTAAACTAAACTTATTTCTCTTAAAAAACGTTCATTGCTACAAAGATGAATTATCTCTGCCATGTGTCGTATGGAACTATGTAATCCTCACTATCCAGTCGCGATAGAATTCAAAATGTTTTCGAGGTCTTCTTGGGGATGGTTCATTTTAAACTCTGCAACGTCTTCTTCATAGGCGCAACGTCGGAAGCGATCGCTACTCCGTAAATAATTTCCATGACAAATGTTCAGATAGGATAAATTCTATAGGTACACTAGTCCAGGCCTTAGCAGCCAGGACACACAATGCTACTTTCACGGAGACGAATGGCCCTCGTTTATTGCGTATTCAGCATGTCAGGAGACACTTCAATTCAGCTTCTCCCCCAACAATTGCTACATTTGGAAAAGACTCCAACGATGATGTTTCCCCAGAACACTACAATCTTACTCTTTTTGGCTACGGTTAATCATTATCTCTCCTCTATATCGTCATAGCCGGCACTTCCTCTTCTTGCATTCATACCCAGCCCTCATTCATCTTTAAATTTTCAATATAGCACTTTACATTGGATGGCTCTTGAGCCTTGTACTGGGTGAACTTTAATACTAAAAATAGTTAATATTTCTTTTATAAAAAATACATACAACAGACCATGAGCCTTTTAGAGTACTCACAGCCACGATAAAGTTAAATATAGTTGAATTTTTTTTTAAATGAGAGATGTTGAGATGTTTAAGACTTTTAACATATACTTTTAAAAACGTTTAAGATCATGGTCGTCACAATCCCTTCAGTACAAAAGTCAATTTCCCAATGTGAAAATCGATCATCACCCACCTACAACAGACAATCGATTTGTTCATAATGAAACTGAAAATTATACTGAATGACTCCTGACGAGCAGGATTTTGAATGTTCTTTAAGAAACGTTGTAATAAATATATTGACAAAGATGAGGACAATACTCCGAATAATGTAAATAGTAGATATTATTCAGTTTGTTTGAATTTTAAACTATATGTTTCAAATATTTTTTCCTTTCGGCAAGCCTACCAAAGTTGACATTTTAACAAAAGTAAAATTAAAAAAGATCAAATCAGTGATGCTTTAAAAAACCGACATAATGCATTAGTAATCTTTACGGCATCCAATAGAATATTTGTGGTGGGAAATATTTTGTTTGTAACAAAAGTTAATATACGATAGAAATGATGTATCTTTTAAGATTCAATAAACAAAGCAAAGACAGATTAGTGAGTGAAAATATATGTAAAATGAAAGCATGATTATATATACATGTAATATGTATATGCCTACGCACAGATATGAGCGTCTACCACTATGTCATATATCAGAGCTAGCGAAACTTTTTTAATGTAAGAAGCACATACGATAAATTCCAGATGTTTCAGAGGTGCAAGATATGAACAAAATTTATACATGCGTTTTTGTTACATACACATTAACATTAAAATTACGTTTTAATCCAAAGGGGTCTCAACTCATACCCAGGAAATAATTATAAATCTTGAATTGTTTTTCTAATTTATCTTTTATAGTAACTGTGATGAAAAAGGGATCTCAGTCAACATATTTCCTCGAGACGTATATTATATGTTAAACATCCGCATATTAAAGGGAAATAAGCCGCATGTGGCTCCCTAGCCTGCACTTTGGCTACCCGTGTTATATATATATATATATATATATATATATATATATATATATATATATATATATATATATATACATGATGGATTCTCTGAAGCGTACAAAAGGATGGCAAGGACAACAGCTCTGTAAACCTGAATTTTCGTATCCAGTCGAATACCCCACTCATTTTACAAGCGATGGCGAAGTTTGCCGAAAGAACTAGTAGCCTTAACAATCTGATGCATGATTTCATCATCTAATTCCACTGTAATTGACTTTTCTACCAAGATAGGTGAAAGACTTTCCATAGTTGTGTATTTAAGCAGCAGTCCTTCTTCCATACACATTTCATTGAATACGACAGACAAGCTGCTTTTATTTAGTTTTTTATACAATTCCTTATGTGGACAGTTTTTATATAATTTAACATCTGAAAAGAAAAAATTATTAGATCGCATGAAAAATTGTATAAAAAACAAAATAAAATCACCTTGCCTATCGTGTTCAAAGAAATGTGCATATATATATATATATATATATATATATATATATATATAGTCATCAACGGACAGACTGTTTCGCTGTATCACAGCTCATCAGTGTGACTAAATGTACGGTTGCCTCTAGCTAGGATCGAAAGCAGACTAAATTGGCGTCAGTTGGAGATTCTACCACTACGCCATTAGCGTACGGCAGGGAGGAATGTTAATCTAAGCGCATTTATTTTTAGATAAACACGCAGTGACTGAGAGGACTCGATTCGCTTTACCGAAGAGTCTTGCATTATTAGACGTAATAGTCAATGTTTATAAACTCATATTCCCTCCTCAGAGAGCTCAACCGAAATAAATTTTTAAGGAGCATATATAGTCATCCACAGAGAGACTGTTTCGTTGTATCACAGCTCATCAGTGTGGCTAGACTTCACCTGGTGTAACAGGAAAATTGTTAGCTTAAGCTTTGAACTGTATCTTAGAAATGATTAACGATATCTTACTGGAATTCCCCGATGTTTTTATAACACTATTGGGCTTTACTTTGAGCAATAAGAATCAGCTTAACTGAAGAATCATGATGAAACTGACCATAAACGAAAATGACATGTTCATCATTAATTAATTATAGCTAAGAATTGAAAGGTCATAAAGGATTGTTATAAAGTTCATATATATATATATATATATATATATATATATATATATATATATATATTATTCTAGTATCATTTTCCAAATTCTTCAAGATGACCTTCGCTCTCTCTTAACCTTCTAACGTTCTGTCCTGGAGTTGCCTCACGGGTTTCACGTATGATTTCATTTCTAAGTCTTTTTAAACCACTCTTTAGACTGTCATAGATTAAAATTCTCTCTCACGTGACAAAAGTCTTATGAATTGAGTTGGATCTTTTCTAATTGATCTGCTTAGCTCGAAGTTAAAATGAAGATCCCACTTCCTTCTGTGACCTACTGATCCAGTTTTCCTCTCTACTCTTTCCTCCTTTTTTAAACTTATTCACCGTTCTCTTGATGGTTCTTGAGTAGACTTTAAAGATGGAAGCCAGAGAATGAATGTTGGTAACATTACCGAAAGCCCGAATGATATTTCCTCTCACCAATGCTCATTTGAGAGGACAATGGGGAAGACATAAAATTATTTTCACCTGTTATCTTTCTAGTTGAATAAGTTTTTTTTCAAGTAATTTTTAAGACAAATGGCATCAAGATGGCTGAACGTCTTATCTGTAAACCTCTAAAAATGCAAGTCAATTAGTTTAGTGATTTTTCAGATATTATGGGCAGTTATGCTGTAACACGATTTGGACAATATTGCTGTTAAACCCGGTATATATATATATATATATATATATATATATATATATATATATATATATATATATATATATGTGAACAGTGAAGTCAAAACTCAGAGGTGTTTCATGCTAGACGCAATCGTCAGGCGGCCTGACGATTGCATCTATCATTAAACAGCCCATCGCCTTTGAGTGTTGACTTCAATGTTAACTTTTATATTTACATACGCTCTGTTTCTGATATTGAGCACTTTTTCCCATAAATATAGCACACCTTAAATTTCTATTTCCTCATATATATATATATATATATATATATATATATATATATATATATATATATATATATTGCACAAAGCAATATGTAAGGTTATATTTTTCACATTTCTCTCTATTCTTATACACACAAAATTGTGTATATATATATATATATATATATATATATATATATATATATATATATTAGTTAATCCTGATTATTTAAGAATATATCTTTCTTGGGCATATTCAATATATATTTTTAATTACTCAGTATATATATATATATATATATATATATATATATATATATATATATATATATATATTAGTGCATCCGTACCGTCAAAATGACAAATGTAATGAAGTTTTAATACTATGATATAATGAAACAGAATCTTGAAACATTATATTGACATTCAATAATACGGAGATAAAGAATTCAGAATTAAAATAGAGTCCAATAAACGATTTAATTAAAGGTAACCCTATATATTGTCAGGCATTCAATGGTATCTATGATTCATAGATTACTCCTCGTATTGTATAAATCAATTTTTGTCCAATATCTTTTCATGTTCAAAATGTTATTTGATTAATGTAACGGTGAAATGGAAATGTATCTCACAAAAAAAACATTAGCAACCGAACGATAATGGCGCCGACAAGAAAGTTTCCAGACCAAATGGAAGCAAAACGATCATAACGGCATCTAAATTCCTGACATGAAAGGACAGAAGAAATGAGACAGAAATGTACGAATCTTAGGAGTAAAGGAACTGATTAAATTAAACCTTACATTTTTCACAGGAACTAATTTTGCTTAAATCCAGATAAATATCAATATAGATCATTCAAATGACGAAAGGAATAATCAATCATAAATTTACTACCTTAAGTTGATTTAATTCTCTCCCCACGACAGATAGGGACAGGAAACATATAAATACACATTGATAATTATTATATGACATATATTTACATAAACTAAATTACATATGAATATTCAAGAAACATTGCACAGAAGAATATGTCAGGATAATAAACGAATAGGAAAAGTTCATAAATTTAACGTTTCCCTTTTATTTAAGCTTCAAAAGAATTTAAATATGGAGGCCAATTACTAGTATTTCTATTTTTGTAGTTTGCTATTCATTCATTAATCAGACCAAACATCTCTCTTTGCCATCAAGCAGCGCTCGTGTTTATAATCCATGTGTGCTTGTGTATCACTGTTATAGTGGAACACACCTATTCTATAGTTAATAGACTCCCCCACCTATAATAAGTAGGGGTCAGTCAGTCAGTCAGTCAATGTCGGACGACACTTAGTCGAATACTAAAGTATCGGCGACCACAACTAGATTACTCTGCGTTATACCTATTATATCAAGTTCCTAACGTTTTGTAAGTCGAACCTATTTTAGAACCGACTTAGTACAAATACAAGCCTCCACTGGGAAATCACTCCACAACAATCAGAACTCTGGTTAGTTAGTCATATAATAAAGGGTGTTTGACGTGTGTTTATTGATGCGAAAATATTTATCAGCATTCCTACTAAATATTTTCTATGTAATAAATTATGTTCTTTATCCGCCTGAACATTGGAATATTAATTTTTAATTTTTTCTTTATTTTTTAGTTTATTTTTCTCCTCGAGACGAATAGATACGTGTTCATCCCACCCAGACTTTTGAATAGGAGTAGAAATGTATCCCTTGTTCCATTTTCAGGATTGGGTTTCCTGTTCCTTTTAATGCCTTTTCTTTGGCAATATCACTTTCTTGTAGAGAATTGATTATATATGTTTACTTATATTCTTATATACAAGAAGAATGCTGCGTTTATATACACGTCACACACATCCGACTCACTCACACACAAAGATACACGCACACACACACACAGAGACACACGCGCGAGTGCGTGTGTCTCAACGCATCTAAGTACGTCTAAACATACACATATAGTTAATACAAAAAACTGACTTTTTCTTGAGGCGACACACATACACAGACACATATACACACAGACGCAGACACATATACGCACACACGCATATATATATATATATATATATATATATATATATATATATATATATATATATATATATATATAGTCACTTTCTTGCCTGGCGATTCCGTTTAGCATGACTGTCGCCTTTGACTGTTGACTTCAATGTCCTCTTTTTACGATCCATACCAGATATTCAGCACTAATCTATAAATATAAATTATAGCATAGCTTAAAAATATATACCATTCATATATATATATATATATATATATATATATATATATGTATGTATATATATATACATATATATGTATGTATATATATATATATACACGCATGCACGCACACACACGCACATATATATATATATATATATATATATATATATATATATATATATATATATATATATATATACATATAATTTCTATATATATATGCGGAGTACTTATTGGAAAGTGCCCAATATCAGTGATAGAGCTACCATACTCAGATATATAGATATGAGTTTGTAACACTGGGTTTCCGGCTTTTACGATCATCAGACAAACTGATTCTTTTTTTAAATTGAATCTATTTATGTTAGTTTGTGTTTGATTATGTCTGGTGGGTGGACATTCTCCTGTGCCTGTTTTGGGATGTCACTCATACACACACAGACATACATACATACATACATACATACATACATAGATACATGCATACATACATACATACATACATACATACATACAGGTGTACGCATTATAGTTCACACAAACACACACATAAACAATGCGAGACTCAGCGCCGATATATATTCATGTGTTCGAACATACATACATACATACATACATGCATACATACATACATACGCAATTGTAATCCTATTTCGGTGTTGGAACTGTTTGTAGCGATGTTCTTTCAACATGGTGAAGGTTGGGGTGTTCTTGCCTCTTTTCAGTTCGGCTGTCTGTCTTTAAACGGAATAACACTTCTTCACACACACAAACACACACACATATATATATATATATATATATACATACATATATATATATTAGGTTGGTGCAAAAATAATGACGTAATAATGTCGTTTTTTGACGTATTTTTAACGTCAAAAAACGACATTATTACGTCATTATTTTTGCACCAACCTAATATATTGGGTATATATATATATATATATATATATATATATATATATATATATATATATATATATATACCCAAATAAAAAACTTTCTTACATACGTACAATGAACTACATATATTCAGTTAATCCTATTCATTGCTTTGGCTAAAAAGTTCGTTTGTTTCCTTCATTGAAAATTTAATAAACCGAAAGAATATTTTGCATAAAGCAATATGTAAGTGTATATTTTTCACATCTCTCTCTATTCTTATACACACAAAATTATATATATATATATATATATATATATATATATATATATATATATATGCGTGTTTGTGTATGTGTGTTTGTGTGTGCATGTAAGTGTACGCGCTCTTCCATTCAGATGTTATACAATTAGATTTGTAATGGTGTCCATTTATGTTTCTCGTCCTCAAGAGAAACACTGACGCAAGTCTCCCAATAATTGGCTAAATTTGTATGAGGCATTCGTAGAGAAAGAAAAGAGAATAGTTTTCTATTTACGAAGGTAATTGCGCTCTTCATGATGACACAAACAAGACTCAAGGGGCCTCTGAGTTTGTTCCTCTGAATGTGCCAGAGCCAGCAGTGGTAATCAACCCAATTCCAATAAGAAGTGGGAAACATAGTAATATTAGTAGTAGTAGTTGTTGTTGTTTTGATAAACGTCAGAGTAGTAGTTGTCGTCGTACAAAGTTGACGTGAAGTCTTTCAAAATTTACAGAAGTCCTAGTACCACTTTGCCTCCAACATTCTGTTGTTCAAGTCGCTAAATTGAAAAAATATTTGAAAAAATATTTATTTCAAGAAAAAGACGAAATATCCACTTTAATATCTATCTATCAATTAGTTATTTTGCTAGAAGAGATAATTATTACCTGTCACGGAATATAAAATCTGGATTGAAATATTAACGTAAATAGTTAACAAATTTAATTAATTTAAGTAAAATTCTTCCTTAAAATAAATAACTCCCCCCCACTCGTTTACGAATATGCAAGAATGGCCAATTACTTACCATTGCAGACATCTTTTCAGGTACATTTTTGCCTGTAAAACACCTTTTAAACAGTTTGTTAATAACCATTCTCTCCATAAACTACATCCGTTTAAAAAGATGAATGAACACTGTATCAATGATCTAGGGACATTGAATAAATGCTGTAAATTGTTATAGACATCCGATAGTCACTGAAGACTGTGGAGTTGTCCTGGTTATGGCGATAAAATACATCCGGCAAGAAAGCCTCTAATCCGGGGGTGGGCTTTGACGAGCATGAAACAACCTCTTAATTGCTGTTGTTCTCAGGTCCACTATGACCCAGGATCTTAGATGGGGTCAAAACATGAAAAATATAAAAATAGATTAGAAAAAAAAATTACCAGCAATATATTTGTATAGTAAAATAAAATGCCAGCAAGACATTATCAGAAAAAAAAATACCAGCAATACATTTTTGACAAAAAATACTAAAACTCACAAGGAAATAATATTTCGGTATGAATATGGTCTATAATGAGATGATATACCAAAGATACAATGTTGTCTATTAAAGTGAACTCTCTTTTGCTTTTTTATTAATATTTTGATGGTAATTTTTCTCATAAACGTTCCTCTATATTACCTAGACTTTATAAATTTCAGCGCAGTACTAGATTGGCTGCAAGGTCTCATCATTTGACGGTTGAAATGGCCAGAGATAACCGTAAGTTCTATACTAATAGTTTTTTCCTTCACAATTATCGTTTATGGAACAGTCTTCTGACTTCTTGATTCAGTCAGCTTTAATCTTCAAAAATTTAACTGCAGTGTCAATCCTGTTCAGTCAGTTGTGTGCCATGCGTAATACACGCTTAGGCGATCAAGTATCTTTCGATACATGAGTGATGAGGCGGATTTTTTTCTGCAGTAGGTTGCCATTTCTTTCTGCGGTAGAGCAGTTGCCATCCAAGGCATCCGATTGGTCCCACTATTTACCCATAGTTGTGGGAGGGGGAGAAGAAGAGGATTGATACCTTTTCCAAGGGTATTGGCACTTAAGTGAATGTAATGGATTCGACTGGAATTCGAACTCGGCTCTCCGATTCCTCAATTTGAGCCACTATTCATTACTCCACCGTGCCTCCAAAGATTCTTATCTTACTGTTCTTTTCTTGTTTTCTGTCATCAATAATGTTTTCTTTTTCTCATATTCACTCACGCTCTGTGCGTCTTAGTGGCTTTATTGTCTTGTCTGGAGTAAAATTATTAAAAGGATATGTCCTAGGAGTCGTTGAATCCAACATGCTTACAAAATAGATACATATACGACCCATCACTTAATAGGCTTGAAAAATTGCCAGTCTTGTTCATTGTACATTCCCAAGAAGTAACTAATTTATACTGAAAACTTTATCTTTACTTGAGTCCTAGCAAACCAAAAATATATCTGTGGCCATTGCCGGATTTACCTATAGGGTTAGCAGAACCTTCAAAATTTAAGGCGCTTCCAAATGTATAATATTTGTGACACTGACAAAGGCCTTTCTTACACATGATAGATTGTACACTGTAAACGATCCTCAAACGACAATAATTTTCTTTACAATTTTTTTTCAGAATAATTTTGTCATAAAACGATAAATCGATGCTAGCATTGATTTCTTTATAGATTTTTTTTTTTAATTTTAAAATTGATGCATTTTTTTTTTTTTTTTTTTTTTTTCAATCAGTGTATTTAACAATAACATCTTATCTCCTTCAGGGATGGGAAATTGTCAATTGTGGAATTTTAAACACTCGTCATGATCCTCAGTTTTACTCAAATTGTTTACCATTTACATTATTCGGACTATTGTCCTCATCTTTGTCGCCATATTTATTACAAGGTTGTTGTACACTCCGGCCTTCTTCAGGTGGTTGGAATGTCGAACTGAACCCTTTATTTCGCTCACTGGGATAGACTGTTCTAGTTCCAAGTGCCATTTTTAATGGATGTTAGTTATCAGTTATCTCCTGTTAATTCCCCTTTCCAAGTTCTCCACTGCCTTAACCGGGTATTGAACTCACACTCTTTGGGTCCTGTCACTGGATCTAACTTTATCCACTGTGTCATGTGTCCGAAACGTTGTAATAAATATGGCGAAAAAGATGAGGACAATAGTCCGAATAATGTAAATAGTGTACATAATACCTCATCTCAGAAATATAGTCAAAGTGTTTAATTTAACACTTTTCTATTTTCCTCTATTCATGAGAATGGCGGATTTTGAGGGGCCGCACAGGTGGAATAGCTTAGGGCATTTCTTAATTTAAACCTGGTCTTGATTGGGGATAAATTTGGGCTGGAGCTTCACACCCTTCACTCTTCCATAGTTCAAAGGTTTTGAAAGCCTTGTGCATGAAAAATTATTTTCCGCCCAACTATTCCTTTCCTACAGATGAAACGTATCATGCTGGTCGCCAGTGTATCGCTATTTCCATGGCAAATGTTCAAACGAACTACATTCCTTACTTGCACTAATACAGACCTTCAGAGCCGCCATGCTACGTAAACAGGGATCTCTTATCCGTATTGTTTTCGTATTCCATAAGTAATAATTTTCACTAACACACTAAGATTTTTTTTTGTGGAATAGACTCCTAAACATCAAGTTTAGAGTCAACTGTTTTCTATCCTAAATATCCTCGAATTCTGCACTTGAAGTAAGTGCAGAATTAATTCAGTAACCCTCTACTTTAAGTGGCTCTTGGGCGTTGTATTTTATGAAGAATAATATAAAATGTAGACTGACAATATCAATATATATATATATATATATATATATATATATATATATATATATATATATATATATAAAGTGAGCACAGGATATACCTGGGGGCTTTCTTCGGCAATTATTTGGAGATTCGTCTCCAGCTGAGTTGGTCGAACTCTCTGTCTTCTGTCAGAGAGGAACCCAGGCGAGGCTATGCCAAAAGGCAGAGTCTCGCCTGGGGTGGTAGACAGTTACCCGATCCCGTGTATACGGGGTCTACGGAGAATTTTTGCCGGAGCCTACTGGTTCGGTTTTTTACCCCGCATTAAAAACGGACTTGTACCACATCCTGCCTCGCGGGGAGGTAAGGTAAATAACCTTGATTCGGCAATTAATAGGAAATACGTCTCTAGCTGTACTGGTCAAACTCTCTGCCCGAAGGCAGAGAGGAACGCAGACAAGGCTATGCCGAAGGGCAGAGTCTCGTCTGGGGTGGCACAGAGCTACCCGACCCGGTTTTTTACAGGGTCTACAGGGAATCTTTGCCCGAGCTTACGGGCTCGGTTTTGCCCCGCATTAAAAACGGCCCTGTGCCACATCCTGTCTCGCGGCGACGTAGGGTATATATCCTTGCTTCGGGAATTACTAGCCTGCCACCCGAGTCCCTGTCTTTCAGTAGTGTATTCTCTTTTACAATAAAGCTCTCCTTTTTCATCTACGCGCGTGTTGCTGTTCCTTCACTCGGGTACCTCCTTTGTCTGTTTGTAAACTCTTTAAGGATACAACAAAAACCGACATGCTCTGCCTCACCTACAAATAAATCGCCTTCGGGTTGATATTAGCTACCATCTCTAGGGTACGAATTGTGTATTTACAGCTTAAACCCAGATTTGTATCGAAATTAGAATTATGGTATAACACAGAGACTTTTATACTTTAAAAGATTTACATTCAATAATGCGACACACAGCGACAGTAATTAGCGAATGCAATACTGACAAATGCCCGGCATTAACTATACTTGTCCTCCCACTTTTTTTTTTTTTTTAAGTCTAATGCCACGATATTAAAGATGAAAGCAAAAATGGAAAACGGGCAAGCATGGCATTGTTGACGTACAATAAAAATTGATGTCGTTTTAATGAATTATTCAAAAATATTATATGCTAAGACTTTTATCAGGATTATGTGGACGTCGGCAATCGAATCATGAAAGTAATGCAATATTTATTTGATGTTCAGACATTTTGTTGCACTTTAAGAACCAGACAGTAGGATATAGAGTAATTAATTTTCTTTCCTTTTACATTTTATTCTTTTTATTATTGTTAATATTTATTTTATTATTATTATTATTTTTTATTTTCTTTGATTTCTGGCGTTTACACATTTCTTTCCGGGTCCCGCCCAGGGACCTAAGGTTAGAAATGGCATCATGACACTTCCCACTGCCAAAAAAAAAAATTACATAGATAAAGCCCTTCGTAAAGTGTGGGCTGTACTTGTCAGAAAATTTTTTGTATCTCTTTGAGGCATGGAGTTCCAGGAATCCCTTCAATTAGTCTACTGCAATCTTTTCCGACCAGTCCTAGGGCTCCAACTACAACAGGGATTGTTGATGTTCCCATATGCCACATTTTCGAGATTTCTATTTCAAGGTCCTTGTATTTTGACAGCTTTTTGAATATCTTCAAAGATACATTGCAGACTACAGGGACTGCCATATCAATAAGGAGACACTTTTTTTGTTTGTGGTCTTTAATAACAATATCTGGGCGGTTGGACTTGATTGTTCTATTATTATTATTATTATTATTATTATTTGAATATTTTTCTTTTTATTATTATTTGTAGTAGTAGTATTTATTATTATTATTATTATTATTGTCCGAGTGGTTAAGACGTTCGCATTCTAACCATGAGATCCAGTTTCGAATCTCATCATGGTCGATTTGTCAGTAAGAGAGACTTCCTGATGTTTATCAGACTGGAGGGGTCGGTCCCAGTGTGGGGAACCTTTGGAAAGTGCCTGAAAACCGTGTGAGTTAAATTTGGAAAACGGGACCCTTGGAGACCGTCGATAGTTGTGCTAGCACGAAATTACAAGTCATCGTGGCCAAGGGCTTAAGCGCGCCAGTCTTGTTCAAATTGTTGATCACGCTAGATAACATGCTTTTTCTCAGAAACTCTAACTAATATCTGCTCAGTATAGTTGCAGTATAAACCACAGGTGGGCTCTGTGGGTGTTGAACAAACACAAATGTGCCTGAGCAAGCGTCTGCAGTAGATATTGGCTAGCCTCCCTGATAGACAGGTATCATCGAATACGAGTGGCCAGCTATACTATTGTTTATGTGTTATATTTCCTGCATTGTATCCTGTAGAGCCGGGTCCAAACTATGGTCCTTAGACCCTATAGGAGAATTATCATTTAATACGACTTTTCTTATTATATGGTATATTCCTAGTGGGATACTGTTAGTAAAATTGTTCATTCCTTTTCTCACAAGGCCCAGAACTCAGATTATTATTATTATTATTATTATTATTATTGTTATTCTTGTTATTCTTCTTCTTCTTATTATTATTATTATTAGTAGTAGTAGTAGTAGTAGTATTCACGAGAGAAAATACTGGGTGCGGCAGAAATACCTCCGACATATGCATCGGGTATCTCTGCGTGGTGTAATGGTTAGCGAGCGTTTCTCTCTTGGGCAATTACGGCTGAATAGTGAGTTCGATCTTTGGTGGCTGCGCTACCAAAAATGAAGTATATATAAAGGGAAGGGGTTTTAGCAGTTCCAACGAAAAAAACGTTCGTATAATAAAAACAAACCACTAACTTTTTTTATTGTAATGTGGATTTTTAAAAAAAATATATTATGCTTTATTTTCCACAATTTTGCTATACACGTTTCTTGTTTAACGACCATCATCAGGCAATGAGTAGATATTTCCACATATTATAAGAGGAATTACATTTTCTTATGTCTTTCGATGTTAAATATTCTCGATATTAGACATTCTCTATTTTTTGTGTTATTGACCCAAATGTCTTTCAAGAACTGGCAGTGAAAGAATTCTGCATGAAGAGCAATAATACAATTAAGACTGATCCGAAAAAGGTGAGAAAGATATCTATATTCTTATCTTTTAATGACCCCTGTATGTTCTTAGATCTATTTCCATTTTTTGTGTTTTTGTCAGGAATGCGTACCCATACGTATATTCCCTCTCCATATATATATACTGTCTTATAAAGAATTTGTATACACATATGTACGCATACACATACACACACATACATGTATAGATACGCGCACAAACTGCACATGTGTAGTCACACAAACGAATGAAGTCTTAACGGATGAAATGCGTCACAAAACCTTTGCCAATTTGGTATACATATTTTCTTTCATATATATATATATATATATATATATATATATATATATATATATATATCTTTCTATTTTTAGTGTTTTAATATAGTGTAGATCACTGTAGAAATTCCAATTCTCTGTTGTAACAAATGTTCTGAAGAGAATTTGCTCTATGGACCGCTAAAATATTACCGTGGATCCGCAATTTGATATTTTTTTGTCTGGTAATGTTACATAGACCTCCAAGGTCCATATGGCGCCAGGTTGTGAATCACTGGTCTATAACAGAGATCTTCAACATGGTCCAGGTGGGCCATCGGTTATCCACATAACATTTCTAGTGGTCGGCAGATAATTCTTGGCCATAAAAAATTGTAGCCATTTCGCAATATGACGCGTTTCATCTGTTAGGATTTCATTGGACAGGGTTTGTTTTCGTTGTTGTGACTACACATGCGCACAAAGGAGAGACGCCATGATTTTCCAAACAATTTAAATGCTTGCAACTTCTAAATACAGGTGGTCAGTTTTACTATGGCATTATGCATATAAAAAACAAAATTTTCAATTACATTTACTGTAATGCACGTTATTATCGTTGCATACATTAATTAGAGTTCATGAACATCGCATTTCTGAATTAATTCATCCGTAAATCTCTTTAATGTTAAAAAAAACCCCTTGAAAATAAGACATTATTTCGTATTTTCAAGAGTTGCATTAATTTAAAATTCATTTTGAGAGGGTAAGTATTTTTGTTTTTAAATTATTATATGCCTTTTCTACAAAATAAATTCGTAGTAATTGTTCCGATGAACTTTCCTTTTTGATAACAAGACTTTATTAATTTAAGCGCAGTACTAGATTGGTGGCAACGTCTCGTCATTTTACAGTTGAAATGGCGAGATAGAACCGTAAGTTCTATGCTAACAGTTTCTTCTATCCCATTTCTCGCTTATAGAACTCTATTATGGTTTCTTGCTTCCCAGTCAACGTTGATCTTCAAAAATTTATATCTGATATCGATCGTTATCTACTGTCTTCTTAATTTTTGTTTTTTTAATGTTCTCTCCCCTTGATGGTAATTTTTTTATTCTCTAATACTCAGTGACTCCTTGCGTCTTAGTTGCTTTATTGCCTTGCATGATTAAAAAAAAAGAATGTTCTTTTTGCTCTAATCTAATTTTGCCTTGAAAATCAACATTCGAAATCTTGGCTTGTATCTTGACTCGACCACAAATCACCGACGCCGATAGGTAATATTAACTATGCCAGGCCAATGAAAACTTCTAAGGTGTGTAAAACAAATGCCAAATTCAAGGAATGTGAAATTAGAAAAAAATAATTGAACTCATCAAAAGGTAGAGAGGCTGTTGGAAAGTAGAAATAGAATTTCTAGTTTGTTTTTTGTTTAATCTAAATTCAAACCACATCTGTTAACTCAGATGTAAAATACGCAAATATTTTAACTACCAGATCCTTAAAGTTCGTTTTATTTATTTATTTATTTATTTGGATATGGCTACGTTATGTGGAGCTGGTCAGTTTATACTCAAGAGAGATTAGTATGTCCTGGTTATTTGATATCTTTTGAATGGACATATTGGAAATGTATTTAGTGGATTTCCTTCTTGCGAAATTGGCGTCAGTTTCCAACACTTGAAATATAAAGAAATAAAAAAGTTGTGAAAAGCAAATAACGATATTTTTGTATGGCAACATTACCTGATCTTTGGCTGAGTTCTGAGTTCTGTTGAGAGTGTCGCTTCTTCGGATGACATCTGATCGCCTTCCCAACGACGAACGAGAACCTATCGTTACTGCAACCCTAATGGAATAAAAAATAATCGAGACTTATCAAAACAAACAGCTGTCGATTGTTCACTGATATCTCCGTTTTTTTTCTGAACGACTTGACAGCCATCCATCGCCATTGCTTTTAAACCTTCACCTATCTAAGATTACACCAACAACACGGTTTTAACTTCAATATATATATATATATATATATATATATATATATATATAACAAATAAAAAAGAATTAAGGTGATTCTCTGTGTTTTTTTTTTCTAAAGATGTCATCCTTTACGCTGTATAATTTCATCTATTCAGTAACATTCAGATTTAATACGTTCATCTTAGATTGTTCAAGTCGTGTCTGTACAAATAGTACAAATAAGTAATGGATCATTTTCCCGCCTTTCTCCTCAGTGTTTGCCAACAGCTGTCGCTCGTCACGTTGCCGGATTTCAGTGCAAGGTTTACGAAAGCTTTCGACCTCTACTTAGTAGGGAACGATATACCGATTATTATTTGCTTTGCATTAGTTGAAGCCCATCGAGATAAGTGATTATTATTGATGTAGACAATCTAACTTTCAGGTTTAATGTTTCCATTAGATATTAACGAAATGCATATCCTTAAAACGCAAGCATCAACAGCGATAACAACGTTTTGGCAATGGTGATTTTTTAGAAGGCCGCAGGGCCACTCACGTTAGAAGATTACTGAGCGAGATTGCTTTAAGACAGGGGGAGAGAGTATTAAGAAGTGTACATTATATTGGACGTGAGAGGGTAGATACCATTTGACCCTGGAATTGAAGAGATCTAAATTGAAACGGATAATCACGTATTAAAATATTTAATCCCTAATTTTCATTTTTTTCCAGTCCCTTCTCGCAAGTTGACCACAATTCTTCTTATTTGTCTGTAATTGTTCTTCTTGTCCTTTTTTTTTCTTGTTTATCTTCTCCTCGTTCGTCTTCTTCGTGTTCTTCTCGTTCTTCTTCTCGTCCTTCTCGTCCTTCACGTTCCTCTATTTCTTCGTCCTCGTCTTATTCTTGTTATTCGTCTTATTCGTCTTCTTCTCGGTTTTCATTTTGTTGTTCGTCTTCTCGTTTTTCTTCTTCGTTTATCTTGTTCTTCATCATCGTTTTCTTCCACTTCTTGTAGTTCTTCTTCTTCTTCTTCTTGAACGTCATGTTCTTTTTTTGGTCGCAATTAATCTTCATGTCCTTCTGGTTCTTCTTCCCCTAGATCTTCTCGTCCTTCTTGTACATCTTCTTCTTCTTCTTCTTCTTCTTCTTCTTCTTCTTCCTTTTCCTGTTCTTCTTCTTTTTCCTGTTCTCCCTCTTTTTCCTGTTCTTCCTCTTCTTCTTCTTCTTCTTCTTCTTCTTCTTCTTCTTCTTCTTCTTCTTCTTCTTCGTCGTCGTCCTCTTTGTGTACTTCTTGTTCTTCTTTTCTTGTCATTGCACGTCTCGTTCTTCTTGATTTTCTTCTTCTTCTTCTTCTTCATGTTCTCGTTCTTCTTCTTGTTCGTCTTTTTTCATGTACCTCTTGTTTTTCTTCTTCTTCTTCTTCTCGTTCATCTTCATCATCTTTTTCTTCTTTTCTTTTTCTTCTGGTTCCTCTTGTTCTTGTTCTTCATCACCACGTCCTTCTTGTTCGTTTGCTTCGTTTCCTTCTTCTTCTTGTTTTTCCTCTCCTTGTTGTTGTTGTTGTTGTTGTAGTTTTTCTTTTCTTCTTCTTTTTCCTCTTCGTCTTCGTCTTTATTATAACTTCGTTTTTTTAAAATGGAAAATAAAAAAATAAAACAGATACGCGGAAAATTTAGCATGTCCATTTTTATATTCTGATTAGAGGAAGAGGATGAGAGAATGAATTGGTCGATTTGTTGTTTTTCTACGGCTGTCACCATTTTGCAGGTTATTTAAAGTTAGGAACTTTGTTTTCATTGTAAGAATTTTATGGAGATGATAATGATCTACTAATTAGCCCAAAGCTGTGTCAAGATGTGGGTTTCCCAAGGATATTTGTGCGTAAGTGAATATAACAAACCCGACTGTAATTGGAACTCTTCTCTCCAATATCCAATTCCGCGCCGCTATCAATTACACCACCCGCACATCCAAACTTACAGCACCTTGTATTCCCAAGTGGTCACCCATCTTGGTACTGGCCAGGGTCAGTGTGATATGGCCGTAAGAGAAGAAGAAGAAATGGGAGGAGAAAAGAGAAGAGAAAGAGAGATAATGAAGAGACAAAGAAAGACACAGTCGAAAGGGAATGAGAAAAGAGTAGATATTGAAACAGGAACATAGGGGAAAAGAAGTCTTAATTTTTTTTAAAATGTATAGATAAAAAATAGAAAGATTTAAAAAGACGGAATAGAATGAAAAAAGGCGGGAAGGAGAAAGAGAAAGAGAGAAAAAAAGACGAATACGAAATAGAAAGAGAAAAAAGAAAGAGAAAGACGAAATAGAAAGAGAAAATAAAAAAAGACAAAATAGAAAGAGAAAAAGAAAAAGGAAAGAGAAAGAGAATAAGAAAGAGGAAGAGAAAATAGGAAGAAAAAAAGGAAGAGAAAAGAAAAAAAGAAAAAGGAAAACGAAATAGAATGAGAAAAAAATGAAAGACAAGGACTAAATAGAAAGAGGAAAAGACAGAGGAAAATGAAATAGAAAGGCAAGAAACAAAGAGGAAGAAGAAAGAGAAAGGGAAAAAGAAAAAGAAAGACGAAATAGAACGAGAAAAAAGGAGGAAGACGAAATAGAAAGAGTAAAAAGAAAGAGGAACACAAAATATAAAGAGAAAAGAATGACGAAATAGAAAGAGAAAAGAGAACAAAGAAGAGAAAATAGAAAGAAAAAGGGGTAAAAGAAAGAGAAAAAGAAATAAGAAGAGGAAACAGAGAGAGAGAAAAAAAGAAAGAGGAAGACGAAATAGAAAAAAAGAATGAGAAAGGCGTAACAGAAGAAGAAAAAGAAAGAGGAGGACACAATAGAAAGAGAAAGAGGAATAAGAAATAGAAAGAGAATAAGAAAGAGGGAACAGAGAAAAAAAAGAGGAAGACGAAATAGAAAGAGAATAAGAAAGAGGGAATAGAGAAAAAGAAAGACGAAATAGAAAGAGAAAAAGAATGAGACAGGCGTAACAGAAGGAGAAAAAGAAAGAGGATGACACAATAGAAAAAGAAAGAAGAAGAAATATAAAGAGAAAAAGCAAGATGAAGAGAAAATAGAAAGAGAAAAAAGAAAGGAAATAGAAAAAGAAAGATGGAGGGAAAATAGAATGAGAAAAAAGAAAGAGTAAGACAAAACAGAAAGAGAAAAAAGAACGAGGAAGAGGAAATAGAAAGAGAATAAGAAAGAGGAAGAAAGAGAATTATGTCGGAAGAGGAAGCTACCATGAAAAATGCAGAATACTATAGAGAAAACTAGAATATTGCGGAGATTAATTGTTAGCTAATCTTCAAGGATTTATCATCGGTGAGAGACGACGGAAATAATTCCAGACTTTTTTCCAGGGGATTCATTACACAGATGCTACCTCCCCATAGCACTGACAGTATTTAGTCAAAGATACTCCCACTCATATAACCGGGTATATTTTAATCCATCTATACACATCTGGCTGTGCATTCCCACAGTAAAGAAACTTTCTAAAACACACCATACGTCAAGAAATATGAATACGTACCCTTTTTATGCTTTTTTCCTATTCCCTTGGTTTTCCCATCATTTTCTTTATACTCTTCCTTATCACTTTTTGTTGATTTAAAGAAAAAAAAAAGGTTGAAAACATAAAAACGTGAAAATTCGTGATTATACGTTATTGTGCGTGATTATATGTTATTATACGATATTATACTTTATTATACGAGATTGTACGTTATTATACTAGATTATTATACGATATTATACGTTATTATACGAGATTATACGTTATTATACTAGATTATACGTTATTATACGATATTATACGTTATTATACGAGATTCTACGTTATTATACGTGATTATACGTTATAATAAAGAGTTCGGCCGAAATAGCTGCCTCATTCTAAACGTTTACAAAGAGATTAAGATAACTTTTATTAAATAATATATTTTACTGTTGTTTAAACAAAGGACTACATTTTTTATTCCTTTGGTGTAAAAAAATGACATCCTCCAAATTGTAGCCTCTATTCACCCTAACCTGTTGTAGACAATTTCGAAAGTTTTCAATCGCGAGGAAGTTTGAGCGATTTGAGACTAGAAAGTTGGATTTCTTTTAACCTCTGAAGAACCTCTAAACTTCTGGCTCTGAAATGTTCAACCCATAACAGTATTGGTTTCCTCTACGGAACAGGATAATTTCGAAGTAACAGGAAATGAGTGTGAAAATCTCTCTGTGTTACCATTACAGTCTCGAAAACCAGTCTTGAAACCAGTCTTGAAAAAATATTTCAACTGCAAGCGAACGATGTGCATTTACCGAAGCCATGCTGGTAACCGGAAAGAAAGCAGTAAGATATTAAGTTGATGAAGACGCCATTGCCACTTGTCTAAGTTCCCTAGTACCACGGATGACAGTTTTAAATGTGGTGGATGTTTCCGTCGCACCCTGTACAAGAGGATAAAAGACATAAAAGAATATCAAAAGAAGATAAGGAATTAAAAGAAGAGATTAATAAAGAAAGAAAAAGAAGAAGCTGAAGAAAAGGGAGAGTAGGTAAAATGAAAGTAAAAAAAATGTGATAAGAATAACGAAAACGAAGACAAAAAGGAAAAAGAAAGGTAAATTCTTCATGTATAATACGCAGTTTTTCTAAAAACAACAATAAGCAAAATTAGGGGTACGTATTTTGGACAGCTACAAAAAATCTTTTAAAAATTGTCGATTTCAGTTGCGAAATGACTACTCACCACAAACATATGACAATTTGTCACTAACATTCGGCGATTGTGACCCCCATAATGATGTCAAATACAATCATATGTACTTAACAATACTTACAAATATAAAATAAAATAAGAATTATTATAAAACTAAATCAATAATATTATTCTATGTTTAAAACACTGGCCGTAATGAAATTGGAGAGGTACAATTTATTGGGTTTGATTACCAAACAAAGGGTGCATATTATGCATAAGTAGAAGCATTTTTCCACTCTTTCAGCATTATTTTGGGGGGTGCGTATTATGAATGAAGGTGTATTACTCATGAGGAATTACGGTAATCGAGAGAAAAGAAAAGAGAAAAATATTGACAGGATATTTTTTTTATTTATAGTCAGTAGGTGCTGTTTTTTGTTTTGTTTTGTTTTTTTTGGCGGGGGCAGTTTTGAACATTTTATGGGCCTTTCATTTCGCATTGAATATAAAATAATTAGGATATTGAAGAAGCTTGAAAGTGTTTTCAATGTATTTCACTTCGCGTAAATACTGAGGGCTGCAGATTATGTGTGCTCTTAAGTAAAATCTGATGATTATGCCGGATTTTAACGCTATAACAAATTTCTATTGACAGTAAAGTGAATAGAAATTTGTTATAGCGTTTTTGTTGGTTGATTTCCGGTGTACACCGAGTTTAAAACTATTGTTAACGTAGTGTAGTTTTATATCTAGGAAAGGTAAGGAATTGTATTATTCGATTTCGTATGTGAATTATATAGTAGGTTCGTCTTTGTTTAGTTTATCTTCTATGTGAGATAAATCAGTATCGTGAGGATATATTAGTAGAGCATCATCAATATAACGGAATTATGTTGATTGTTTGGGCTAAAATATTTCGGAAAGCACCAGTTTCGAGAAATTGCCATCTTTCCACTGAGAGGCGATCTTATTTGTAATCCAAATTTTTGATTGGTGATAAGATGAAAGATGTTTATTATTTTATTTGTTGGTAGAGAGAGCTTTACATTTGATGAGTTAGATGCTTCTTAGGAGATTTAGGCCTTATTTAACTGGGACGAACTAATGCTATGCTTCTAGTCGAAGTTTTCGGAGAAAGGTTTTGATTAAATTCAGCGCAAGGAATTCAAAGAAACGACTGATGAATTTTCCAGGCTGGCTCCAATATTTAATCATTTGACATAAAACTACGGAACTCACTTCAATCTCCCCCATCTTCCCTATTCGATATGCCAGAACTTTTCATTTTTAATAATTGCAACATTATAATTTTCCTCTCGAAATAAACGCCATTTTTTATTGTTTACAAGCGTTTAAAAGTCACTCCGTCTTTCTGATGCCCTTTGATTTGGTTTGTTTTGCTTTGCTTTGTTTTTGTTTTACGGCTTATCAACCTCTTTGCCTTATTTAATGCCGACAAGATTTTTGTTGCTAGTAATAATTTATCCAAAAATATATTGCTGATAAGATTTTTTTTTATTCAAAAATGTATTGCTGGCAAGATTTTTTTTCTTCAAAAATGTATTGCAGACAAATCTTGTTTTTTCAAAAATGTATGGCTGGTAATAATTTTTAACAGAAAATTTATTGTTGGCATTAAAACTTATACTTAAACGTTCATAGTGTTTTCAGCACAGTTTAGGGGTTAACTATTTGCCCATAGCTGGGATCCTAACAGGTGCTACTACTTTTTCAGGGTGGACCAGGAAACACCAGCTATTAAGAGGTGGTTGCACGCTTCTCAGAAACAGATCTCTGATCAGAGGTCTTGCTGTCGGATGTAGTTTATCATCTTAACCAGGACGCGATACCATCTGGTAATTGACTTTATATATTATTCTTTTTCGCAAATTATTTAAAAAAAAAGTAAAGCAAGGATATATTTTATGTAATTATATTGATTTTGCAGTTACTTTTTGCCAGTTATCGATACATTTTGATTAACGTTCTGTTATGGGACCTTACCCATAATAACATAATGGACTATTCCATACGTAATAAATACTGCGCCTCAAAAGAAAGCAAGGAGTTCAGCCCGAAATCGGGCGACCGGCTGACCGGCTGATCAGTTGAACTCTTTGCCTTCGGGCGGGGAGGAACCCGAAAGAGGCTACGCCGAAGGGCGGAGTCTCTTTCGGGGAGGTAAACCGAACCTGAACCAGTTTATACGGTTTCAAAGGGCAACTTTTTGGCCGAGCCCACGGGCTCGGAGATCCCACGTTAAACCGGCCTTGTGCCACACGATGTCCTCGTGGGGGGTGACTAAATACCGTTCAGTCTGAAGTCGGACGACCGGCTGATCGGTTGAACTATCTGCCTTTGGGCGGGGAGGAACCCAAACAAGGCTACGCCGAATGGCGGAGTCTCTTTCGGGAAGATAAACCGACCCTGAACCCGTTTATACGGGTTCAAAGGGCATATTTTTGGCCGAGCCCACGGGTTCGGAGATCCCACGTTAAACCGGCCTTGTGCCACATGATGCCCTCGTTGGGGGGTGACTAAATACTGTTCAGTCTGAAATCTGGAGTGAGGTCCGTCAGTCGAGTCAGAGGCAGTCCGAAACAGAGTCGCGTTCAGACAATTCCTACAAGACATTGGAATAGTGATACTGGTCGAGACTACATTGTTCTCCCTACTAAACCTGATTGTTCGTCTTAACACTTTCTACTTCTCTGTATATATTCCTGTGTTATTCCATATCCGTGTTCGCGTTCTTCTTTATTGGTTCTACCTTGGACCACCACCGCGGTACAAGGAACCGGACCATAACACATTCTATAGCTTTTGATGTGGAAAAGTTGTCAATGAACGCTTGACACTGATTTTCATCAAAGAGATGTTTCACCACGGTGTAGGGCCATGTGAATATGCTGGTTACGAGAAGCACAGATCAAACCAATTTACAGTTATTTTTATTTTTTTTTTATTCATGCTGTATTTTAATCACCTAACCTATTACTGTTGTGTTAATTTCCTAACCCTAAGGGCCGTTTACATTCAGTGGCTTGTAAAATCTATACCTGAAAAGCTAATAACATCATAATAGTATAATATCTTGGTAGACACGCCATGACACAATGGTTAGTAAACAGAACTCGAAGTCCATTAATGCTATGAGTTTGGTCCTCACTCAATTCCTCATGGTTTTCGGAGAATGCTCAACTGGTAAATAGCAATTATTATTTTTATCATTTCCTTTGATTTCTGGTGTATACACATTTCCTTCCGGGTCCCAATCATGACCTAAGGACAGAAATGGCATCCCGGGATTTTTAGTGAGTATTTTCATAAAAAAAAAATAGAGGTGACCTAAGACCACACATATTTTACATAGATAAAGCCCTTCGGAAGACGTGAGCTGAATTTTTGAGTACAATATTTTGTATATTTTTAAGGCAAGATCTACCAGGAATAACTTTTCCAATCAAACTGAGGGTTACAACTACTAATGAAATGATTGGTGTCCTCATTTGCCTCATTTTTCAGATTTCCTCTTCTTCAAGATTCATGTATTTTTATAGTTTTTTGAAGATCTTAAACATGCATGACAGTCTGCAGAAACGGCCATGTCAATAAAAAAGCACATTCTGTTTTTCTGGTCTTTGATCCCGATATCTGGACGATTAGCTTCAATTGTTTTTTTTGTGTATTGTAAAGTCTCATAAAATTGTTACAAGTTCTATGATTGTAACAGAGTCAGGCTGGTGTATATACCAGTTTCTTGGTGTTTCCTTTCTCTAAGAATTGCAGATTCCAGTGCAGATATTCGCCGACACCGTCATGTTGAGTTTTATATTCAGTTGGTGCTAACACCATGCAAATTGGTACAACATGGCCAATTGTTTCTGATTATTTACCACAGAATCTGAATTTCCAATTAACCCAATTTTTCAGTATGTGTGCCTGTCATTTAATTGATAAAAGTTTTCTTAATATATGAGATATTCCTAGTAGGGCGATCTTTTGAGCAACTTTTATGTTGATGATACCTGTAACACTGTTAGTAAAATTCTCCATTCCTTTTCTCACGAGGCCCAGTGCTCCGATTACTATTGGTACTGTCTCAGTCTTCATTCCCTATATCCTGTTAATGTTGATCTCAAACGTCCTTGTATTTGGACAATTTCTTGATATTTTTGATGGAGGTGTTTCTTTCAAATTGTACAGTTTGTCAATAAGCACACACTTTCTGAATTTCTTGTCTTTTACGTTAATATCAAGTCGGTTAGCTTTTACTTCCCTGTCAGTTTGAATTGGTATATCCCAGAGGATAGTTACATCGTTATTTCAGGTAAATGTTGCCGGTTGGTGATCATGACATCTCTCAGTGATTTCGATTTTGTGCTTCTTGCATATATCCAGTGCACGTATGTCGCTTACCTTGTTATGTTTCTCTGGTATATTCATTTTTGCCAGTTCTGGATATTCTTAGATAATATGGTCGACAGTTTCATCATATTTTCTGCAAATACTGCATTTCGGGTTAGTTCCAACATTGATTATGTAACAGTGATAGGATCTAGTTGTGAGGCTTTGGTCTTGAACTGCAATAATCAGGCCTTCTATCTCAGCTTTCAATTCGTTGCTCCTCAGTGTGTTTTCTGTTGGTCCACATCTGATTCTTTCGTTCTTTTTATGTATGTCCCATGAAACACCTTGTTCTCCCAGGTTTGTTGTAATTTCATTTGGTCAAGTTTTTTTGCTTTCTGTTTTACTCGTTTGGCATAGACGGTATTCGTTTTGTTTTTTGATGGTAGGATTTCAGGTGTATTAAAGTGTTTCTTGAAGAGTTCATCTACTTTGTTGATGGGATGGATTTGGTGTTTTACTATTTATAGGAGAGGCGCATTGGTTTTTGTGAGGTAGGCTTTCAATCCGATTGTTGTAGTTTTTAGAGGTAACTTAAGTTGTATTAGACCTTGACTTTCTAAAGCTTTTGGTGCATACAGCCAATCAACATCTGATTTTAGGTGGTGCATCCTCATTTGAGTAAACATTTTTCTGGTCTTGACAATCCAATCTGTTATTGTCATTCAACTTTCATTTAATAATGTTGAAGTTGAAAGTATGTGCGGACATAGCTAAGGTGTTGATAGCCTTCGTTTTATTAGCTCCATTTATTTCATTTTCTAACATAAAACGCACTCTTCTATAATATTATCATTCGGATATATTTCCTCATAATTAAATGTTGTTCCGTCTCCTTCATTATTTCCTAAGTATTTGTATATACCATCTTGGTATACTTACTTAACTGTGTTGTTATGGTCTAAATTCGTAGTTATCATCAGTTTACCGCCTTTGAAACTGGCTTTGACTCTTTTGTCGATTCTGTACTCCATCCTAACGTCTTTGCTGGCGGTTTAGACAATAGCGCGTAGATTTTTCTGCTGGTTGTCATCCTTGGAAAACGTTTTATCATCAATATAAAATGGGTGATTCATTTTACCATTATGTGTCTTGTATCTGTGACTACTGTTGTTCAGTAGGCGGCTAAGTGGCGCTAATACAAGGCGGAAGAGTAATGGTTATAATGAATCTCCTTGGGAGACTCCGCTTTTGATATTGATTGGTGTCGATGTTAATGACCCGTTTATATGCCTTCGATTTAGTGCAGTTTTCCAGTTTTTCGTGCTTTCTGTAATGAATTTGACCGTTGTTGGGTCATATTCTGTATATTTTTAGACTTTTCTTTTTTCATCAGTGTGGAACACTGTCAACACCTTTCTGTAGTTTATCCATGCTGTCGATAATTTTCTTTGTTTTGTTTTCACCTCTTGCAATATTATTTTATTTCTTATTAGCCGGTTCTTGTATCAGTAACTTCTTCTTTTACATCCCTTCTGTTCTGCTGGGAGGTAATTGTTTTTCTCGAGGAAGTTTTATATCCACACGTTTATGATAGAAGTGATGACCTTATACATTGTTGGTATGCAGGTGATAGGCCTATAGTTCTGTTTTTAGAGTTAGGTATGTTACTGCCCACGTGAGCCATTTGGGGAACTTTTCTTAGTTTATCATTATATCATTTTAAACCCTTGCGAGGTCTTGGTGAGTACTTGATAGGTTTTATAACCAAAAATTGGTTAGGCGGTCTATTCCAGATGCTTTCCAGCCTTTGATGTTGCAGATGGCAGCGGTTGTTTTAATAACATTAATATACGTCCATTTTTGGCACTCTATATGTTTGTGTTGTTTGATACATGTAGCTCTTTTATTGGGCATTTTGCATTTATTCTGCATCTTACACCAGAACTCCTCGACTTCCTGGACATTAGGTGGGTCATTTACCTCTATTTTATTTTTTCCAAGTTCTCGGTATAGATTCTTGGCATCTACTTTGAAGATCTTATTTTATGCCAGAAGAATCTGTTTCTTTTTTGAAAACGCCCGATTCTCTGTCACTTCTATTGAATTTATTATTGTTGCGATTATTATTATTATCATTATTATTATTATTATTATTACCGTGACCCTTGAAGCCTATCCTTCGTAGCTCTTAGCCACACTTGACTTTTTACTATCATTCTCCTCATCCATTTAAATAAGTTCGTTAAGCATGTTACTCTCTGCTTTCATTTGCATCTCTATCAGTCGGTATGCTCTTTGAGTATCAATTTTTCCAAACCATTTTTCTTCATTATGTGACCGCAAAATTTCAGCTGTTTATTTTTTATATAAGTGCTTTTTTGTTTCCGTTTTGCTTTGAACTTTCCCTTTTACACGCGCTCTATCTATGATATTCTCGGCGTCCGTCTGTAGAAACACAGCTGCAGTGCTTCGAGTTTCTTTCTAATCTGTAATGAACTTGTTCAGTATTCACTGTAGGAGAATTGGAATTACATAGCAGCTGAAAAATCTGCCTTTTTCGAAATGTTTTCGTTTCTTAATACAGTGTTTAGACTTCGGAAGGCACCTTTTGCTATTCCAGTGAAACTTCCACTTCCGGTGTCATATTTTCTTTTAACAGTTAAAACACTTTATTGATATTTTAACTTGATTTTCGTATCCCCAGTTCTAAACTCTCAGCTGTTTCTCTTGCCCATTACAATATATTCTGTCATATTAGATTTGAGAGTTAGTATTTTCTTTTCGCTTTTCTTTACTACTTTGTGCAGAAGTTCCTCTCAGTTGCATGTTTTATGTTGTTAAGAATGTGCTGTTCAATAATAAATCCTGGTAGACTTCTAGTCCTCTCAGGATAGCCTCGATGTCATGTTGGAATAATAATAAGAAGACACCATTTTCTAATTGTGTGCACTTACTCAATTTTTTTTTTTCAATCTTATGCAGGCCGTTTGTTCCTAGTATAACTTCAGGTTATTCTAATATCCCCAACCATTTTGTATTTGTCAGGTATTGCTAGACTTTTAATTTTATAATTATTCCAAATTTATTAAATCAACGCTGAGCAAACAACTTCATAAATTGCAGCGAGCATATAGAATTAGTAAATAGAAATTTAACAGGATGGTTTAATTAGCGTATAATGAGTAGTGGACAAGAGACGCCAACGTTTCTCGAGCGTTCAATGTTCTCCCTTCGAATTCAGCTAACATCGTTCAGCATAAACAACGAGCCCCATGTCGTCTGCCAAGTGTTTATTGCGCAGGCTGTTAAAACTCTAAGACGTCATTATTAAAGCATGTTGCTTGAAGGAAATTCTCAAGACGCTTCTAAACTGCCTGAATGCAGTAAAAGAGAATAACGCGCAAATAATATAATGTCGTGCGGCGATAAATCACTTCCTATACATATTCCCCCTTACTCCTTCATTTTGCATTTCTATATCTTTCTGGTTTTACATGATTTTTCTCTTCCTCATTGTCTCCTTATACACACACACACATACATACACACACACACACACACACACATATATATATATATATATATATATATATATATATATGAATGATATAATGATATAAAATTTTGTATGATTTTATATTTCAACAAAGAGTATTTAGAAAAATATGACAAAAGGAAAAATTTATTTTGACACGTTTCATTTGGTCCGATGAAATCCTAACGGATGAAATGCGTCACCAAAAAATTACAGTTTGTCATATATATATATATATATATATATATATATATATATATATATATATATATATATATATATATATGTGTGTGTGTGTGTGTGTGTATATATATATATATATATATATATATATATATGTGTGTGTGTGTGTGTGTGTGTATATATATATATATATATATATATATATATATATATATATATATATATATAATGCAGGAATGCATTCTTTTTTTAGAGATCCGTCTTGGCCAACAGAAGAAGAACACGTTTTTAATGTTGACTAACAAAGAAAACAATTCGCACTGCAAGAAAAAGTAAAGCGAAGAAAAAAGAACCACGATTAAAATACAAATTATTTATAAAACATCTTAATAAAACGAGGGGAGAAAAGAAAAAAATGAGTAAATATACGAGCACAAAAGCTAAATAACTCCTGGTGATTCATATGCCTCCTGAAAAACAGAGAGAGCGAACAAGATTCTCTTTTTGTATCCAGCGAATCAGTTGATCTAACTTAATGTAAACCGCGTCTAATAAAGCAAATGTCATTATATATATATATATATATTGGTTATTCCTAAATTATTGCTTGAGGATGAAACAGGGCTTGTTACTTTAATTCAATTTTTTTTAATAACTATATTGATGGTTTCGGCTCTCGTTTTTGAAACATAAGAACTCTTATGTAGCAAAGGAATCATATTTTTTTAAAATAATTATAATATATATATATATATATATATATATATATATATATATATATATATATATATACTTTGTGCATACACGAAAAATTATATATTAAGTTACTGAAAAATAAAAATGTCCTTAATCATAGAAATGAAATAGCTATTTTCTGCAGACACTGTCAAAGATTTTCCTTAAATAATAATTTAATATGATAAAAGAGTTGAAAAATGAAACAACATATTTAAACTTGATTTTTCAATAATAATTTTTAAAATGTGAAAGTAATTCTAATATATTTATTAAATTTAAAAAGAAACGTATAGTCTATTAGTTATTAACAGTAGGGATAATACTATAATAAAAACTCTGTTATATAAAAAAAAGACGACATGAGAAAAACGGATGTCACCATTTGTTGAACAGACACCCCTACCCTACCTTAACTTTACCTGATTTTGAAAGTAGTTTGTATTTGATACAGAGGTTGTCGATGGAAACTTATTAATAATGATTAAATTTCCCTTAACCTTGGCAACTAATAATCTAAAGATTGTATCTACTTAAAAACCCAGTAAATTTCAAAATAAGTTATTCCAGAAATCGCTTCAAAATGAATTGATTTTCTAAGCGTGGCTTAGATACGGCACATGGCCGAAATTAGGGGCACCCAGTGTGGATCGAACTCACTATTCTGTTTTAACGAGACCAGCTAGCTAACCATTGCACCATGCATAGGCGCCTAAATCGTTTGAAAATGAATCAGAGATAAAGGTTTTCAATTTAATTCTATAATTAAATAATTCTATAATTAAATTTAAGATTTACTTTCTGTTTTTGAAACATGGTAATTCATGTGTAGCGACGCGACCATATTTTGAAATTAGTAAATTTATAATGTTTATGCACTTGAGAATTGTGTTGAACTCTGTTTTTTAAAAATAAAAATAATCAATAAGAACACCGGATTATAAATCTTACTGTTCTTTCTCATTATATATATATATATATATATATATATATATATGGTGGTAGTTCGACTTGTACCCAAGGAAAAATGACGAATAAAAAAAGAAAGAACCAAGGACATTAAACTAAGGCGAAAACAATCGTCCAGAGTTCAAGCTGAAAATCCAAAGAAAAATCCTCCAAGACGAGTAAAAGGCAACTACGTAAAGTGCACAATACACGAAGTAGAGCAAAACCTAAGATAATCCTATGGAGCCAGGCAAATATACCTAGGTTTCATCTAAACGGATATATATATATATATACAGAGAGAGAGAGAGAGACAGAGACAGTGAGAGACAGAGACACACACTTCTATGGTAATTGTTCTGATGAACTTGCATCTATGGTACGTAGATTTTATGAATTTAAGCCAAGTACTAAATTGGCGGCAAAGTCCCATCATTTTCCATTTACAATGGCTAGATGTAATCGTAAGTTTTTTGCTAACAGCTTCTTTATTCGCATTTTTCGCTTCGGGCCACTTGCTTTCCAGTCAATATTCAAAAAATTAAATTCTATATTATTCTTTATATTCTGTTTTCTTAATACCTGTTCTTTTATTGTCTCTCTCCTTAATAAAGACTTTCCTTTTCTTATATTCGAGAGTCATTATCATGCATAACTATAAGAAACTCTTGAACGTGATCCCCTGCTTTTTAAAGCATGGTTCAAGGTGCTTTCTTAGAAAGGCTATACTAACATCTGCAATCATTTTAATAACGCCATGCACTTTCTAAGGACCAACCATGATACCTACAATAATAAGAGGCACAGTGGAGTAATGGATAGCGACTTGGAATCCATTGCATTCACTTACGTGGTAATACCCTTGGAAAAGGTGTGAATTCTCTTCTTCTCCCTCCAGCTAAATAGCAGGACAGACTGGGTTCTATAGACTGGGTTCTATAGCCTTGGACGGCAACTGGTCTAGGAGAAGGAAAACTCTGAATTCAAAACCTGCGGAGGGCCGTTTGGGGACCTTGTTGCACGTAGTGCACCAGGTCTCTGTAATAGGCCCTTCAAAAAGTGTGGATGGTCATGCACGAAGCCTTCACCACCATAATCAAATCTCATGTGCTATACATGCGGGTTGGGGACCGCTTATGAATTCCAAATTCCCATGAAACTCCAATATTGGAGCCAGCTCAAGCCACCCCGGGCGAATGGCGTTATAGGGTACAGGTACCTTCAATAATACCATCCCAAATCATAATTCCCCAAACTCCCTGATTGCGTCTCAAGCGTTGATGACGATGTCGACTTTTTACGACCCATACTTTGCTCTAACCTTCAGGGCTATCAGTTTTAGCACGAGATTCACCCGTGAGCAAAACCTTCGAGATTTTGACCTTCATGTTATCTTCTGCCCATTTCAAACGCTTTTATATGTGTCTTTTTTGTCAATGGAGGCGTTGTCACCGGTCTTAATGATGTTCCGACCTTTTTAAGAAGACGACATCGAGTAGTTCTGGATACAGTTGTTTCACCAGTGCGCCTGAAAAGTTCTCCGCTTGTCGGATCTGGGTTATTTACAGCTTCACGTTTAATTCGCGACGTAGAAATGTTGGAGAACAACCCTCGAGTGGCCCATATTGGCCCTCTTACATAACTTCGTAAGAGCTGCAACAAACCTTTTCACACTTTAGTGATATATTCCAATCATTTTCTATATTTCTAAAGTTGATTTACATTTTGCGAGTTCATGTTATAACTGACTTGTCAGAAGCGGTTAAGACAGAATTATGACCCATAATTGCATGTTATGAAGACACTCGTAAATAATTTCGAAGACTCAAGTATCGAGTTACTCATGTAAATGGCTGCGGTTTGTGTACATCACAGCACAGGTATATAACTGTTGCCGTCATTATCTGTCTATATTTCTGAGATGAGGTATTATGTACACTATTTACATTATTCGGACTATTGTCCTCCTCTTTGTCGCCATATTTATTACGTTTCGGCCGTCGTACGCTCTGGCCTTCTTCAGGTGGTTGGAATGTCGAACTGAACGCCTTTATCCACTGTGCAATGTGTCCTTAAGGGCACATGCCACAGTGGATAAAGGCGTCGGTTAGATCCAGTAACAGAGACCAAAGAGTTGTGAGTTCAAAACCTGGTTAAGGCAGTGGAGAACTTGGAGAGGTGAATTAACAGGAGATAATGAATAACTGATATCCATTAAACATAGCACATAGAACTAGAACAGTTTACCCCAGCGAGCGAAATAAAGGGTTCAGTTCGATATTCCAATCACCTGAAGAAGGCCAGAGATTAGAACAGCCGAAACGTTGTTATAAATATGGCAACAAAGATAAGGATAATAGTCCGAATAACGTAAATGGCGTTGCTATCATTGGGTGAAATTTCGTTAAATTCCAAAGTGTATTTTTTGGACAAGTATGGAAAATTGTCACCTCGTTAATAATTCGTTACATAGTATATATATATATATATATATATATATATATATATATATATATATATATATATATGTGTGTGTGTGTGTGTGTGTATATATATATGTGTATATATATATATATATATATATATGTGTATATATATATATATATGTGCATATATATATATATATATATATATATATATATATATATATATATATATATATATATATATATATAAATGCATCAGAAACCTGCTGATGAGTGGACTAAACAGTTAAAAAGTTTCGTCTATAACTTCGTATGGCCTGAAGATTACGTCCGACGCTTGGAGTTGAACTTTATTTGCCAGTTGCTGTTGACTTCAGTGTCCACTTTTATTTTTACATACATTCTATCTCTGACATTGATCACTTTTACCCATAAATATAACATACCATTAAACTATATTTTTTAACATTATATATGTGTGTGTGTAATGACGTATAGGAAATAAAAAAGATTCTCTGTGATTAATAGAATAATTCTATTCGAATGCAAGATTAGTGATTACTAGAAAGAGATTTTCTCATTTGCTGACTAGTTTATGAATTTGCCTTTGACTATTATTATTAGTATTCTTGTTCTTAAAATATATTCGCTTGATATCCTACCAAAGAGAGAAACCATGTTCAAATTAGAAACTTCTGTCATTAAATATGAATTACATTTATAAATCAGATCTGTTAAGTTGTTCATGCTAACTCTGACTCACGCTAAAAGCATAGATTGTTATTGTTTTAACAGTTATAGTTTTATGCAAAGTCAACATATCTTGATTTTTATAATCATTCAGAAATAACATTAAAATGCTTCCGGTTTTGCGAGATGATGCGAGATTGTGCGAGATTATCCGGGAGTTGTTATGCACAAATATATGAGAATTACAAGAATAGCGAAGCAAAAGAGTAGACTGGAAAGAACTCATTAATATGACATCAGAAAAAGCTGTCATTGCAAACGAACAACACAGACGCTTTCTTTGCCTACCATTCATCTCTGGCATTATGTCTGTGTTTGTATCCATTATACGAGTTGGAATCTAAGAAAATATCATTACAGCATTTTTCCATGGCCTTTAAATTGTCTGTAATGAACCTCGCCTGTTTTTATTCTTATTCACTTTTATTTATCACGACTCCAATGTCTACTTCAAATATGATCAATTTTCTGGTAACTGAAACGAAGACTTTTCAGCAGCTACCTAAAAAAGAATGATTTAAATAAGATTTATTGTAAGCGTAGACAAATGAGAGACATTAAAATCGCTTAGTGCAGTTAATGTCCGAAAATGTCTAACTCCTATACAATGTAAATCAGTTGATATCTCGGGGATAGTCTCTTCTCTGTGTGATTATCGGAAAGTTGAATCGGTGAGTCGAGTTCAAATCCGAGACTTCTCAATTAGCAAATGCGAAACAATTGAGATACCTCGGAGTATAGATCCTCTATAACAAATTATGCATAGGAGAAATAGAAAGTGGAGATAGAATCGGCTGTGCCAGAGATAGTTTCCCCCAAACACCGCAAAGTGCTACTAAGCAAAAACATTAATATGAAAACTCGTCATGTTTTTAAATAGCCTCTTAAAATCAAGTCTTTCGTATTTATGTCATGCATGGTGCCAAACCCTTTAAGAAATATCCAAACTGTTAGCTGTATACCGTTTAACCGTTTCCTAAGATCAATGGCGAAAAAACTTTATGCGAGTGAAGCCTTGAGGTCCTTGGAAAAGAGCATCTTTCTTTGAACATTGTGTATTGGCGCTACAGAATCACAAACAAATAACTGTACCAAAAAACAGAAACTATGTCGCTTGAGGACTACCAACAGCAATAACAACTAAAATGGTTGGCACAGGTAACTAGAAGCGAAAATAATATCATAATCAAAATGTTAACATTCCACAAAACTTCAAATTGAAAGCTCGAAAGGAAACCCTCATCGATACTGAAAAAAAGCGATAACAGCTGCTGGACTAGAGAAACCTGTTTTCCTAAAACCTTATGTATTATAAAAGAAATATTTTATAAATTCCAACAGAAAACATTAATGGCTTCCCCATCAATGAATGGTAAATATTGCCTTGTAGGGACACGGATAATATTACCAATACCATTTGAACTATCTGGAAATGGTCATGGCTTTAAAAGTGAGGAATGCAGCTTTAAAAATGATTATAAATTCGATGTAATTTCACGAGTCCTGCTGGTACGAAGAATTACATTCAATAACACAATGCAGGATCACTTCACTTATAAACACCGGTTATCGTCCAGTTAGTGCAGTTAATCAAAGTTGAAAATGGTCAGTACTCAAATGGGTAACAGCTGAGAAATACCAGGTGCTCTTAGCTAAGTGGCAGGTCAAGTAAATCTACCTGAAATTGTGTTAGTGAATAGCATTAGACAATATTTTACCTAAATATTTGCAGAATCTGAACAGTCATATATTTATAGCTACTAGTCTAGGTACCCGGCGTTGCCCGGGTGTACATGGCTGCAATTGTAACCACACCCTCTATTTACACGCACGTCTTCCCCGTCTAGAGATGTCTGCCTACGTCCCCGCTTGCCTGCATCATCCGTTGGTATACTAAGCTACTCCTCACCATCTTTTTACGGTATGTCCTTTGCAAGTGTTTGATTGTTCTTAATAAAGGAATTCCATCAATAAAACCGTTTTGCGTAGTCGTTGCCCGGGGTTAAATTGTTTCAATGTTTTAGACATTCAGTAAATTTCTTATGGCCGTAACTACTTTCGAATGGTATGGCATTGTTCACAAATCTAATGATCAAACAAAACAGGGATGAAGCGTCAGAACTTAATTCAACTGTAAGTGTAAACGCATGAATGACCCCTCCTTCTTCGCACGCTTACTGTAAAACTGGGGTTAAGAAGAGGTTCTTCGTGATTTTTTCACTTTTAATGCTTCAATAATCCTTTGCCTCAAAGGTTGTTCGAATGCCAATTTCGGATGGAATCATATGAAGTAACTATTAGCTAAATTGAAAAAGCCGATTTGGAGCCTAATTTCGTCCACTTAACTAAAATAATCTAAACCAAGCATGTGTATCATATGTAATTTACATGGGATATTTGGAAAGCATCGGATGAAATACCAGGGCGTTATGGCCGAAAAACGGGATTTTTTAAACAGTTTTTCATAGTTTTCCGTTAAACACGGAGAAGCGAACAGGACTAAGATCACAGTACCTTATTTCTTGCATGATGGAAAACATTTTGCGACATGTTTGCAGAAAATCAGATAAAACATTTTTTTAAAGTTTTTATTTTAAGTAGAAAGAAAAACATGATTTTTTCAGGTTTTATTATGTCAAGCCAAGGTCGCAGTAAAACTATAAAGTAATGCACATAAACCTCGTAACATGATCTATGTTTTGCATTAAGTGCAAGGAGCATTATCTCATCCAGTAAAAATTTTGTTCTCATATAACTGTTACGCACTATCAGTCCTGCAATATGACAGTGAATTCTGGACACAATCTCCTCACAGATGAAGGTGGTTTGGTTTGGTTTGGTTTGGTTTGGTTTGGTTTGTTTTGGTTCATTTTGTTTTACAGCGTATCAAACTCAGTGGTTTGGTTTGGTTCATTTTGTTTTACAGCGTATCAAACTCAGTGGTTTGGTTTGGTTCATTTTGTTTACAGCGTATCAAACTCAGTGGTTTGGTTTGGTTCATTTTGTTTTACAGCGTATCAAACTCAGTGGTTTGGTTTGGTTCATTTTGTTCTACAGCGTATCAAACTCAGTGGTTTGGTTTGGTTCATTTTGTTTTACAGCGTATCAAACTCAGTGGTTTGGTTTGGTTCATTTTGTTTTACAGCGTATCAAACTCAGTGGAATATTTAATGCCGACGAGATTTTTAGAATAAATTATATTTATGTATTTTTGTAAGAAATCATTTTGTAGATCAGGTGTCATTCACGTATTTTTGTAAGAAGGCTTTTTGCCTAGAGTCAAATCTATTGTTGGTAATATCTTCTTTTTTTTTTCCTAAATTGTATTGTTGGAATTTTTTCTATAAAAATCTATTTTTATACTTTCATAGTGTTTTGTCTCCAATTTGGTGGTTAACTATTTGTCCATAGCTGGAACCCCAGTAACTGATGCTACCATCTCGAGTTAGGTTTGACCTGGGAACAACAGCAATTAAGAGTTGGCTCTATGCTCCACAAAACGGAGAAGAAGAAATGTGGTTCTACAGAAGGATTATAAGAATACATTTATGTGAGCAACGACTATGTTTTGGCGAAAATAGAAAAAAAAGGAAATTTATATTTAACATGACAAAGAGACAGTTGAAGTTTTTAGGGCACATAGTGAGAAAAGAGGGCTTGGAAAATTTCACCGGACAAATTAAAGGAAAGAAGAAGAACTAAAAAGAACATCGAATATCCTAGCCAATGGATAATAGAACAAGTTTTAGGAGATTACAAACAGATGAAATATATTAACAGATACAAAGGACAAGAAATTGCGGAGAGCCATGATCAGCAACGTCCTGAGGAGACTTGGAACATGGAAGTAGAAGATTATACAATATCGCAGATCGAGATACAGACAGTGTTGGGGATAGGGATCAACAATATATTGTGACTGCCGGTTACATTTATATTTAGTTCATTATGACGTCTTCAATTTAATACGGATTAATAGTAGATGATTCTTCCATGGAGCATGTTTATTTTTAGCGTTTTATTAGCACTTTTAACCTAACTTATTATTTCAGATTGTTATTACAACACTCTGGGCTGTTACTCCTCGATCAAAAATTTCTCTTCTTGCCGTGAGCTAAGTTTTTATTTCAGATTACACTGTTTTCTGCTGGAACGGGCGAAGACGGTTGTTGTTGTTTTTTTGTTTTTTGTTTTTTGCTGTAAGTTTCACCCTGTTCAAAGCGCAGAAGACTCGAGAGAGAGAGAGGGTCAAGTTAGGAGGAAGTTTGTACGAATAGAAGAGGAAGGTAACGGTTAACCATTGACTAGAATAGGTTAAGATTGTAATGATCGGGTAAGCAACCTCTTGAGAGCTGGTTCTAGAGACCAGTGGTGCACAAGTAGGCAGTTTGTACGAATAGAAGAGGAGGGTAACGGTTAACCATTGACTAGAATAGGTGAAGGTCGTTTTATAAAAAGCCCGCTATCAGAAACTCTTCCACCTTAATTTTAAGAGTGAATGCATACCCACTTAGATATAAAATAACAGCTATAAAAAAAAACTTTTAAAAAGAGAACTCGAAAATTCATCCTCTCGCCTACTTTTCTTTAAAGAACTCAACAATGCAAAACATACAAAAGTTAACAAAGGTTTTTCTAACTACCTCATCGACCACAAGATTAGAGTGTTTCCAAAGTAACTAATATTGATATTGAAGACATAGACAAAACAATAACATTAAGATCTTCTACAAAAGACAAATACACGTCAACTTTAAGCAAGATGAATCATAAAGAAATACACTACCCTAGTTGACACGGACAAAAAAATAAAATTATCTATAACAAAAAATTTGAAACAGCTAAACTTATCATAAAAATAACAGAACATCTGCAAAATCGAATCAACATTATTTACGAGTTCAAATTATCGTTAAGGAACCGTCTTCCTGATCAAAACAAATCCATAAATAATTACATCTGTCACACTACTAAACATTCATCCAGACAAATTACGTTACACCTATCCAAAAACAGCTCCATTACAACTCATTTAAACATAGACATAACCCTACAAATCTCCACCCGAAACATACTAGAAAATACAAGCATAATAACCTTAGCCACATATAAAGAAAATTAAAAATAATAAAAGCCCTAATATGAAGAAAGAAAAAAACAACACTCGGTAACATTAACTATGTACACGTCCATAATGTGCTGACCGTGTCTGTAAAATAAAACATCCCTATAACTCTAGATACATACATAACACGACTCATACATTAAGTTAAAAGTAAAATGAATTCCTCCATTTTAATCGATAAAAGTATAGCGGAAACCGCAAGGAAATGCATATCGTTAGTGCGGTTCTTACACAATTGTGTCCAGAAAAGAAAACACAAGAAAAATTAATTAAAAAGCTTAATCACACTGCATTGTTAGTCGTCTTTAATGAAACACGTACAAGAGAGGGAGTGCTGCATATATATATATATATATATATATATATATATATATATATATATATATATATATACAATTATTAAAACATACAAAAAACAAACAGCTTCCGAAGGAGCTCACTTACAAAGAGACACCAGAGTGCATTGGCAGAGATAATGATATAAATCATTATTTCCCCGTACATGAGGAACCGACATCGACTGTCAGTTTGTTTCCTGCTTGTCGACGACCAGAATTAAGCGTACACAGCACGCAGGAAACTGACAGTAGTATTCAGTCATACATACAAATTATGGTATATATATATGCATATATACGACTATATATATATATATATATATATATATATATATATATATATATATATATATATATATATATATATATATATGCATGTATAAGAGGATCTGTTGAAAGATAAGGACCTGTTAAAGTGTTCTCGGTCGGGCAAATAAGTTTGTTTTAATTTTTTTCCCCTGGGGTTTATTTATTTGGTCAGAATTTTGGACTGGGTTGGGTCGTCCACTTTTCGCCAGACCCACGCAAACACACATACACACACGCCCACACACACACACACACACACATATATATATATATATATATATATATATATATATATATATATATGTATGTATGTATATATATATTTATATATATATACATACATATATATATATATATATATATATATATATATATATATATATATATATATATATATATATATATTGATAAATGTAGTTTAAGAAGTAATGTATTTCGAGAATATTTGCTCAATATAGCAAATATGCGCAGCTCCGAAATAATGGAAATCTCAATTTATTTTAGCGCTTCTTTTACAAAACTTTTTTTTTCTATTTTGTTTCACTCAGTGTAAACATCATTAGGTAGAAGAAAAAAGATACGTTCAAATTCTTTGCGGTTTCTACATTCTTTCGATTTCTTTCTCGTCTATATTAAAACTGCCCGACCAATATGTCTTGGCGGCGAGAGGACAATGGCACGTATAAATAGGATGAATGTCTTTTCGCTCTGGTATAAATCTTCATTCTATACTTTGTCAAAAAAAAGGTAATATACAAACGTGTGTGTGTGTGTGTGTGTGTGTGTGTGTGTGTGTGTGTGTGTGTGTGTGTGTGTGTGTGTCAGTGCGTGCGTGTAGGAACGATCATTTTTATGCCTTGAAAGCTGTATTATTCAAGGCTCGCCTCGAGAAGTTTTCAGATATAAGCATTCATATTAAGGCGGGAAGGATGAGCTCCATCAGGGACCGATGGAGGCATGTTGGCCTCTCAGATTCTGTATCTTAGTGGCAACTGAAACACTAGAAATCCCGTTTGTATTTAGGCTCTTGAGAAAGAAAGAAAGAAAGAAAGAAAGAAAGAAAGAAAAAGTGGAATGAAATTTAAAAGAATGCAAGGAATGAAAGAAAGAAGGAAAGCAGAGGAAGATGAAATAAACCCAAATAATATAATATAACGTAGCGAAAGAAAGAAACGAAGAAAAGAGAAAGAGAGAAATGATAAAAGAAGGCAAAGCAATGATAAATAAAGCAGAGGAGGAAAAAGAGGGAGTGAGAGAGGGAAGCAAAGGAGAAAAAAGTTAAATAATGAAAAAAAAGAGATTAATGAAACAGAAAAAAAATGATGAAAAAATCTTTCAAATCGCAAATAACAGTGGATACAATTTTATACATTTTATTTTGGGACTTAACAAGAACAGAAAAATATTCTTCGATAAAGAAAGTATGATAGACAAAAGTCTGTGTGCGTTTCTGTGATGTTAATTGCTAGCGAGTTAATTTGTTGCCCTCCAATGTTTATGAGTCGTGAGATACAAACCCCTTTGGATAGATCATAATTATGTTCTTCTTCGAAACTATCTGAAGATTGGTAAACTTTAGCAAAAAACATTCTTCCAATAATTTTATTAATATTCTTTTCTGTACTCATTATATCCTTAGAGGGCCTAATTATTATAGATAGAAAATTTTAAAGTACCACTTTTTTAATTTCAATTTCAAGTTACTTATATTTTCATAATTTTGACTGACATTTTTAGTTGATGACACTGCAATGTCTATGAGAATGCATTTTCTTGTTTATACCCTTTGTTTATAGCGCCCTGTTTATTAGCTTTTAGATACCTGTGAACAAGAATTATAAAGTTCTAAAGACTAGTAACTTCAAGGTTTTCTATGACTAGTTCGTGACTGCTGTTGTTATTATCATTATTATTATTATTATTTTATTTTTTTTATTTCTGGTCTGTACTCATTTCGTTCTGGGTCCTGCCCAGAGACCTATGGTCAGAAATGGCATCAAGATATTTTCCACTGAGCAAGAAAAACACACACATTTTTTTACATCATGTGTGGGTTTTCACCTCATAATTGGTAGGTCTTATTTGTATTTTTTTTTCTAGATTTTCGAGTACAGTGAAGAAAGATGCAATGACTTGTTGATACTCTTCGCGGGGTCATTTCGTTCGTTTTCTTTTTATTAATTGATTTGGCATTGTGTCACTTGGTCCAAGGTTGGGAATACTAAGGCGACAGTACAACAAGACCAGGGTGCTCGTACTGGCCATGAGGTACTACGGATGGGTATTATATTCATATATCCATGGTTATTATTATTATTATTATTATTATTATTATTATTATTATTATTATTATTATTTTCTTTGATTTCTGGCGTTTACACATTTCTTTCCGGTCCCGCCCAGGGACCTAAGGTTAGAAATGGCAAAATAACACTTTTCACAGAAAAAAAAATTACATAGATAAAACCCTTCGTAAAGTGTAGGCTGTACTTGTGAGAACAATTTTTTGAATCTCTTTGAGGCATGGACTTCCAGGAATCCCTTCAATTAGTCTACTGCATTCTTTTCCAACCAGTCCTAGGGCTCCAGCTACAAGAGGGATTGTTGATGTTCCCATATGCCACATTTTTGAGATTTCTCTATTTCAAGGTCCTTGTATTTTGACAGCTTTTTGAATATCTTCAAAGATACATTGCAGTCTGCAGGGACTGCCATATCAATAAGGAGGCACATTTTTGTTTGTGGTCTTTAATAACAATATCCTGGCGGTTGGCTTTGATTGTTCTCTCAGTGTGTATTGTGTAGTCCCATAGAATTGTAACAGGTCCTATCTCCGTAACCGTGTCTGGGTGGTGTTCATACCAGTTTCTTTCAGTTTCCTTCCCGTAGAAGTTGCAGATTTTCCAGTGCAGATATTGGCCCACTCTGTCATGCCGGGTTTTATATTCAGTGGGTGCCATTATCGTGCAACCTGATACAAGATGATCAATCGTTTCTGGATATTTATCACAGAATCTGCATTTAGGGTTGACACAATATTTTAGTATATGTGCTTGATAATTTCTTAGTTAACAAGCATTGGTCCTGTGCAGCAAGGATAAAACCTTCAGTTTCCGCTTTCAACCCTGCACTACGTAGCCACTGATGGGTACGGGTTTTTTCTACATCGGCTTGTTTGGTGCGGGCAGAGTATTGGCCATGAAACGGTTTATCTTGCCATCGCTTCTGTATCTGGTCGGTTGCATTCGTCTTTGCCGTCTTTTTTAAGTATTTTGCAGTTTCAGCCGGTGTATTGTGCTGTAGTTGCATAACTACGCCCATTTGAAACTCCATTTTGAATTTGTTGGCTTCTTTTATTACGGAGTAAAGACGCTTTCTACTTTCATGTTCCTTGACGCATACCATCATCCAGTCTTCTGTAGTTTCCAAGTATCTTTGGAGGCCAATTGTTTTAGTTTTGTAGGACAGTTCTAGTTGAACTAATCCTCTGCCTCCTTCGGATCTGGGCACATACAGACGATCAACATCAGCTTTGGGATGATGCATGCGAGAAGCTTTCTCGTTTTGGCGTCCATTCGCTTATTTTCAGCTATGCTCCAGTTAAGGACATTAAAGCTGTATTGCACCACAGGGACAGCCAATGTGTTCATGGCTGATATTCTGTTTTTTGAGTTTAGCTCAGTATTTAGTACCAGACGTACACGCCTGTAGTACTCTTTTCTTATTTTTTCCTTCATTTGGGAGTGTTGTATGCCATCTTCTTCGCTAATTCCTAGGTACTTATAAGCTTCATCATGCTCCAGTTCCCTAATCTTTGTGACAAAATCTTTCATTATTATTATTATTATTATTATTATTTCCTTAGATTTCTGTTGTATACTCATTTCCTTTCTAGTACCAACAAGAGACCCAAAATAAGAAAATGGCATCATGAGATTTAAAGCCCTTCGTCAGGTGAGAGCTATGCTCGTGAGGTCATTTTTTTTCTTTTACTTTAATTCATTGTCTTGTTCTTCCTCTTCCTCCTACTCTTCTTCTTCTTCTTCTTACTATTATTATTATTATTATTAGTAGTAGTAGTAGTATTAACTTTACAATAACTGAGGGAGGTAGAATGCGTGCCATTCAACTCTCATCAAACATACATATTTCAATTTCATCAAACAATATCTTCTTGCAATGTTTTAGATCGTTCCCAGTATCCCAAAGCTCATGAGCACGACCGTACCCTTACTACGCTTTTTACAGTTCTCGATCAAGGTATTGATAATTATTTGTTTTCTCAATCCCGTTGAAGGTCTGATTCGATATAACGGATATCACTAGTGTTTGGTAGGTTATCGTTTGTTTACATCAATTATGTCAAATTTAAAAAGAATTAGCCATCTTAAAGTCTCTTTAATCTTTGGGTTATCTTTTCTTGAAAAACATTTTGTCACGTTCACTTTCGCAGAAATAATCTTGGGAATGGTATGAATTCATCTCCCCCTACAACCACTAGATATCATAGATAGATAGATAGATAGATAGATAGATAGATAGATAGATAGATAGGTAGGTAGATATGAAAAAACTGAGAAAAATATGAAAATACTGATTTAGATCGATATGAAATGATTGAGATAGATAGATAGATAGATAGATAGATATGAAATGACTGTGATAGATATGAAAAAAATGAGATAGATAGATAGATAGATAGATAGATATGACAAAACTGAGAAAAATAAGAAAATACTGATTTAGATAGATAGCTAGATGGATAGAGAGAGAGAGATAATGAAATGACTGCGATAGATATGAAAAAATAGATATTAGGTTGGTGCAAAAATAATGACGTAATAATGTCGTTTTTTGACGTATTTTAACGTCAAAAAACGACATTATTACGTCATTGATTTTGCACCCACCTAATAGATAGATACATAGATAGATAGATAGACATACAGACAGACGGACAGATAGATACGACGAGACTGAGAAAAATAAGAAAATACTGATTTAGATAGATAGATAGATACATAGATAGATATGAAATGACTGCGATAGATATGAGAAAATTGAGATAGATAGATAGATAGATAGATAGATAGATAGATAGATAGATAGATAGATATGAAATGACTGCGATAGATATGAGAAAATTTAGATAGATAGATAGATAGATAGATAGATAGATAGATAGATTTGGAAAGACTAATAGTTACGAGTTGAATAGCTGTGCTGACTGAGCCATTTTGAAATGAGACGACAACCAGTCTAGTGGGGAAAATTTGAATGCAAAACCAGCTAGAAGTAAGCTAGGATCGGTCAAGTTATTCTACCCTAGATACATCACTGCCGTTAAGGCATCACTACATTTGGTGCCATTACAACCCTATTGGGTTACGGCACTCATGACGTAACAGAATTGACCCTTTTTTATCTTTCTGTATTCAGACTTTTCGCCTTTGCATGGATCTGCGTAAATATATATGTAAAAGAAAGAGGGAGAAGATAAGGGATAAAAAAAAAGCTGAGGTGAGAAAAGGGAAGAGAGAACAAATTTACAACAAAATTGTGTCATAAAACTGTTGCTCCAGACATTATCAAGCTCTAAATCATTTTTTCCAATGATCTTATTATACTGAACTTGTAATATTAATCGAATTTCACTTTATCAACGTTTGTATCTCGAAAAGTTTTCAAGAAACTACACAAACTGGCTTTGTATTTCTTTATGCTAAAGTTTAATGAAAAATATCCGAGACAAAAAACCTAACACGACAATGATAATTTAGTCTTTAGCTTGAATAGTCAAGTTTCAGACATTCCTCGTGGACAGTTTGTACTCTGTATATGTAACTGAAAGAAAAACAGCTAAACACTCGTCTTTTTGTTTTTACTTCTACATTTTCTGCTGTTTCTTAACAGATTATTTGCCAAATATCTTTAGTAATCGCTACTAAGAGAGTAATAAAGTTTAGCGCTTCTTTCAAACAAAATTCCATGTAATAGAAAATAAATAATATGTAATAGAAAATAAATAAAATGATCATTAGAAAGAAAAATAAAAAAATGTTGTTCATAGAAAAGGATAAACATTTGATAATATGGAAGACTAGATCACAACAAAAGAGTCGAATATGGAATCTATGGAAGACCAAAAGAAAATGACTGAGCAAGCAAGTAGTTGAGACATTTTCTCTTGTGTTTTTCCAAATATTGTTTATTTCGACAAGGAGAGTGTATTTCGTTATTCTCTTTGCAAATCAAAGGTTATTCTATGCATAAAACAAAAGCACATCAAAGAAATCATTGGAATACAAACAAAAACTCTTCACCAGATGAGCTGGCAACCACGAATGAATACCGCTAAAGTAATCAGAAGTATCTGGTTGAATAATAATAATAATAATAATAATAAGAAGAAGAAGAAGAAGAAGAAGAAGAAGAAGAAGAAGAAGGTGCTTGAAATGAGAGGAACAGTTTTTGTTGCATGCTGGGAATATTTTATTATGTTATTTTTTTTATTTATTTTACTCAACGTTTTTATGTTATTGTTTTATTTTATTTATACTTTTCATAATTATTATTATTATTTTATATATTTATTTTTATTTCTTTATAATATTAGTAATAATATTAATAATAATAATAAAGGGGTGCTTGAAATTAAATAGTAAATATCTTGGTTTTATGCACTCTGCAAGGCCCATATTAGGCATTAGTTTAAACCATTGATATACTGGCACCTTCGCACGACGAAATGAAGGATTACAATAACCCTAAAAATGAATTTAAAAAAATGACTCATGACTGAAGGCATTTTATAAACGACAATAGAATATACAAATATACCATACAAAAATGAAGTGCACATGCTCGCGCGAGCGCGCACACACACACACATACTCACACACAAATATATATATATATATATATATATATATATATATATATATATATATATATATATTTAAAATAATTCTAAGGAGCCAGGCAAACCTATCTAGGTTTCGCCTAAATGGATCTTCAGGGTAAAACTGGCTAAAAAGGCAAATAATAGAAAAATATTTATTGATAAAACCAAATAAAACCATGACCTCGTGACAAAAAAAAACCTACAACATGTTACTCTAATAACCAGCTTTCCTTATGTTGGCTCCTACAAAGAATTTCTGATTTTTGGTTTAATAAATGTTTGTGTGCTTTATGTGTAGCGATAGCTAGCTTTTCCTCCATGTATAGTGAACAAAATTTATCGCCTGCCTTTTATTTATAACATTTTTTTAATATTTACCATTTTAAAAAGGGATCATTATTGTCTTCCTGTTTAATCTTCCATATATATGTGAACAGAGTTGTGCTATGTTTATAGGTTTCGTGTTTGAAACTACTAAGTTGGTTATAATAACGTTTTTTTAACTACTCTGGGTAGAATTTATATAAACTTTAGGGTTCTTATCACTACTATTAAATGTATTTCTATATAACTTTACCTGGTAGATCATGCACTCTTGTTAGCACTTGCCTTCAAGAGGGCAGTAGTCCTTTTTTCTACAGTTACACTTCGTGGGGCCGGTGTGTGGTTTGTCCTTGATTTTTTTCCTATTATACTTGCTAATTAGATTAGTCATATTAGGCATAAAACTGTAACTTAGCTTAACGTAATTTATATTGAAAATTTTATGCAGTATATTTGTCTGTGGGATGTTTTTTTTTTTTTTTTCAAGTAATTCGAAAAATATTTTACCTATTTTTGTCTTGACTGCTAAATTATATGGGGGATTGAACCATAATATTTTTCTAGTTCTATTTTTATGGTTACTTTGCCTTTCAGGGGAATTATTCATATTGATGTATATTAATTTAATTCTATGTCCACTACTTTTTAAGGCTTTTTCATAAATTTGTTTATTTTTATTAAAAAAAGTTATTATCCGAAGAGTTAGTGGACAATCTATGGTTAATTCCTTTGGGTATTTGTTTTAAAATATGTTTAGGGTGATTAGAACCTACGTAGTTCTAATTTACCATTCATATATACTCGACTCTCCCATCGAATTCGACATATGAGGGTCAAGCAGATCAATTCCTAAAAAAAACGACAGCCCGAAAACAGCACATGAGATTTGATTATAGTGGTGAAGGTTTCGTGCAGGACCATCCACACTTTTTGAAGGGCCGAATACAGAGACCTGGTGCACTACGTGCCACAAGGTCCCCAAATGACCCTCCACAGGTTTTGACTTCAGAGTTGTCCTCTCCTACACCAGTTGCCCTCCAAGACTATAGAACACAGTCTGTCCGACTATTTATCCATATATATATATATATATATATATATATATATATATATATATATATATATGTATATATATAGTTAAGTTATGAAGAACTTGGTAATCCATATGGTAATCCCAAGGAGGATGAAATACTGAGAGCTAAATGTAAATCCAGAGCAAATATTTTAAAGAAAAACAGACCACTTTAAGGTACCATTATAATAATTTATTTCACCAGAGCCCTTTTAAAGGAGGCCGGATCATCAGATAGCACTACCAAAAATGAAATGAAACGAAAAATGAATCTGGTTTCATTTCCTTTTTGGAAGTGCTATCTGATGATCCGGCATCCTTTAAAAGGGCTCTGGTGAAATAAATTATTATAATGGTACCTTAAAGTGGTCTGTTTTTCTTCAATATATATATATATATATATATATATATATATATATATATATATATACCTGTCACAATTAGGTCTACACAGAGAAAGTGAGAATGCATGTGAAATACAGTTAGTATATGAAGAGGACAATAAATAGAAGGTTTTCCTTGTAATGCCACAAAGGAGAGACACTGCTAGGACTTCTTGAAATTGTCTATGTTCTTTTTTAGGCGACATAGCTTTAGCTTGTTTGTCGAACAACTTTTGGCTACCACTTTCTCTCCTTCCAAGTCGAAGCAGAAGCTGGACTATCGTTACCAACCGCCTGTCACGCGGCCCAGAGTGCCCCTTAGACCGTCGATAAATTCGTCTAATAGAAAGGAAGTTAATCGTCTTCTGCATCCCTAAAATGACAAAACAGAAACAACACATACTTTTCTAAGATGCCAAATATAGCTGTTTATTTTCAGTTTGAAAGCTTTTACTATCGTCATTGTAAAAGATATTATTGCATTATCACACTTAAAATGTTTATGCCAGATGGCACTGTCATTGGGACAATGGTGGAGTCTTCAAATAAAGGAAACAAAGAAAGGGTTATCTCTCTGCAAACGAGAAGATGCAACAATAAATCGACATTGGGGCAAAACAGTCTTTTGAAAGCACATACTATTAAAGTATAGCGATTAGAAAATAAAATTAAACGCTCATATATGAAAACTTTTCAATAATATTAAGAACATAACAATATATCTGTATATATTTCTGAGATGAGGTATTATGTACATTATTTACACTATTCGAACTATTGTCCTCATCTTTGTCGCCATATTTATTGCAACGTTTTGGCTGTTGTATGCTCCGGCCTTCTTCAGGTGGTTGGAATGTCAAACTGAAACCTTTATTTCGCTCACTGGGGTAGAATGTTCTAGTTCCACATGCCATGTTTAATGGATGTCAGTTATCAGTTATCTCCTGTTAATTATCCTCTCCAAATTCTCCACTGCCTTAACTGGGTATTGAACTCACACTCTTTGGGTCTCGTCACTGGATGTAACCAACACCTTTATCAACTGTGCCATGTGTCTACTCCAGTGAGCGAAATAAAGGGTTCAGTTTGACATTCCACCCACCTGAAGAATGCCAGAGCATACAACAGCCGAAATGTTGTAATAAATATGGTGACAAAGATGAGGACAATAGTTATCTCCTGTTAATTTCCCTCTGAAAGTTCTCCACTACCTTAAGCGGTTATTGAACTCACACTTTTGGGTCTTGTCACTGGATCTAACTCACGCCTTTATCCACTGTGCCAGGTGTCGTTGAAAGCCAACACTATTTCTAGAATATAATATATTCATATATGGATTCATATTCTAGAAATATGTCTTGCCTTAAATTTATAATATTCCAGACATTCTGTTTGCCCTAATGTATTATCTTCCAGAAATACATTGCTTAAGCATTTTTCTTTTATCATGAAATGCAAAATAATATTGATATCTATGATTTTTTTACGGATTTTCGTCATATAGATAGATATGACAAGTCTGAGAAAAATATGAAAATACTGATTTAGATAGATAGATAGATAGATAGCTAGATAGATATATAGATAGATAGCTAGCTAGCTAGATAGATAGATAGATAGATAGATAGATAGATAGATAGATAGATAGATAGATAGATATGAAAAGCCATAGATAGATAGATAGATAGATAGATAGATAGATAGATAGAAAGAAATAATTTGACTGAATAAAAGTAGACAATATATGAAAATCCTCAGATAGGATGGAAAGAAGAGGAAAATTATAATTTGTGTTATTTGTCATGGCGCGAAATATACCAAAAGAAAGATAAAAGCGAGGACAGACGAGAAATCATTTGTTCTTTCCTCATTACTTAGTCTTATGTAAAACTAATCTCTGTCTACGATTTAGATGAAAACCTTGACAGACAATAGAGATTTGAAACGCTAAAGTAGAGAACGAGACGTTACAGTTAAAAAGTGAAACGAGTAGACCGAATGCCGGAAGAAATATCAACTGTTGTATTTTCATGTTCCATTTTTTTTTTGTTTCTTGTTTGTTTATTTTTGGGTTTTTTTTTATTTGTTTTTTTTTTTGTTTTGTTTCTCTTTTATTTTTAATGATTATTTGAGAGGCGTAGGTTATAGAACCTCCTTCGTTTCCCAGTATCCTCGCAGACGTCATCACTGCAACGTTCATTCACGAATTTATGATTCATCTAATCTCGGTTCAAATCTACTGTATATACTCGTCTATCATGCAACTTTTGAGGACCTAAATTTGAAGCTAATTTTAAGGGGGTCGCATCATACATTTAAATTAGAGTGTCTACCGCTGGACTTGGCTACACCGTTGATTATACTATATATCCATTTACTGTAGGTAAATTAACTTCAAAATTAGATCTTCAAAAGTCACATGACACTCGAGTATATACGATAGACAGATAGATAGATACATAGAGAGATAGATATGAAAAGACAGAGATAGATAGATAGATAGATAGATAGATAGATAGATAGATAGATAGATAGATAGATAGATAGATAGGACATGTTTGAGAAAAATATGAAAATACCGATTTAGATAGATAGATCGATAGATAGATACCGTATACACTCGCGTCTCATGCGACTTTTGAAGACCCAATTTTGAATCTAATTTTAAGGGGATCTCATCATACATGTGACATAAAATTAGCGTATGTACTGCTCACCCTGGCTACGCCGTTGATCATACTATATATCCATTAACTGTAGTTAAATTAGTTTCAAAATTAGATCTTCAAAAGTTGTATTATACACGAGTATATACGGCAGATAGATAGATAGATAGATAGATAGATAGATAGATAGATAGATATGAAAAGACATAAGTAGACATGAAAAGTTGAGATACATATAAAATGACTGAGATAGATAGATAGATAGATAGATAGGCACATATGACAAATCTGAGAAAAATATGAAAATACTGATTTAGATAGATAGATAGATAGATAGATAGATATCGTATATACTCACGTATCATGCGACATTTGAAAACTTAGGTTTAAAGCTAATTTTAAGGGAGTCGCATCAAATATGTGATATAAAATTAGCGTGTGTACTGCTGGCTGTACGTCGTTGATCATATTATATATCCATTTACTTTAGTTAAATTAACTTCAAAATTAGATCTTCAAAAGTCGCATGATACTCGAGCATATACAGTTTATATTCTCCAAGCTGTATTGAATTTAAGGTAAATCCTTTTTTCATTTTCAGAATGGCTCGAAAGAAAAAGATTCCTATAGCATTTTCTGAAATAAATTGAGGGCAAATCCTTATCAGGAGATTTAGATATTTTTAGATCTATGTATTAATGGCCCTTCTATGCCGATGATATAATTATATATCCATTTACTGTAGTCAAATTAACTTCAAAATTATGTCTTCAAAGGTCGCATGAAACGCGAGTATATACGGTTTGGAAACGTTTTCAAATGCGACACACTTTATAGCCATTACTCTAGTGTTCTCAGTTCCAGGTTGAAATCCTGATGCCATATTTAATTTTTTTTTTTTTTACTTCTTTATCATGGAATCTGTTTCCAGCAACACGTCGACAATAATGCAAGAATGATTTTTCTTTGTTTACAAAGAACAGTTTTGTCCTCTGTCTTGGGTGAATCCTTGGCGTAAAACTCGAAATTTCGGATGTAGTTTAGCCAAGTACACAATAACCAATGGCGTATCATTGGGGATAGGCTATTTCATTGCTTGAGATATAGAATAGCCTAGTCTTAACTAATACCCTAATAGCCCAGTGTATACCCCCCTTTTATGGCAGTGAATGCTGGGCAATCTACACAGGGGTAAAGCAACAGAAATGTGGTTCTTCAGAAGTATCCTGAGAATACCATGGACTGAACATGTGAGCAGCGACGATATTTTAGAGAAAAAAGATGCATATCCTTAGCACCAGAAAGAATCAGTTGACATCTCTAGGACGCGTAATGGGGAAAGAGGGCTTAGAAAATTTGTCACTCACAGGACAGATAACCGACCCAGCGAGGTTGAGTAAATAGATGATAGAACATGGTTTAGGAGTGATAAAATGACAAAAATTATTAAGTGGTAAAAATGAAAGGAAATTGTGGAGGACCATGACTGCTAACGTCATAAAGAAATACGGCACATAGAAGAAGAATTCTATAATTCGCTTCAAGCAACACGTTCATAATAGGGTCTGAGTCTTTTTCGATTTTTCATTTGGTTGGGTGCTTAATGTAGCAGTTCAGAATTAAGCATCAGCGAAAATAGATTAGTCGAGTACAAAATAATCATTGTGGAGAGCCTATTTCATAATTTGAGATATAATATCGCCTAATCTTAAATATTGTTGTGGAGTGATTTCGCAGTGGAGGCTTGTATTTGTACTAAATCGGTCCTAAATAGTTCGACGTACAAAACGTTAGGAACTTGATATCGACATCGACTGACTCTCGTTTCTCTTACTACTCCTACTTATATTTGGTAGGAGAATCTATTAACTATAGAATAGGTGCGTTTCACCATAACACCCCCCTCCTAAAACTTTACTCCATAGGAGTAAAACAGTTTTCTTTCTTTATTTTTACAAGAAAAAAAAAAACTTCATTTTTTAGCAACATCGTAGCGTATCTCCTACGTTTTGGATCCACTTTTAAATGATCAATTGCTCAGGTAAAATCGTTGCAGACGTTGTTAGATCAAATGTATCTAAAATCACCTCCAATGGCGTTTCTTCCGCGGGGCCGCTGTCAACCACATCTGAAGAGCGTCGTCTGATCTGGTTAATGTGCCGTCTGCACGTGATTTTTTCGCCTTTCACCAAGTACATAATATTGCCAATCCGCTTTTCTATTTTTTTGGTACCTCCATAGTGTTACCAGAACCAACCTTCCGCTTTGAGCTTCTTAAGGATGGGGTCACAGTCTTTGTAGGTTCTTCTTGTGGTTCTATTTGTTCACCCTCTATCTCCCTTTTTGTTGATCTTGTTCTTCTTAATGTTTTCTGTGGTGACTTCAGTTGACTTAAATCATTTAATAATACTGCATGTCCTTGGCTGCGGGTAACTCGCTCCCCAGTTTTTCTCGGTGTCGGCTTCATCTTTACTTTCTGGGGCTTTTTTCACATATACCGTCGGTGTTGCCCATTCACTATACTCAACTTTTTTAAGTACACCGGTTTTCTCTAATATGTCTAATTCTTTATCTATCTGTTCAGTTGAGGCAAATGGCACATTCCTTTTCTTTTTGAATACCGCCTGAGCGTTTTCTTTTAGCTGGAATTTTGCCTCCATCTTGGTACACATTCCCAACACAGGAGAAAAAACAGTAGGAAATGTTTCCTTAAGTTTCTTTATTCATTTTTGGGCTTCGGTGTTTAAACTTTCTACCTTGTAACAGAAAGAATTTATCGGTAGATCCCATAATCGGAATTCTGTTATCCAATTCGTACCAAGTAAGTTCGTGGTATTTTCTATGACAAATAGTTTAGCTTTTCGTGTTTTTTTTTTATTTATTTAACGTGACGTTTGTAACAAATTCCCCAATAAATTGTATTTTTTCTCCCGTCACTGACCTCGCGATTTTCTTTGTCTTCATTAAAGTTGGTTTCCCCCAACTTCTTCCCCGTATGCAAATTTATGATACATAGATCTGAGCCAGTGTCAAGGTTGCATTTTTATATTTTTATTACTTATTTCGACGGAAACAATTTTTCTGGTTATTGCATCGTTTACCTCGTTGGACTTTAATTTTCTTATTTCATTGTCTTTATTTTTTTGACCTGCAGTGCGAGCTTTTATGACCCACTCTTTTACAGTTGAAACATTTTTTATTCCTAAAATCGCAATATCTGTACCAGTGTAGTTCACCGCAAGCAAAACATGGCTTCGGGAGTTTATGTTTATTTTTCTCTGGTATTTCACTTTTTGCTTGATAATCCGCAATTTTAGAATTCTTTTTGATAGACTGACTTTCTTCTTTGTAGCGTATTTTCCTTACATGCGAAACGCCAGACTGTTCAATCTTTTTTTAATCTTTCTTTACGCTAACATATCTTGTGCAGTCTTCTGCCAATTTCTGTACCGTAATACTTGGATCCATTTCCAATTTTGCCAGTACCAATTTTCTCAACTCTGCGTCTCTTTCCGATACCAGCCCCTGAACAAACACCAAGGACTTAAAATTGTCTGCGCTTAACTCTGCCAGCTTGAATTGTTTACAATGCTTATTCACATTGGCTGCGTACGTTATATAGTCTTGTTCGTCATCTTTCATCAGATTCAAACATTTCCACCTCTTGTGAAACAGAAATGTCTTTTTACTAAATAATTCACTTAATATATTTACAGCCTCTGTAAATGTCAACTCGGTATTTTTTTCGGTAAAATATAGTTTACCAATTTGTTATGCTCAGCAGTTCCTAATTTGCTTAAAAGAAGTCTAACCTTCTTTCCTTCGGACCATAAGTGGCAGTCCTCGTTATACACGTCCGTATATTTTTTATAATACTCCTCAAAAGGTATCTCTTCATCTGGACTGTACGTGAATATTTCAATTGAATTCCATATTATATTCTCTGGAAAAGAATCATTTTGTAGATTTTTCTCTTTCCTCTTCTCAATTATTTCCAGAATTTTGTTTTGAAACTCCCTATGCATCTGTTTCATTTTTTGTTGGAATTGCATTTGTCTATTGAAAGTTTCCTCCTGTAGCTGCATCTGGAATGTTTTTGTTGCTCTAATATTGTCATCTGTTGTTCCGACTGGAACTTAAAGAATTCCCGGAATATATTTTTGCATTCCTCCATCTTCGCAAAAAGTTTACACAATGCCTAAATACTGTAGAGAGTGGGTCCTACGAATTTGCAATTCGTGACCTAATTGAGCAAACTGTATTATCGGGGGAAAAAATTATTTTCTCAGTTGAGAATACGACAGATTTTTTCGTCACTGAGTTGACGTCTTGGCTTGCGAAAACTTTGCCAATTTTTTTTTTTTTAATTGTGAATCCGAGATTTTTGTCGCCGAAGTGATTGTGTCGAGCGAATTTTTTCTTCCTCCGTATGAGTGCGAATCCTCGTCGCCAAAGTTGTTGTAGCGAGCGAATTATTTTTCCACCGTATGAGTTCGAATCCTCGTCGCCAAAGTTGGTGTGGAGTTATTTCGCAGTGGAGGCTTGTATTTGTACTAAATCGGTCCTAAATAGTTCGACGTACAAAACGTTAGGAACTTGATATAATAGGTATTACGCAGAGTAATCTTGTTGTGGTCGCTGACTACTTTCGTATTCGACTAACTGTCGACTACTGTCGTCCGACATCGACTGACTCTCGTTTCTCTTACTACTCCTACTTACCAGGCTACAAACTTATAATAATGACCGAGAAGAATTTATTCAGTAGTAGGTTTCTAAAAAGGAACTGGAACTGTCCCTGTTCTATTAATGCAGATGGTAGGTTACAGTAAACAAAATTACTAAATTTTCATATTTTTTTCCCGGGATGATTCAACGAATGGAGTAAATCTAATATAAAATTCGCATATTCATATTGCAATATTTTTCTCGTTTATCCGAAACTCTATGTTATGGAATTCAATTGTCCGGACGTAAACTAAACATCGATGGTCACATTTCCCGACAGGCGAGACTCATTCTGTAGTCTTATTTTTCAACACGAGTTATATTTTGCTTTATTTCGAAACCTTACGATTTGAAATATAAATGACCTTGATTGAACAAAACGAAAAGTAATAGTTTTATTCTGTTGAGGAAAGATTAAAAGTTTGTGGGATGGCACGGAAGACAATACCAAAAATTTAGAGAAATCCACTGACATCGATATTTCTCTTTGACAAATATTTAACTTTGATTACAAATACCGTAATTTGCCATGTATAATACGCCTTCATCCATAATACGCACCCCTAAAATTGTACTGAAAACGTGGGAAAATGTTTCTACTCATGCATAATATGCACCCCTTATTTGGAAATCAAACATTATAAATTGTACCTCTCTAATTACATTACGGCCAGCATTTCCTACGAAATGAAAGGCCCATAAAATATTCAAACAAATAAAAAGGCACCTACTGACTATAAATAAAAAATATCCTGCCAATATTTTTCTCTTTTCTATACACCTTCATTCATAATACGCACCCCTAAAATAGTGCTGAAAGAGTGGGAAAATGCTTCTACTTATGCATAATATGCAGCCTTTGTTTGGTAATCAAACCCTATAAATTGTACCTCTCTAATTTCATTACGACCACCGTCTTCTACTCTTATTAAATAAAATGGTTTTAAATATAGAATAATATTATTCTAATTTAGTTTTATAATAATTCTTATCTTATTTTACATTTTTAAGTATTTTTAGGTACATATGATTGTATTTGACATCGTCATAGGGTCGTAATCGCTTGAGCAACTCGAGGTTCTGTAATGATTAGCAAGCTTGTCTCGCTAGAACAATTATGACTGAGTATTGAGTTCGATCCTCACTGGGTGCCCCATACTTTCGGTTGTGTGCCACTTTTGAGCTACGCTTGGAAAATCACTATAGGGTCGCAATCACCGAATGTTAGTGACAAACTGTTGTATGTTTGTGGTGAGTAGTCATTTCGAACCTGAAATCGACCGATGAAATGGCAATTTTTTAAAGATTTTTTTTTTTTTTTTTGTTACTGTGCATAATACAAACCCCTAATTTTGTTTATTATTTGTTTTAGAAAAACATTGCGTATTATACATGGAGAATTACGGTAAATGTGATTTAATTCTGCTCAGAGGATATCAGCAGGAAAACTCCAGAGCAGCCGGAAATAGACAAAACACACGCATTTCTTCATAAAATTTAAACTGAAAAAAATAACCTTAAACAAAGCGTTTAAAAAAAATTCTGTTTGATCATATAAATATTAAATTGCTTTCAGAAAATGACTTTAATTCTTCACTGTTGTTTGACAACTTAATATTCAATTATCCGAATTTTTTAATTATCCGAACATATTTTTACAAACCCTGTCCCAAGGTGTTCGGATAATCTATGTAGTAATGTACATTTGAAAATGGCGGGGGTATTCTTGCATAGGGGATATATACAAGCTCATTTGTGTATCCAGCGGTATAAACCAGCCTAGCATAACTTGTAACCTGTATATAAAATAGACTAACCTAGAATAAACATGGATATGCACTGGAATTGCACCGGAATAAGTTATTTTTAATGTTCTAGAAAATGTTTATGATTCTAATGTCTATCATTTGTTTCTATAGTCGAAAGCAAACCGTTAGTACAGTTCTCAGGGCAAGATAATCCATACTGTCATGCTTGTTTTTATATATATTTTTTAGCTGGTTTAACGATCTTTTTGACAGTGACAAGATTTTCTTAATAAAGGCAATATTTCCGAACTGCTAATTTTCACATTTTCGCTGATATAATATGTCCGTGTGTGTTTATTCTCGGAAGGAAATAAATGATTGCAAGGACTCTTCAAGATTATCCATAGCTAAGGATTTTGTGTACAAATCCATTATAACCGTATGTGTTCCAGTAAGATAATACGTAAACCGGCTATTTTTTTTCTTTTGGGGGGCGGGGAACCTGATAGAGAAATGGTCACAGAAACACTCGGCTGATTGTGAGATAATCTATTGGCCACCCTCACACACCATATTTACACCCCATTCAGCATATACAGAACAAGTTTTCAGACCTCAATAAATTCTCTGCAGTCACCCCCCCACCACCAAAAAAAACACTACTCTGTTCTAACAGTCCTGGAGTGTAATAGGATGGATAGATAGACAACGGCGATTACTCTCAGGTTTCATGCTTCGTCACGTAGCTTCCTTTATTCACCTTATAAGAATATATTCATAAAGTATATTTACAATCTGGTTTTCAGTTTTTATATGTATTTATTAGAAATGTTTGTATTGAATTCTTTGAAGCTTTGAGGTTTTAATATTCTCCTCGAATGTTGCTCATCTCATAGGGAATGATGTTATCGTTATAGAAATATTTTTTTTTAATTTCAGATATATAATGTTTGCTATGAGTCATCAAGGATATAACATCAAAAGAGAATCAAGATGTGGTAGAATTATTATATGATAGGTACTGTGTTATGAAATGTGTGAAAACGTTGAACCGAAATCAGAAAACAGCTTAAAAGGAAACTGAATATATTGGCAAGAAGAAAAAGTGCCTTAACAATGTAACTAAAAGAGATGTAAGAAAAGTAAAATGATAATAACCAAGAAAAGCTGACTGACGAGCAAGAATATATTTGAGGAAGCTTTGTTTGCGGATGTAAACAGAGAAAAATATTAAGAAATCAAAGAACATTGGCTAAATTCAGAAAAGAAACCAAACGACCACCTTTAAGTAAATATTCGAAAGAGGAACGTGCATGTTTGCCAATACTGATTTCTTGACATTTCTTAGTCGTGATCAAGGGAGAGCTGCGTTGAATGGCTGATGTATGGACGGGAGTTTGGATTTTTCATGGTAATAGTCAGCAAATACGACGAAGAAAAAGCGAAGAAGGGAATCATTTTCGTCTCCGTTTTGTGGTGAGCATAATGACTGAACCATAAGTTCTTTCAGAATTGACGTTAGAGTCGCAATAAATGCATAGAATCACTTTATGTTTCCGAACAAGACTTTTACAGTGGTAGAATCTTTCAACTAAAGAATATAATCATAGAAGACAATGCATTTTCACAGTCTGCAAAGCTGACTGTTGGTCATTTTGACAAAAAAAAACGTTTAAAATATACTTAATAAATTGGTCCACAGCCTCTCCATATATATATATATATATATATATTTATATATATATATATATATATGTGACGTCCCCCCCGGTGTCGCTGCGCCAAATGTGACGTCTGCCTGGCTGCGTCCGTCCTGCTATCCTGTCCTGTGACGACCAACTGGCTTGGTATTGGTTGCGGCACCAAATGTGACATTCTAACCTTTTGGGGATTTGGATGGGAATCTGGTTAGATTCGGTATCAGCCTTGTCGTTCCCAGCTCGATTCCAACGTCTGGTTACCGAAGTAACTGCTTTTATTTCCAGTCTAACCTACCCACGTTGTGAATTGATCTTAGGCAGACGAAATCAATCAGTCGCCGGGACGTAATGCAAGTCGAGTTCAAATAAGGGTGATATCGCACAATTATATGTAAAAGAAAAGAAAATAATAACTCGAAAAGTTCAAAAGTGTTAAAAAAGGATAACAATATTTTATATATGGTCGCTGAATACAGGACTGCCTCTACTTCCCAACCCGCTATATGGATTCGTGAAAATTTGTGTTTGTTAGGCGAGTCTTAACATCTTAAGTTGTTTGTTCTTTAAGAAACTGCTTCTTGGTGTATCTTCAGATGATATTCGTGAAACTTTTTTCGGTGGTGTGAGTCTAAGTCGTTATTCAAAAATAAATTGTTCTTGGCTAGAAGTTGAGTTCGGAATTTGCGTGGAATCTTTCAGTCAGGTATCTGCGAGGCTATTAACTCTGTAACTGTCTCTGCCAATTGCCAACTCCAACTCCAACTGCAACTGGGTTTTCACTCGCTGCGACTCTGCTTATATGGACGCCGACCAAAACCGGGGTGGGCTTGTCAGGGTTTGAGGTTCCTTGATAATTCTCAACCCACAATCCACTTCTTTGGTTTCGGTCAGGAAAATTTTATTATTTTCCATTTTTGGAAGTCTTTCGTCTTCCCACCTCCTTCTGTTCTCATATTGGTATCTCACCATGCCCTCAGAGGGTGTCAACGGGTTTCCCCTCTCTCTCACAGTGGCATCTCACACCTATCCCTTCAGTGAGGCGCAACAGGCCTCCCCTTCTTCTTCACATGATTACCTTCGCCCAATACTCCTGCTATCATTCAGCCAATGGGCACTCAGCGGCGTGGGTGTGGACAGACTAGCCTCGGTTTAAAAAATCTTGCTCAAAGAAAAAAAAAATTTATCCTTTTTTTTTTCACTTTTCCTTTTCCTTCTTCTCTTCGAGGAGACCTCAGACCCTAGACTTTTTATCTTTTAACCGGATTAACTGGAATTCATCAATTAGCTTTTCGCCATCACCAAGCGGGTGGCCACCGAGACATACCTGCACTCCTGGCGCCAACCACTGATCCGATAAAACAGTTTCGCTATTATAGCCGGATTTCATATGGAATTCGTCAACGAGATTTTCGCCAATTATCAAGTGGGTGGCCATCTGGCGAAACACAGCCAATTTTTCGTCCGGATAAAATAATTTCGCTATCATAGCCAGCCTGACGATAAACAGATGCTCCTCTCAATGATTTCTACATATAGACAAAGGCTTAACCTTTCCTTCATGGTGGTCAGCGGATACTTTTGTTTTTGTAATTCTGCGACACAGTTAATTTTTTTCTATTTAGAATTCTGTCTCTGAGGTTATTTAGCCAACCTGGAATTTCCCCGCGCCCCGTAACCTAAATCAGATTAATTCCAGTATCTTCCTTCTCGACAATGGGAATAAAAAATTTAACCACTTTTCCTTGTCAGAAAAATAACACCGCTTAGTGTCCTTTTCGTAATGGCTTTTTATCACCTTTATTTAATTCTCGCCTTTCTTTTTTTTTCTTTTTCCCTTTTTTAGCAAGCCAAATAGTGTCACATATATATATATATATATATATATATATATATATATATATATATATATATGTTTTAATAAAAACAGACTACTTTGAGGTTCCATGTAATAAATTATTTCACCACAGCTCTTTTAAAGGGCTCTGGATCATCAGACTTTACTTCCAAAGGTTGAAATGAAAAATGAAACGAAATTTACACATTTTTGACGGGTCGTATTAAGCATATGTAAATTAACGAAGTGTTATTAAGCTTATGCAAATTAAAAAAGTGTTATTAAGCATATGTAAATTAACGATTATATATATATATATATATATATATATATATATATGTATGTATATATATATACATGTATGTATATATATATATATATGTATATATATATGTATATATATATACATATGTATACATACATATATATATATATATATGTATATATATGTATATATATATATGTATAACATATACGTATATATATATATGTATATATATATATATATGTGTATATATATATATATATATATATATATATATATATAATGAATACAGAATGATGAAAATCTATCAACAGGTTAGGTTATAATTTTATTTCGTGTTAAACACACACACACACACACACATATATATATATATATATATATATATATATATATATATATATATATATATATATATTTATATATATATATATATATTCAGTTGCCTGGATATGAGTTTGTGACCCTGGGGTTTCACGCTTTTGCAATCATCTGATAAACTTATTTATTTTCTAAAAAATGGATTTATTTATGCTTGTTTGACCATGTTTGGTGTTGGGAAGGGGGATCTACTTCCCCGTTTCTTTGAGGTGACACTCTCACAAACCAGTTTATCTCATCATGATGAAACCCAGGGTCACAATCTCATATCCATAAAACTGAATATGTTAGCTCTATCATTGATATTTGAGCACTTTCGACTAAGTACTGCTCATATAAAATAAAATATGTATTTAATATATATATATATATATATGTGTGTGTGTGTGTGTGTAAAATTTTACACATAAATAAAATATATGTGTAAAGGGACAATATGAAGAAAGGAAAAATAAAATTTATCTTAGCCGATGTGTTTCATCCTCTGACGGAGTTTATCAAGGCAAACGTGATGATTTTATTCTGCAACAAGTATTCATAAACAAATGTGAAAATGTTACTTTTCCATTTTTTTTTAAATTAAGAGACGCTTATAAATATTCATCAGGTTTTTTGTTTTTTTTAAGCATTTCACTCCAAGCAAGGCGGGAAGCCACTAGGACGCAAGGGGTTACAGAAAATTTAGAGCAAGATCAGATAGGAGTGATAGAAGAAAGGATGATGGTAGTGGATAGATCAAGGCAACTGGAGATGTCGATTGACATTACACTTGAATAGCTGGAGATTACAGCTCTGAGAGAAAGTGGAATAGGGAAGGGAGTTCCACAGGCGAGAAGTGCAAGACATGAAGCTATTACAGTATAAGAGACGGCTACATTTAGGAGTTTCGACAGTGAAGTTGGTGAGAGCGGGATGCCAGTCTCGTAGGGCGCTTGAACTCATGAATTCTGGCAACCAGCGAATGCAGCTCCTCGGAGCAATTTCCAGGAAAGTATTTGTAGAACAGACAGAGTGAGGCGACGGCGCGTCTGTGAGAAAGTGACTGCAGACGAGATGCCAGAGCAGGGCCAATTATATTGCATATCCGCCTCTGGAGCCTATCAAGAACCCCGAGGTAAACAGAAGGGGAACCAGACCATATATGGCAGCAATACTACAGGCAAATGAAAATCGAGGTGAATTATGGCGGATTTTAGTTTTTTTTTTTTTGTTTTTTTTAAAAACTAACACTTTTACTTATGTTATTTTCATAGTTTTTGGGTGACTTTTTATAAAACTTATTAACTTCCTTGTTAATAGCTTTATATTAGTTTCCTTATCGATCACGAGCTAAATATTACCACTATCAGCAATGCTAAAGGGATCAACTTTCTCAATATGACTTTGGACTTGAATAATCCTTATTATAAACCATATATCAAAGATCAATATAACCATAAATACGTCAGTAAAAAAACAAACCACCATCATAATTTTGATGGTAGTTTGATTATATATATATATATATATATATATATATATATGATAATTATGATGGTAGATAATTTATATAACTTAGTCCACGTTAGATATTAAATAAATATACTTCCAACAAAGAAAACGTTATTTTTTTTAAAAATTAAATGCAACTACCGAAAAAATATTATCTGTCCTTTAAACGGTTCATGTGTGTCTGATAATAGTGTATACAGCGCTAGCATACATTCCGATGTTAAATTTTATTTTGGATCCACTGAAAATCCTTGGAAATTTCGAATGACTTTAGGCAATATAAAATACAAAAACAGCACTGCTTTCTCTAAATATTGCTGACAGTTAATGAATGAAAGTAACAAAACTTTTTATCACGTTGGATATTGCAGCAAGAGCCAAAAGAAATAAATGTAATTTATGTCATGCTAAAATATTAGTTATCTGAAAACACTTAAATAACCATAGCGTAATAAGCGAAAGAAATGAATTGATCGTTACATGTAGGCATAGAAATATATATCTGTTTAAATACGTTGATTCTCATTAATTTTTAATGTAAATTACGGTTATTTTTAAGTACAGGTAATCTCATTTTAGGCTTAATATAAAAATAAAAATTTATTTCCCAACTCTAAAACATGTATTTATATTTTACATATATATACAAATTCGTTTAAATGCCAAATATATTTTTAAAATTAAGAAAACTGTAATCCCACTATAATATATAACTGCGCCAACATTGCGATAACTATATATTTTTTTATAAAAATTAAAAAAAAAAACGTAACAGTCAGCCTATACTCAGTACCTGAATATTGCCTTGTGAATGAAATTTCGTGTCGCGTTATCGGTGATGGATAATATGTATTCTTATTAATATATATATATATATATATATATATATATATATAAATTTCTCTTTTTATTTTCTTTCTTTTCCTCTTTTACCATCTAAAGATACCTTTCTACTTCATTGTCCTACTCTTCAAATTAGGTCCACTTGTCTACAAAGTAAAAATATCTTTTTAGACAAAATTCGAAATATCTTTCTTTCTTTCACGAACTTAGGCCTATCTGAATACATACATTTTAATACCCTCCTCTGTTTCTTTTTAAATCTTCGTAAATTATCTTTATATCTTTCTTTGGACCTTGTAAAATCCATTGATTTCTGCGCAATGACTTCGGTCTGAAGATTTGTAATCGAATTTTTCGATTCTAATGACATAAATATTATCATGGGCTTGTGAGTCTTTGTTTGCATAATTAATTATTATTTGCTGTATTTTTTGACATAGATTTCCCTCTGGATTTATATCCTTTTTGGAATTATCCATATGGATTACCAAATATTATTATTGTGTATATATATATATATATATGAAGAAAATATACGGGAAAAAACAAACAAAAATCTACTTGGATTTAATAGCACCAGCAAACAACAGATTACATCCGATGCTTGCATCTACCAAATCTCATACACAAACTGTGACTTAAAATATGTGGGCTCGACAAGCGTACATATAAATTTTAGATCAAATAGAATTTCTTTCATTTTTCTTTCATAATATTCAAATTTAGGAATACGTTTTCACAACGTCGCAAACGTGGTGACAACGTGACCATGTTTAAAACTAAACGCTGATCGCATAAACTTTTAGTTATCTGTTTGGATATGTCTTGTTCTTGTGTCCATCGTTATTGTCATGCTAAGTTTGATAATGTTATTTATATTTTATATTTTATATTGAATATGTCCTGAAGATGGTTTATTGACCGAAACGTCCGACATCGACATATTAACATTAAAACAGCATTATTGCTTGTAAGGATTTTTGTTTGTTTTTTCCCGTATATTTTCTTCATACTGTCGGATTCTATATCCATATATTTGCTTACATATATATATATATATATATATATATATATATATATATATATATATATATATATATATATATATATATATATTTGCGTGTGTGTGTGTGATTCTGTATTTGGCCTGTAATCCATCTTGCATGCAAGTTTCATTAATAACGACTAAGAAAACACTCTGGTTACGTTTTTTTTTTTATATAATTTTTCATGTGTTCTCATGGATTTTTTTCTGCCTGTAAATTATATTAAAGTAATCCAAATGTTTGAGACGTCCGAGCGCTTTCGGCTATACTTTTAGCCATTATCAAGTATGAATTGTATTTTTACTTTTAACTGAATGTACGGATTGTTTCATGTATCTGTCTAGACTTATAAAAATGTTTTATTTTCCAACCGCGGTCAGCATATTGTGGCCGTGTTCATAGTTGATATTATTGAGTGTTGGCTTTTTCATTTTTTTTAGTGATAATGCTTCCATTATTTTTTTGTTTTTTGTTTTTTAGTCTTTTTCGCGTAATTCAAAAAAAAAAAAAGAATCATGGATTCTTAAAATGCTTCTTAAAAACATATCCCATATTAAGTCATTCTGCATCAAAATTCGAGATATTCCCGCACGTTGACTGACGATTGTCAACATGAGGGCAACAGTCAGCCCAAATACAATTTTAGCCGAATCAGTTTAAAAACAATCACCAAACGATGAATAATTTCATTTTTGTATTTTCCAACCAATAGGAACACTTGTAACGAACTTAAATTTCATGTGGATGTAGATAACGACTTCTTTTTCTGCCTTTTCATGGCTCTCCACAACATCCTATCCCCTTTAGCCCTTAATAAGCACTGTCTTTCTGTTAATTCTCGTAAGCCCTGTTCCACCATCCATTTACTCAAGCTGATTAAGTATGTTATGCGTTGTTTTCCTCTGTCCCTTTTGCCCGCTATGTGTCCTGTGAGTATCAGATTTTCCAAGCCTTCCTTCCTCATTATATACCCAAGTAACCTCAACTGTCTCTTCCTGATATTAATTATTAATTTCCATTTTCTCCAAAACTTTGACGTTACTCTCATGGTCGATCCATCAGGATCATCAGGATCATTCTGCTGCTTAAATTCTCCTCTTCAACTTTGAGATCGTCCAACACTCATTGCTATAAAGGATGACAGATATCTCGTGTCAGTTTAATAGTCTTTACCATGTTTCTAGCAAACATCTCCTATTTCTTAATCTTCGACTTAGCATTTGGAATACTTCCACGACAATCACAATACACCTTCGAATTTCAATGTCGCCTTTTTCCGTCCTCTGTTAAAACACTTTCCAGATATTTAAATTTCCGCACTTTTTTGATTTTTGATGCATCGATTTGCAATTCGCACTTTAGGATCATCCTTTTGCTAACAACGATGCATTGTTTTCTTGCAGCTGATATTTAATCCTTTCTTCTCGCTTCCCTTCATTAATTTATGTATGAGTTTTTGTAGCTTTCATTCTGTGTCTCCTATTAACACTGTACCATCTGTATACGTTATGCTATTAAGATTATGTCAGCCGGTAATAAATCCTGGTAGAACTTCTAGTTCTGCCAGAAGCGCCTCGCTGTAAAGGTAAAATAAATCACAAAGTCCGAAAGTCGAAGAGATTAAAAACTGCCTTCCAAATCTGAAATATAGCATCGATGTTTCATCAGAGTTGCGCATGACATCTTACATATAATGGTTTACTAAGCGGAGATTAGATATGGCGCAACACCAAAACTGTGGGCGCCTAGTGTTTATCGAACTCACAACTCAGTCGTATTTCATCCATATTTACAAGCTCGTTAATCATTACATCACGTAGAAGCACTCATATAAGTAATCAGTCGTCGGTTGATTTTCTTTCGAATCCGCGCGAAAACAGTTCTATCCTTGGACTTATTCATTTTTTTTTTTCGTACATTTCGTTTTCGTCTGCTTTTAAGCACATAGTCATTTAATGGCGGACTTTCACAAAGCCAGTGTGGCAGGCGAATTTCTACTTTTAAATTCATTCCTCACATATGCAAACGTCCATATATGATTTTAACCCTTTGAGCCCTGCGTTCCTGAACAATTTAAACCATCTGCCTGGGCTCCTGAGTCATAATTCGCAAATAATTGGTATGTAATGTTTCACGGTAGATAAAAAAATAGTTATAAAAATATAACTTCCTGATTGCTTCCCTAACGGTCCAGGTTCAGACTCTGCACGCTTCATGGAAAAACGATCTTTTTTTTTTTTATCCAAAACACATGCACAAGACACAATGAAAAATCGCGTAATTGCTGGTAGAAAGTTCGATGACAACGGAATATTACGGCTTTTCTGATTGGCTCTTCAAAATTATACAACCAATAGCAAAACACAAGGCAAGTATTTACCCATCGTTCAACAAGTGGCTGGGCATTACGTTATTTTTCTTTACCACCGGTAAAGCAGCGCTCAGGGATCAAAGGGTTAAGAGAAACTGCAACCCAAAAATATACAACGGGGGTGTGCATCCTTGTAATACATTACAAACCAACTTTACCTAACGATCTTCATTAATCTTCTTGTACAAGTAAGAAGTTATTAGACGGAACTTTGATCACTACAGATGTGGTTTTAAAAATAATTAGTTATCGTGATTACACATATCTTTTATCTGTTTCTGTATATGGAAAGGACTAAGACAATTTACATACGGACAGTTTTCCTCATCTTTGCTGTTGATAAATGCAACAAAGATGAGGACAATAGTAAATAGTGTAAATCAGCATTTTTAAAATTCTTTCCCCTTGTGTAACCCGTGAAATAAATTACATATCTCAAAGAAACTCTGTGCAAAAACAAAATGATATACCATATATATTTTATTTTCATCCTAGTTCACGTGGTAAATATCATAATATATATTTTTAAATAATTAGTTTAAGGAAAAATTAATATGTCTTTGTCAATTTTTTATGTAATGCTAAATAAAATTCATAATGTTCGTTCATCAGTAACCAATAGCATACAATACATACCTATACATACCTATAATATATAAGTAACCAATGTCATATACCTATACATACCTATACTTACCTATGATATATAAGTATCCAATATCATATACCTATACTTACCTATATATATATATATATATATATATATATATATATACCTATACTTACCTATAATATAAATAAATGTAAACGGAACGACAACAGATGATCGCTGAATCAGTTTTTTTTCCTTTACTGCCAATGTTGAAAAGACATTAGATAAATCCAGTAACACATGTTCTCGGGGAACTCTTGGGGACCTTTTGGGGAACCTTAGCGTGCCGGGGAGACCCGGTTGATAAACGCTGGTTACAGAATTAAATGTACGGTTTATGGAGATATTTAGGGACGGTAACGGTTAACCCTAGACTTGAACAGGTTAAGATTGTACTGGTCTTGGAAGCTCACCCAATGTTCACTCAATATAGAGCAGCGTTTCTCAACCTTTTCCCACTTGTGTAACCCTTAAAATAAATTACATGTCTCAAAGAACCCCTGTGCAAAAAAAAAAACTATATCAAATCTTTCTCATTTTATATTCATCGTAGTTCACGTAGGTGATTAGGTATTTCTGTAGAAATACAGAAAAAAACGAAGAAATAAGTAACTTTAAGTAAGGGTCCCGTTCGCTGAGTGGACAGTGACTAGCAAAGGTGTTTTCACACAGGCGCCATACAGACATCACTAAATATATTACCAATGATTTTTATATTTTTTAATAACATAATAGGTTAGATAGAATGATGACTATATTACAAGATTACAATAACCAAGAATATATTGTGTGTTTAGTAACATTGCGTATATGAAATTAAATAAAAACTCAAAAGAGCATTAGCTTATCTCAGCTGTTCTCTCGGAACCCTTAGGGACCATTTGCGGAACATTAATGTTCCGGGGAACCCCGTTTGAGAAGCCCTCGTGTAAATAATGATAACTCACTCACTCGAGAAATTCAAAGAGATAAAAATGTTTTTTAATCGTTCATTATAAAGATACATATGATAAAATCATGTATTTTGTCACAATAGATTCATTGGTTTGTTTTTTACGACACATAAACCCTTTGTGTGTTATTTAAATCCGAAAAAATATTTTTGGATTGTAATGACAATTCTTTTTTTACGTGGGAATATAAACAATTTTTTGAGTTAACAGTTATTTTTCCAGATATATATCCTACAATTTAATCCATGGCTGGGGGCAGAATAGAAGGAATCATACGATTACCATGGTCATTTGCGTTTTAGTGAATGTAATGAACACGACTGGAATTCGAACTCCCCTCTCCAAGTTCTCATTCCGAGTTGCTATCCATTATACAACCCGCACATTCGACAGAAATATATAGAAAATGAATAGACTGAGATAGATAGATAGATAGATAGATAGATAGATAGATAGATAGATACGAAAATGAAGGAAAAAATAATGCTGTTTGTTTTATTATATAAGAAGTAAAGAACCTAAACAAATCGTACATCAAGGTATAACTAAACCTCAGAGGTTGACATCTCACTATAGTCACGACCTCTTTCAATGGCAGTGTTCTCTCTTCGAATGATGGCTTGTATCCCAATTTCGTGAAACTCAATTGGCTTCCGATGTAACCAATTCCTTAGAGCAGTTTTCATATCTTCATCACCACAATAATGTTTACCCCGCAACGCTGCTTTCATTGGACCAATGAGAACGAAGTCTGAGGATGCTAAGACATTGAATGACGTAGGGCAAAGTTGAGAAGTAGTGATGTGAATTTGTGATGTATAGCTATATCTTGATGTACGATATTTTTGGTAGTGTTCTTTATTACTGATAAAATAAGAGAAGTAGCATTATTTTTAGACTCACAGTCATAGATAGATAGATAGATAGATAGATATAGACAGACTGAGATAGATAGATAGATAGATAGATAGATATAGACAGACTGAGATAGATAGATAGATAGATAGATAGATAGATAGATAGATAGATATAGACAGACTTAGATAGATAGATAGATAGATATAGACAGACTGAGATAGATAGATAGATAGATAGATAGATAGATAGATAGATAGATAGATAGATAGATAGATAGATAGATCTGTCTTCCACTTCAATCAAGCCATGTCAGCAAGTGCGTTGCTGAAAAGTCTTTTGCTACATTTAATGAAAATATCCACGGAAGATTTACTCTTGTTTTTTTTTGTTTTTTGTTTTTTTGTTTTGTTGTTTTTTGTTTTTTTTTTGTTTTTTTTTTTTTACTTTTCCTCATGAATGATGCTGGTGATTATAAATCGTTTCATTTGTCAGTTACCCCGCCGTAAAAAAAAAAAAAGTGATATAATTATCTTCGTTCAAAGGTAAAGTCCTTACAGATAAAACTACATATGCACATTCTCTTTGCATATTTTGTCTTGCTCTTTGCACTTTTCTTATCTTTTCGCATCGGCATCTAAATGAAAAGTATTTAAAATCCAAACATTCACTGTGTAATGAAATCATGTTGACACTAATAAAATTAACTGAGTAATCAAATTACTGCAATATTGTGAAGAACTTCAAAGCTTTGCTTTTGCGTCGGCAAAGTATTAATTATTAAATGAAAAAATATGAATATAAACAATTATGAATAACTAATTCTTTGTCATTAAAAATATGAATTAATTCATCGCTACCGACAATACCTTTCTTATTCATTTCGATGCACTTTCTAGCGAAATATTATTTCTATTAATTCCTTATAGCAAAAATATTCACAACGGATTTACATTATATATTATGTCCAGAAAAGAAATCAATTGAATAAAAAGCTTCATCGTAGAACTTTGCCAGTTCGTCTTTAATGAAACTTATATAAAAAAAGAGATTACTCTCTAAATACGCAATTATATATATATATCTATTAGGTTGGTGCAAAAATAATGACGTAATAATGTCGTTTTTTGACGTGTTTTTAACGTCAAAAAACGAGATTATTACGTCATTATTTTTGCACCAACCTAATATATATATATATATATATATATATATATATATATATATATATATATATATATATATATATATATAAGTCTATTTCAAACCGGGCCGGTTTGAAATAGACTATACCAACATAAGGTAATTTAGGATTTTTGCTGTATAATATATATGTTCGTTTATACTAAATACATTGCCCTCTATCTCTGGATCAATTTTAATATTTGATATTACTGGGATCCACCCAGATTATATACCAGCGGATCTATTACCTGAACTATATATATATATATATATATATATATATATATATATATATATATATATATATATATATATATATATATATATATATAAAAGAAAGACTTTGTAGTGGTTCCAACGAGAGAAAAGTATATATATTGAAAAGAAGAGAAAAGAGGTGTCGCAAACGTTTTTGGTTGTAATGTGAATTTTTAAAAAAAAATATTATGCTTTATTTTCCATAATTTTACTACACGTGTTTCTGGGCTCGCGACTGTCTTCATGTAAAAGGCGGAGATTTCCACATATTATTAATAATAATCAATTGTTCCCTTATGTTTTTCAATGTTAAATATTCTCCATATGAGACATTCTCTGTTTTTGTGTTAGTAATCCGAATGTCTTTCTTGAATTGGCAATGAAGAGTTCTATACATATATTAAGATATTTTTATGTTTATACATTCTGTTTAAAGATACAAATTTTTATGTAAATGCTCTGTTTATAATAAACAGTGTTAATAACATTTACCGGCCTGAATGTCCGAGAAATTTTCATAGAAAATATTCGTACTCCGAGAGAAATGGAAACTGTATCCTATACGGAACCATCATATAGCCTGACGTGCCTTAACCGATTAGGCTACAGAGGATCATTCAGTTAGCAAGGTCGATTTTACTGCTTTTAAGCCACAATCTTCCATGATTCTCTCGTACATCCATATCTGCTCGATGCGTATCCAAATGTAAACAAACGATGTCACACATTATGAAATGGACAAAGTCCAACAATTATTTTAAGGCAGAAACATAAAATAAACATAAAATAGAATTTAAAATAACAAAATAATTGTCGGACTTTGTCCATTTCATAATATATATATATATATATATATATATATATATATATATATATATATATATATAGTGAAATTCCCAGATCAATTCTGTGGACAAGACAGATTGGTATAAATAAAATGACAGAATTGATCTGGGAATTTCACTATATTGTTGACATGGAAAAAAAAATCTCTTACTATAAAGATAATTTACATTAACCAGAAAAGAAGCGTCTATCTTTTTAAATTTGGATTTTTTTTAATGTAACTATAACAACAAGAACATTTCGATTTCATTTTTGCTTTGAAAAAGTCGGAAGACGAAACGCGTCGGCAAAATCTAAGATCTTTTTTCCAATTGTCATTTTATTTATACCATATATATAATAATATATATATATATATATGTGTGTGTGTGTGTGCGTGTGTGTGTGTGTGTGAGAGAGAGAGAGAGAGTGTGTGTGTGTGTGTCTGTGTTTGTGTGTGTCTGTGTTTATGTGTGTGTGTGTGTGCAAATATATAGAAAATCAGGTAAGAACACGTTCGGTAAATAATCCGATGTTTATTAGTATTTTTGTTTTTATTTTTAACAAACAGTGCTCAATACAATAGTAGTGACTAAATTATCATTTTAATTATTTTTTTAAAAAAATATGATTCCTTCACTACACAAGAGTTCTCATTTTTCAAAAACTAGAGCCAAATGTTCTGTTTCATCTTCAAGCGAAATCTTTCCAAATATCTCGCTTTAGGATGAAACAGACCTTTTCGCTTTTTTTTTTTTTTTGAAACATGAGAACTCTTATGTAGTGAAGGAATCATATTTTTTAATAATATTTTATATATATATATATATATATATATATATATATATATATATATATATATATATATATATATATGACTTCTCTTTTTAAAACATCTCACATTTCAATTTTATTCCTCAGCCTTACCTTAAGACCTCTCCTCTACCTTCGTCTATAATTATACCTCACTTTAGAGCTTTCATACATTTCCCTCACACACTGTTTTCTCACTCCCACATATATCCTTTCAATGAAATTATGTTGTTTTTTTTTATATACCTGGGAATATATTTTCTGTTTTCTTTTTGAATTTATAGGTCTGGTGAATTGGATCGTGAATACGATTCCAATGTAATAAATTATACCCATGAAATATTAGTCTTTGAGTTTCTTATATTGTATTCTTTGTCTATCTTGTACATAGATCTCCACCTGGATTTTATCCTCTTGGAAATATATATACTGACCACTAATATTATCGCTATATATATATATATATATATATATATATATATATATATATATATATGTAATAGGAAATTACATTTGAACTTATGTAAAACTGCTACATAAATGCATTCATGTTTTGCTGAATATCATCGCATCTTATCAGGCGGTGGTAAATGAGGGTTGTTACAATTTTTAATATTTACTTACATAGAATCTCTTTTCCCGCGAAAAAAATGAAAATAAGAAAAGCAAGCAAGAAAGAAAGACGTGAGATGTAATCTCCTCTAAAAAGAAAAAAGAAAAAAGGACAAAAGAGATGATTATATCATATGCCATTCTTTCTTTCTTGCTCGAGAAAATAGTTTGTATTCCCAAAAATTTGAAAATGAAATATTCACTCACAAAAAAAGATTTCTTTTCGCACAATCTGTGATAAATATATTTCGGCTTATAATAAGCTACACGTAAAAAAGTCAATTCATCTGGTCAAATGACACGATCAGGATCGCAGTTGTATAAAATGATAATCAAATGATTATAAATACGACATTTGAAACAATTCCTCTCGACTGTCAATTTCCGTCTGATTTTTAATGCAAGCCCATAAAGCCCTTACCACTCAACAGGTTACTGAATATTAGAGAATAGGAGAAAATACTGTTAAGGGGAGAGAACAATAAAAGAACAGGAATAAAAATGACAGGTGATAGCGATTGATATTGAATTTAAATTTTTTATATCAAAGTTAAAGAGAATTCCACAAGCGATGTGCGATTGAAGTAACTGTTAGTAGAGAACGTACAGTTACATCATTTTTTATAGTAAAATCATTCTCTATGCATTTACATTATATATAGTTTTACTATTGTGTCACTAGTGGAAGTACTCATCTATGTCGTGTAAAATATGCATGTAATGCAGGTTACATTTTCTGATTGCAGGAATAACGCCCGTTGTTCTTATTTTAGATAGATAGATAGATAGATAGATAGATAGATAGATAGATAGATAGATAGATAGATAGATAGATAGATAGATAGATAGATAGATATGAACAGGCTTAGGTAGACGTAGAGGCGAACAAAATGAGATAGATAGATAGATAGATAGATAGATAGATAGATACACACATACATACATACGAAATGACTCAGATATCAAAAGCACTGAGATAGATAGATAGATAAATAGATAGATAGATAGATATGAAGAGGCTTATGTAGATACGAACAGAATGGAATAGGTAGATAGATAGATAGATAGATAGATAGATAGATAGATAGATAGATAGATAGATAGAGAGAGAGAGAGAGAGAGAAAGTTTAATATAAAAAAATATGTAATGCCTTTCATCCATTAAAAGAACTTCATCAGACAATGAAGTACTTTTAAAAGATAAAACGCTATAAGTATTTATCATTTTTTTTATTTCACAATAGATAGATAGATAGATATTTTAGGAATAGGCTGATATATATATATATATATACACACACATATATATATATACACACATACATATATATATATATATATACACATACATATATATATATATATATATATATATATAGAGAGAGAGAGAGAGAGAGATGTTAAAAATAGAAAGATCATTCAGATTAACAGTTTTTTAACAGTTCTTTAGAATTTATTTTTAAAAATGTTCTCAATACAAAGTAGAGCATAATATTATTTTTATTATTATTATATATATATATATATATATATGTATAAATATATATAAATATATGTATATATATATATATATATATATATATATATATATATATATATATATATATATATAGATAGATAGATAGATAGATAGATAGATAGATAGATAGATAGATAATGAACAAACTGAAATATATACATTGTGTGAATGTGTATACGTGTAAACGTCTCTGTGTGTTTTTGGTGGGGGTTGTTTTCTATTTATTTATTTATTTTTTACCATCTTGCTATTTTAAACCTAACGAGCAGAAATTAGACCATCACGATACATTAGTCGATTCAATGCCAGTGCAGCCAGCCACGAGAAATTTACTCTGTAAGGGCTAAAACACGAGTGACTCATTTAAGTCAACATCACATCCCTCACCCGACTTGAAGATCAATATTCAAGCAAGTGCGATTTCATTTCTGGATGCTTCTTTCAACTGGTATGTTCACGTTTGTTGTAATTTTCAAACACACATGCACACTCGAACCGGGCATAAATTTTCAAAAACAAACACACTCATATGCAAATGAATACAGAAATCCGTTTACATGAGATATGAACAGTTCACCTTTCTTTTTATTATCTGTACCTGTTTAACATATATATGACATTGTGGGGCACCTCGAGATGGTGTAATGGTTGGCAACGTTGTCTCGCTAAAACAATTACGACTGAGCAATGAATTCGATCCTCACTGGCTGACCCCTACTTTCGGCCTTGTGCCACATCTAAGCTACGCTTGGAAAATCACTATATGATTGTGTGGTGTAATGGAATACCACTATATGACTCTTTGGTGCAAAGGTTAGCAAGCTTGTCTCGCTAGAACAATAGCGACTGGGTAGGGAGTTCGATCCTCACTGGGTGCGCCATACTTTCGGCCTTGTACCACATCAGAGCTACGCCTAGAATATCACTATATGACAGTGTGCTGAGAAAGGATTATCTCATCTATCATATTGGATATTTGGCTAGATTTTTGGAATCGGTTTAGGCTGAGAACATTTGAAAAAAAAAATTTGCATTCTGGAGCTAAAATACGGATGGAAATCGAAGAATAGACTCTGAAGTTGCAAAAAACACGTTTCAATTTATATAATCCTGCTAATTGGTGTCAGATCAATTGTGACTATAGATCGGTAGATTATAAGCCTAGTCTGGCACAAGATCATTAATATAGAGTGTACAATGAATGAAACGATCATTACAGTAGTTACAGAGTGTAGTCATTTGCGCCTTGTAAAGGCGATTCCATTTCGCTGCGTCTTTGCTCTGATAATGGTGCACTGCTTGAACAGGCTGACAAAGCTGGGGTGGGGTATAAAGACCGATTCTGATCAGTAATTTTACAGTATTCGTAAACCAGAATATATGTGTGTGGACGTGCATAAACGAGTGTGTTCAATGTTTTCGATGGGAAAGCAAAACGTTGGCTGATATTCAATGTGTAATTTGCAAAGCGGTGCTTATATCTTTTTCATTCGTTGAGTCCAGATAAGAAGAGAATGAAATAAAAAGATAGGAATAGTATGGGATAGATAGATAGATAGATAGATAGTAAAAGAATTACACACGCACACACATATATATATAGAGAGAGAGAGACAGAGACAGAGACAGAGAGAGACAGAGAGAGAGAAACAAACAAAATGAAAGGGATAAATTGACAAATAGATATGAACAAACTATGATAGATAGATAGATAGATAGATAGATAGATAGATGAAGAGACTAAGACAGGTAGATAGCTCGATGGGTAGATAGATAGATGAAAAGACTAAGATAGATAGATAGATAGATAGATAGATAGATAGATAGATAGATGAAGAGACTAAGACAGGTAGATAGCTCGATGGATAGATAGATAGATGAAAAGACTAAGATAGATAGATAGATAGATAGATAGATAGATAGATAGATAGATAGATGAAGAGACTAAGACAGGTAGATAGCTCGATGGATAGATAGATAGATGAAAAGACTAAGATAGATAGATAGATAGATAGATAGATAGATAGATAGATAGATAGATAGATAGATAGATAGATAGATATTTTTTATATTCGAATCGCTTACATGTATATTTAATACGAAAGCGAACACGCTTTAATATGTTCATATTTTTCTTCTCTCCCTTTTTTTTCTCTCTTTCTTTATTTCTTCTTTTCTTTCACTTTCTCTTTTCCCGTTTTCTTCTTTTTTGGTTTTTCTTTTTTTTTTTTTTTTGGTTTTCTTTATATTTTTCTTTTAAATTATTTTCCTTTTCTGTTTTCTATTAATAACACATTTATTTTCGCTTGATTTTTTTTTCCATTTTTTTAATTTTCATTTGTATATATCGATTCTATTTTTTATATTTCTTATTACAATAAACTTTTTTTTTCGTGGCTACATATGTCTGAGTAGATACCCCTGTTTATTTACAAACAGTGTAATTAATGACTACCGGCCTATAAAATTTGAATGTCTTATTAAAGGAAATACACTACTTGACAGGAATCAAAATTATATTACTTGCTTTTCTCTTGTTTTTTTTTCCCCTTTTTTTTCGTTTTTTTTTTTTTTTTTTGAAAATCGCCATTTAGCAATGGCGTGACCTTACAATTTTGGCTACGGAGGGCTTTCCAAAAGGGCAAAGATCAGTTAATGTCTTCATTCGGGTGTTTTCAGGGTGTTCTAATTCGGATATGCGATGTAATTTAAATGTGCTACTAGTCCCATCCTTTCACGGTCGAAATGGTGAAATGTAGCCGTCTCTTCTACTCTAAAAGTGTCTTATCTCGCACCTCCTGTCTGTGGAACTCCTTTCCTCTTACTTGCTTCCCTGCTAACTATAATCAGAAAATATTCAAATGTAATGTCTATCGACATCTTCTGATGTCTTTATCCTTATCCCCCTCTTTCTCTTCATCCTCTCCCCAAACACATCTCTTTATTCTTGCTCTCACTCTCTGTAAACCCTTCCGTGCTAGTGGCACTCACGCCGTTCTTGGGGTGACATGGATAACAGAACAATAATAATCCACTCTCTATAGATTAAATAAAGGGTTTAGTTCAAATTTCCCGGAAGATTGCCCGAGGTCGACCGATGTGACTTACAGATCACAAAGGCCGAACTGTTGCGATAATGAAGACACAGATGGACACCATGTAAATAAGGATAGCTCTTCATCCCAGAAATTCAGACAGAAACAAAATTCATATCACTCAAAGTGAAGAAAAAAAAAAAAAAAATATATATATATATATATATATATATATATATATATATATACAGCTAAAAGTTCAGATATTTCTGAACGTTTTTCGCGTCACGCATGGCATATTTCTGAACGAGTTTAGCAAAGCATGACAAAAGGAAAGGCAAAGAACTCTGAAACTGATGTGTTGAAATCAATGCTGAGTCTATCCAGAATATTTGTTGCCGACACGGTCAAGCACACAGAAACGCATAATTGTCAATACTTTAGCTTCATTTTAGAGAGTAAATAAATAATTTTCGAAGATAAAGAAAATAAACATCTGAAATAAAATACCGCCATCTGTTTCTAGTTAATATTTACTCAATATTGTATGTATGTATCTGGTTATCTTGGCATCTATCTATCTATCTATCTATCTATATATCTTTCGGTCTGTTAATTATCTATATAAGTCTATTTCTATCTACATCAGACTGTTCATTATCTATCTATCTATCTATCTATCTATCTATCGCAGTCTTTTCATATCAATCTATTGAACTATCTATCACTGTATTTCACCTTCATATCTATCTCTCTATCTATCTATCTATCTATCTATCTATCTATCTATCTATCTTATTCTCTTGTTTTTCTCGTTTCATTTAATTCTTCTGAATCAACTTTCTCCACTTCTTCATTCAACGCAGCCATCTCTGAGAACAATTTCTTTCATCGATCACTCTTCTTTTACCAACCACCATGTTTGTTTGTCAGTCTGATTGTTTGTATCTTTCTTTCTTTCTTTCTTTCTTTCTTTCTTTCTCTCCTTCCTTTCTATTCAATTACAAAACATCTACGTATGTACGCATGTATATTTTTTATGTTGTATGTATGTATGTATGCATATATATATATGTCATTCTGTTGATATCTATCTATCTATCTATTATATATATATATATATTAAATTTATATCTATCTACCTATCTATCTATCTATATATATATATATATATATATATATATATATATATATATATATATATATATATATATTAATTTATATCTATTAATCTCGGTCTGTTCATTTCTTTTTTTCTATCTATCGCAATCTCTTCATATCTGTCTAAGCTATCTCTCTATCTATCTCGGTCTATTGAATTCCTTCGTTAACTATTTATTGCAATCTCTTAATATATATATATATATATATATATATATATATATATATATATATCATGGTGCAGGTATGCAGAAAATAGAAAAGAACACGTTGGGTGCATAATCCGGGGTTCCTTAGTATTTTTGTTTTTATTTTTAAGAAGACAGTGCTCCATACAGAAGTAGAGCTTACATTATAATAATATTTTTTGGTTAAAAATATGATTCCTTCGCTACATAAGAGTTCTCATGTTTCAAAAACGAGAGCCGAAATCATCCAAATAATTATTAAAATTAATTTGAATTGTGGTGTTTAGTCCCGTTTCATCTTCAAGCGAAATTTTAGGAATAAGCTATCTCTCGGTTTACGTGTATTTTTAGGCACGGTCCGTTACAGAATTTGTTATTGTGGGAGTGGCTAGACTATTTTCCTTCGTTAAGTGGTCAGGGAGTTAATTCTTATCAATAGATTCATCATCCTCTGAGAGGTTTTGCTAAGGTTGGGTATGGTATCTATTTCAAGGCTAATGTTTGCGGTCATCCTTTAGTTGGTTCCCAGTGAAGGATATTTTTATGGCGCACCTACAATCGTTATGTGTCTGGAGAATTGTCTTTTATTATTGTCCATCTGATTATCTATTTATTTATTTGTTTATTCAAGTGGGTGTTTTATATACAGATCGCATTGCACTGAATTTCATTTTGTTTTTTGACGACTACAAAAACGTTTTTTTTTCTATTTAAAGGTTTGGCTAAGCTTTTTAGAATTTTACTTAGCTATGTATATATCTATCTATCTATCTATCATGTTCATTTATCTCTGTTCATTTCTACATATCTGTCTATCTATTTATCTATCACGGTCGGTTCATTTCTATCTATCTAGGTCATTTCAATTCTTTCTGTCTATCTATGTATCGCAAACTCTTTATATGTATATCTGTGCATTTATCTTGGTCTGTCCATTTCTATCATTCTGTCTAGTCAGTTAACTACTTCGAATTCTCGGTCTGTACATTTGTATTCATCTACTTATCTCTCTTCATTTCTATCTATCTTGGTCTTTTTCATTTCTTTCTTTTTGTTTCTTTTTATCGATCTCTCCATATCTATCTATCTATCTATCTATCTATCTATTTCAGTCTGTTTCTTTGCTCCTTTCATTCCTTGTAACTATCTATTTCAGTCTGTTTCTATCTATCTATCTCAGTCTGTTTCTTTGCTCCTTTCATTCCTTGCAAATATCTATTTCAGTCTGTTTCTATCTATCTATCTATCTATCTATCTATCTATCTCCGTCTGTTTCTTTTTTCTTTCTCTCTATCTCTCGCTCTCTCTTTCTCTCTATCTAAGTCTGTTTCTTTCTTCTTTTTTTCTCTCTCTCTATCTCTCTCTATCTGTCTATCTCAGTCTGTTTCTTTGCTCCTTTCTTTCTTTGTAACTATCTATTTCAGTCTGTTTCTATCTATCTATCTATCTATCTATCTATCTATCTATCTATTTCAGTCTGTTTCTTTGCTCCTTTCATTCCTTGTAACTATCTATTTCAGTCTGTTTCTATCTATCTATCTATCTATCTATCTCAGTCTGTTTCTTTGCTCCTTTCATTCCTTGCAAATATCTATTTCAGTCTGTTTCTATCTATCTATCTATCTATCTATCTATCTCCGTCTGTTTCTTTTTTCTTTCTCTCTATCGCTCGCTCTCTCTTTCTCTCTATCTGTCTCAGTCTGTTTCTTTCTTCTTTTTTTCTCTCTCTCTATCTCTCTCTATCTGTCTATCTCAGTCTGTTTCTTTGCTCCTTTCTTTCTTTGTAACTATCTATTTCAGTCTGTTTCTATCTATCTATCTATCTATCTATCTATTTCAGTCTGTTTCTTTGCTCCTTTCATTCCTTGTAACTATCTATTTCAGTCTGTTTCTATCTATCTATCTATCTATCTATCTATCTCAGTCTGTTTCTTTGCTCCTTTCATTCCTTGCAAATATCTATTTCAATCTGTTTCTATCTATCTATCTATCTATCTATCTCCGTCTGTTTCTTTTTTCTTTCTCTCTATCTCTCGCTCTCTCTTTCTCTCTATCTATCTCAGTCTGTTTCTTTCTTCTTTTTTTCTCTCTCTATCTCTCTCTATCTGTCTATCTCAGTCTGTTTCTTTGCTCCTTTCTTTCTTTGTAACTATCTATTTCAGTCTGTTTCTATCTATCTATCTATCTATCTATCTATCTATCTACCCCGGTCTGTTTATTTCTGTAAATCTATTTCGGTCTTTTCTTTTCGTTCTTTCTTTCTTTCTATCTATCCAACTAGCTTTCCCAAACTCTTCATGTCTATCTTTCTATTTATCTATTTGACATATAAGTGCACACAAATATCTGTATATATATGTGCAAAGACACAAACGCATATATATGTGTGTGTTTATGTGTGTGTGTGTCATATTAGTTCTTAAAATACAAGAAAAAATGTTTAATACTTATCGATGATCACCTCAGAGTTACGTCATTTTTAATCATTCCCAAGACAAGAGAATTTATCTTTGTGATTTCCAATGAGAGATTCAAGAGTACTTGCCATCTTCTTTTTTAAACACTGAAAATCACAATAGAAAGTTTTATTTTTTTTAAATTGTTTCTCGACAGGAATCGAAATTGAATTCATGTTACACTGAAAAAACGCCTTTGACAGTTGACTAGCTCAGGTTTGACAACAGATAGATAGATAGATAGATAGATAGATAGATAGATAGATAGATAGATAGATAGATATGAATTCTTGACAGAGGTTTTTAACTTTGTCCAGCTTAAAGAGCTATATCTATATAAAGCTAACCTACTTATTACAATCATATCTTGTGATGTTCACACAGGACAACATTCTGAAAGTCACATAGTTTTTTGCGAGTTTTTGACGAGACAAGGCGTATTCTTACTCCTCCCATACAGACCATAATTGTTCTATTCTTTAGTATGTCTTACAAGTAAAGCCCTCTATCTCATCTCTCTTTTTATCTAGTATTGTCCAACTGGCATTGTTATCAAATGTATACCATGGAAGAAAAAATTTGTTACACCTCTTTTCAGTCGTCAGCCTCCATTTTGTTGTTAAATCAGTTCTATATTTCCTTTTATGTTCTTTTATCTTTTATTTTGTCCTTATCTGATATTTTAGCGTTAATTCTAGAATTGTTATTTCATTTGGTTTACTGCGTATGTAAATAGCATTTTCAAGCGATTCTCTTAACTTCCACCTATCTCTCTCTCTCTTACATCAATGCCGCCATTATATATTCGTTATGATTTTTACGTTATTAGGTTGGTGCAAAAATAATGACGTAATAAGGTCGTTTTTTGACGTATTTTGTAACGTCAAAAAACGACATTATTACGTCATTATTTTTGCACCAACCTAATACAAGATTATTGGCATGGTGCTTTACCTGTTCTTTCAGTTGCCTATATCCTTTTGCTAAACGTCATTTAATTTGATTTTTATGGTCCCTCTTGGACACACACACACACATATATATATATATATATATATATATATATATATATATATATATATAGATAGATAGATAGATAGATAGATAGATAGATAGATAGATAGATAGATATATATATATATGGAGCCTTAAAGTAATCTGTTTTTTTTTCTTTAAATATATATATATATAATTATTTATTCGAAAATTATAACATAGCCATTTTGTTTCAACACTTCTGGTGTCTTATCAAGTGATTATGAATATAGAATAAAGGGTTTTAAAAGATTCAAATCAGTTAATCAATCAGAATACAAGTATACGAGAATTCAAAAAACTTGAGAACAAACTAAGGTTATAATAACTATTTAATGCCTTCATGTTGGGTTTAGACTAAATTAGAATTTATTCTAACTATTATATTATTAATCAATTATACGAAAAAATTTGAAATTTGTATTAAATTATATGAAAAAATTTGAAATTAAAAATTAACCATTTAAAAATTTAAATTTAATCTCTATTAAAGTGTTAAGATCATAAAATTACTGATAATATAAGCGGATAAAATCCAACTCATCATCCAAATATTGTTGACTGCAAATATTGTTGACTGCAAATATTGTTGACTGCAAATCATCAATTGTGAAATGGATATAGTCCGACAATTATTTTGATACTTTTTTTAAAAAAAGAATGGATAAACATAAAGATGTCTTTATATATATATATATATATATATATATATATATATATATATATATATATATATATATATATATATATATATATATATATATATATATATATATCACGTGATAATTACTAGGAATAATTTCAAGGAGGATATAAATCCAAAGAGAGCTCACTGTAAGAACAGAACAATATAATAATAAATACAGAATTCTTAAAATTACTGGGTTTTAAAGACATATATATATAAATATATATATATATATATATATATATATATATATATATATATATATATATATATATATATACACACACACACACACACATATATATATATATATATATATATATATATATATATATATATATATATATATATATATATATATATATATACACACACAATAATGAATAAAGAATCCTTAAAAACCCATTAAGGTGATAATTTATTTCCTGAACTCAGATGTCCATCTCTTCAGACCAAAATTATGACCTTATATTGTATATATATATATATATATATATATATATATATATATATATATATATATATATATATATATGTGTGTGTGTGTGTGTGTGTGTGTGTGTGTGTGTGTGTGTTTATGTGCGTGTGTGTTTTTATAATAAGCTATTATAATAAGAACATTTTGGGAAATCGCTTTCATGTTTTCATGTTTCAATAAATGTAATTATTCAAACGATGGTAAGTAACAGATGATTAAATGATTTTTAAGGATATTTAAAAACAAAGTGTTACATCTTTTCCGAGTGTAAAGTGAGGACATAAGGTCAGAATTAAAAATCGACTTGTGGGCATGTCAAGTTTAACTAATGAAACGTCATGTCTATGCTAAATAGAGAAGTAAGTGGTGGACAAGTTATTTTTTCTTGTCACGATAACCGGTACGTATAAATCTTTGTATTGATCACTTTATTTTTTTAAAAAGTAAATGCTACGGACAGTGTATTTTTACTCCTTCTGTTCTTTCTCTCATCTGGAGATATATATATATATATATATATATATATATATATATATATATATATATATATATATATATATATATATATTTAGTTTATGAAAAACTAGGTAATCCGCATGGGAAAATACAGAGAGCTCAATGTAAATCCAGAGCAAATAATTTAAATAAAAACAAAACCACTTTATGGTTCCATGGATATATATATATATATATATATATATATATATATATCGGGGGAAACTGGATTGTAGGCGTTTTTCTTTTACCGTCCAACGCGAATTAGGTACCAGTCTGCTGAGTTGGACTGCCAAATTGGTGCCTTTCTCTCTTTCCGTTTTTAATTATTATACAACGCTTCTTGAACGTAATGGAACGACCTTGACGGTTTTGTCGTCTGTATGATGGCTGATAAATTTCGGCAAAAATGCTATCGAGTCACTTCTTCTAGAATCCTTTTGCTGAATATTTCTTTTTGGTTGAACACGCGCCTTACACGGCCGATCGAATGCCGGGTCAAGATGAACGTTCAGATGACCAAAATCTCGAATATTTTAAAAGCATTCGCGAACCCATCAAAGAGAAACAGTCTAAGTTTGGTTTATTTATTTTGTTTTTACGGCATATCAACACCTCAATGCCGACGTATGAATAGAATATGTATTCTTTGTAGAAAATCAGTTAGTAGATCATTTTTCATTGACGTATTTTTGTAAAGAGGGTTTTTGTCGAGTGTCAAATGTATTTCTGATATGTTTTTCAAAAAATGTATTGCTGGTATTTTTACTATAACAATTTACTTTTATAATTTTCATAGTCTTTTGTTCCCAGTATTTGGGTTAACTTTTCGTCTAAAGCTAGGACCCTAACAGGTGCTACTACTCCAGTCAGAATGAACCTGGAGACAACAGCAATTAAGAAGTGGTCCCACGCTCTTCCAAACATTTCGATCAGTGGCCTTTCTGCTGGTTGTAGTTTCTCGTCTTAAATGGGAAGACTGAACAGTTTATCAGCTCTCGTATATAATTGAAATTAGTCATAATGTCTCTGCAACGTTTCGTTAACATCTTGTTAGGATCTAGAGTGAACATATTTTACATTAATATTTGATGCTCTTCACTGCGCATTACGTTAGACCTACATAAATAATATTAGACACTGAAAAAAAAAATATATATATATAACTTTTTAATCAAGTATAGCTTTCTAAATATGTCCCCATTTTCATACTGACAAAACTGTTACGATTACATTGAAGGCTTGCAATACATCAAACGACAGTGGAATTTCTGTAGACAGGTTCTTGTTTCAATAGTCTTAATCAAAAATTTGTAAGAAAGGAAACAGTCCCAGGAAAACAAGTCTATGTTAATCTCAATCAACTAATAGATAACAGATGCTTCTATGAAATAGTTTTAAATTCAAAGGACACACGCTTCAGCTCAAATCGCCAAGGAATTGAAAACTCTCAAAAATAGTTCTATGTTTATGTGAACAGTAGGTAAGTCATTGTCTGAACCATACTTTTAAACTAGGTGTGCCAAAATCTCTCCTGCGTCCCATAAAGATCAATATTCGGTATCAATTTGTCGAAATTTACAAAGATTGATCCTCACAAATTATGTTTGGTGATGAAAGCGGATTCGAGTTGGTCAGAAGTGCTTCTGAAATTAGAAGATCCGTTGAAAAATACAGGTTGTTGCAGGAAAATCCAACACTTGGCAAAAACTAAACGAAATAGGCAATAAAAACAAAAGTTGTATATGCAGAGACTTGACAGTTTATTTAGCAACAGTTAGAGTTACATACTACATTATTTTGCAATGTAACCACCGGCGACCATCTCGGGGTGGAGGCTTTGGCGACCATGTATTTGTCCATAGCGGCGAACGCCTCCACGATAGCAGAGAGTCGACTGTATTGTGGACGTGCTTGTTGGACATGGCCTCGATCACGCCCCAGAAGAAATAGTCAAGAGGGTTGCAGTCGTCTGAGGATGGCGACCACAAATCCAGCGACCACTGGTGAGGAACATTGTTGAGCATCCACGCCTGGGTCGTCTTGGCCTTGTGTGCAGGAAAGGAGTCCTGCTGGAAGACGTACGGGCATCCGACGGCGATCTCGTACATCCAGGGCTTCACCACGCTCCTCAGAACCTCCTGGTAGATCTTAGCGATGACTCTCAGGCCCTTTTGAAAAGAGAACGGAGGCATGACGTCTCCCTCGCTGGAGATAACGCCAAGGACCATGACGGAGGACGGAAACTTCGTATGCTTCACGACGGGAACCTCCTTGATGTCGTTGCAGATCCACCTGCTGTTCTGCCTGTTGCTGATCTGGTCCTCGATGAAATTCTTTTCATCTGAGAAGAACCTCAGCATCCCGGCGGACCCGTGCTTAAGCTCGTTCAGCAAAGCCTCCGCCTTGACCTTCCTCGACTCCTTGGAGGCATTCGTGATGAGCATGCGGTGAGACTTGCGTTATGAGGAGTAACCAATGTCCTTCTTGATCGTTCGGCTGATCGTCGACTTGTGACAGCCCATATCAGCAGCGATCATGGCGTAGCTTTGGCTTCCATCATTGTCGATTGTCTTCTTGACAGCGGCGGAGAAGTCATCAGTCTTAACGGGCATAGAACGTTGTGGGCATTTCGTTTGGTAGTAAACTCGTACTTGTGCTCATACGCCTTCCAATTCCTCCAAATGTCCATGACCATGACCCTCTTGAACCCAAACCAGGCCAACACTTCCGCAGACTTCAACTCGACGCGGAAAGAAGCTACTACCGCTGCTTGGCGCTGATATAACATCCTGGAAAAGGGTAGATAGAAAAACGTTACTTAGTTGTCAAACTGTCGGGTATCTGCATATACAACGTTTGTTTTTATTGCGTATTTCATTTTCTTTTTGTCATGTGTCGCATTTTGTTGTAACAGCCTGTATTGTCTTCGATTTTCAAAATCATCGCGAAAGACTCGGACTCTAGTAGGTGTATTCTCAGCCAAGCGAATTGCAAAGCTAATTAGATGCAAACAAAAATCAACTGCAACAAAATGCATTTCTTGAAAGCCGCACCTATTTTTTCTTGTGCCATGCCCCTTCAGGGTGTAGGCGATTATTAACTCCAACCACTCAACATCTCGTCTCACATTACTCAAAACAACTTTTAAATTGTCGAAATCCATCAAGAAATACATAAATAAAAATAATTATATTGTCGTCTTCATATACAATTAAGAAATAAAAATTAATTATAGCGTCAAAAATAATTATAATCAAATAATCTTAATAACTATAATTATCCTTAGTTCACTCTTTCTAAACCAATGAGAATCAACCCCACTTTTCTCCTCTACACAGAAAAACATGTGACATTATTACTATCGGACAAGCCGTCAACATGGGCAGGCCGTCAGCATGTGCGTCAACAAACATTTTGGCTCCTTTTCCTTTTTCAGGCCATAATTGTAACATTTATCTGTTAGTAGTCAACAAAAAATGGAGATGAGAAAATCTGCACTTCTTGTATTTTCCAACTAAATTATCTGTCAGACATTACGCAGAGACATAAAACACACATACACGAGAAAGAGTGTATACACTTTACTTATTCTTTATCGTCTCATTATGTTGATATTTGATCTATATTTGATCCCAAACTCACAATCTACTCAGTATTCATGTCCCTCTTGTCTATAGAACAAGAATATAATAAATAATACTCGTTTTGTTCTTTCCACGTCTTGCTGTTTCGAATTTTGACGAGTATTTTTGTATATATAAATGTTATGGGGTTTATAATTATTTACTTATTGTTATTACTCCCCTACAGACTACCATCCCTCCTTTTACCGAATCTGTCGTCCACTCACTCAAATATATTACGCTATCTACTCGTTATAGTCCCCTACCCTATACTCTTCAATATGTCATGTGATAGTTACATTTCCCAACCCCCGTTTCTTTATAATGTGCCCCAGAAATTTTACCCGTGTCCTGATTTTAATTACACATGTTCTTCTAGTTATTATTTACTTTAGAATTTTCTCGTTGTTCACGCGTTTTATCCCTAGTATTCTCTGTATCCATCACTAGCTCCACATCATTTTTTACTCAAATTTCTTTTTCATCTGTAAAGAATCTGTCCAGTATTCACCACCAAACAGGAGAAAAGGTATGATATAGCAGTTCAAAATTATTTTCTTTGTTAATAGCGAAATTTTTTGACGTCTTAATATTTCGTTTAGTTTCTTGAAGGCCTATTTCGCTATTTGTCTGTAAAATTGATCGACTGAGAATTTGAGGGGAGAAGTCCAATGAAATAATTCGTAAATATCGAGGATTTCCCGGTTGCGTGTGAGGGATCAGCAGTGCATAGAGTGAAAAGAACAAACCCAAGGTTCGAAATAACTGTTTAACAGCTTTTCTTTGTGGTTGAACGAGAGTACAAAACTGGTATTTTGTGGGGGAAAAGAGTTCCGTTTCCCAGCTAACAGAGTTCTTCTCTTGAGTAAACATTTCGTAGAGAAATATTTCTTCGTTTGATCCAACAAGAAATGGGAAATCTCAAGCCATACTGTCAAGATTGCCACGAGTCATCTGCAGCAAGTTTTGTGAATAGTTTTCCGAGCAGACCTTGAAGATAGCAGCTGCTGAAAAGGAAAATTGGAAAAAGAGGCCGAATAGGCACGGACATCATTTTTATGAGTTATGGAACTTCCTCTTGTTCCCTGCTGATTACTTCCGTTGCTGCTGCTGAATCGAGCAAAGTAAGGAAGCACCTGCATGCCACAATAGACAATACGCGAGATAGTTTGTATGTAAAACAAGTGATAATGGCTAAAATTCCAGACCAATTTCAAGACGTTGTTTTCTAAAATATAACGCAGTGTCTGTCTCTCTTTCTGTCTATACAAAAAATGGCTCAGGGATTTCTGAATTATTCCCACACAACTTGCTATGAAGATGGATTATGATCCAGGGATTTTTTAAGCGTTTCACACCAAGCAAGGCGGGAGTGTCACTAGCACGCAAGAGGTTGCAGAGAATTGGAACGAGAGCAAATAGGAGTGATAGAGGAAAGGATGAAGAGAAGGATAGGGGATAGATCAAGGCAGCTGGAGACGTTGATTGACATTACATTTGAATATTTAGAGATTATAGCTATCAGGGAAACAGGAAAAGGGGAGGACAAGCAGAAGGGGCTCCAGACCATATATGGCAGCAACACTCCATGCAAGGGCGAATGATTGATTTGTAGATTTGAAGGATCGACTCCGGCGAGAAAAAGATTTCCTGACGCGGCACAGGAAGCCAACTTTCCTTGCGGTGTGCGAAGCTATTGACTCAATGTATTTGTTTCATCTCAGGTCAGCAGACAATGTGAGACCGAGCAGTCGCAAAGAGGTGCTCTCCTGAGTTGAGCGTCAGATATTCTATTGGGTGGGAGGCAGGTTCCCTGTAGTGAGTAATAGAGAGCAGTTTTGTTTTTGAGGCATTAAAGTTAACCGGACAAAATCTGAATTGGTCAACTCTGAAGGTCGTGATAGTTTAAAGAAGCCATTTCTCATGAAAATTAACTATTTATTCTGAGGTAAAATTTTACCGGTAAGAGAAATAAATTAACTTTGGGGTTTAGATTAATACGTGTTTAATCCAGTTCTTTAATAATCTATTCAAATAAAATGATGAATCTGTTTTTTTTTATTTAAATAAAATTAATTTGCGATCAACTCAAGGCACAGCTGCTACTTTTAAAGAAAATAGCGATTGTTACAAATGATGTATTTTGTAGTCACATTAATCGTTGGTTTTAGAGGGCTTGGAGAATTTGATACTCTCATGGCATATTGAAGACAAGTTGGAAACAACAAGTAACATAACTAACAAGCTTCTGTTAATGGATGACAGGAGAGGGTGTGCGAAATAAAAAAAAACAATCATTGCTTTGTGATAGAAAATAGAATAGGTTATGAAGTGATTATACACTGAATTGGCACAACAATAAAATAATTAATAAATTAACAGACTGTGAATGCACTTATAAACAGAATTTAATGTAATAATATCAATCAGCAACAAATAAAAAAAAAACAATCGTTAACAAAAATGGGTCAAAATTTAAAAAAACAGCCTTATAAAATAACTACAGTTGACCGCATTCGAATAATTCAGTTATCTCAGGTTTTACAAGGTCTTGTTCTATTTATTATTTTCCATTTTACTTTTAAATAAATAGAACAAGAACTTATAAAACCTGGGATGGCCCATGCCCTTTATGCCTACACGAAAAACTACACATCATTAAGTTTCTAAATAATGAAAAGTTATTAAACCATAGGCAGGTGTTAACGGTTTTTTGCCGACATCAACAAATTTTCGAATTAACTAATTAGCATAAAAAATAGATAAATAAATCAATTCCATAGTTTAAAAAAGTCTTAAAAGTTTAACCAAATCATTAAATAGAAAAAAACCCTTTGTGAAGTCGTCAAAAAACAAATTGTAGTTCAGTGCAACACGTTTGTATACGGAACAGCCATTAGAATAAACAAATAAATAAAGAGATTAACAGATAGATAACAATAAAACAAAATCCCCTCGACACTGCCGTCGCGCCATGAAATTTCTTCCGCTGTAAACTAACTAGACGGTGACCGCCACCATTAGCTTTGAAATGATACCCGACTCTACTTTGGCATAACCTTTCCGAAGGTGATGAATCTGTAAATAAGAATTAACTGTCTGACCACCTAACCAAGATGGCCGGCCCAGCCGTTTCCATTGTAATTAATGTTGCAATGGACCTTACTTATAAAAACGCGCAAACCACAAGATAGCTTATTCCTAAATTTTCGCTTGAGGATGAAACGGGACCCATCACCTTGATTCAACTTAATTTTAATAATCATATTGATGGTTTCGGCTCTCGTTTTTAAAACACGAGAACTCTTATGTAGCGAAGGAATCATATTTTTTTTAAATATTATATATATATATATATATATATATATATATATATATATATATATATATATGCATGTGTGTTGGTGTGTGTATGTATATATGCGGACAATATTATGTACTCAAATGAAGCTAGAAAATCAACAAAACAAGAAACAAAACAAACTAGGTAGAAGATTGGCAGAGGATTAAAAAAAACATTAAAGATAAAATGTTTACACTTATAGAGACGGAAGAAGTTTCCCGACGTGTAGTTACGCTAAATTTTTCATCACTTTCATCTCATAAATAGTAGAAAATTCTTATTTTGCTCACACGAGCACTATACTACCTCGCAGGCTAACGTACCCCTTAGAAAAACTTAGTGTAATTCGTGCACATATCAGCCATCGCGTTCAAAAGCCAGCACAGTATAAGAAAAACAAAAAAAATTAGTATATTATACCAAAACAATTTATGGCACTCACTGCCAGAAAAAAAAACTCACAATACACAAGGCTATTGTTATAGAACCAAAACAACTCTTACTAAATACCTTTCATCAGAAACGTCAATGGGATCTTACCCATAATAATAATAATGGACTATTCCATACTTAATAAATACTGCGCCTCAGGAGTAGGCAAGGAGTCAGTCACTTTCTGAACCGACTGTTCGGTTGAACTTTCTGCCTTCGGGCGGGGAGGAACCTGAACAAGGCTACACCGAGGGGCGAAGTCTCGTTCGGGGAGGTAAACCGGCCCTGATTCCGTTTATACGGGTTCAATGGGCACATTTTGGGCCCGAGCACACGGGCTCGGAGAACTCACAATATATAACCGACCTTATATCACATGCTGCTTCAGTGGGGGCGTGACTGAATATCGTTAGTCAGTAGTTCAACTCTTGACCGGCTGAGCGGTTGAACTCTCTTCCTTCTAGCAGGGAGGAATCTGAAGGAGGCTTGGCCAAAGGGCGGATTCTCTTTCGGGGAGATAAACCGGCCCTGAACCCGTTTATACGGGTTCAATGGGCATATTTTTGAGTCGAGCCCACAGGATCGGAGAACCCACAATAAATAACCGACCTTGTGTCACATGCTGCTCCTTGGGGGGGGGGGGGTGATTGAATATCGTCAGTCATTAATTCACTTCTGAACCGACTGTTCGGTTGAACTCTCTGCCTTCGGGCGGAGAGGAGCCCGAACGAGGCTACGCCGAGGTACAAGGAAGCGGACCATAACATAAAGTATGTATAAAAGATTAATATTCGAATAAAATAATAAAATGTAATATCCGTAGCTTAGATGTGACACAAGGCCGAAAGTATGGCGCACCCCGTAAGGACCGAACTCACTACTCAGTCGTAATTGTTCTAGCGAGACAAGCTCGCTAACCATTAATACGCCTCTAGAAGTCCTTGATTTTCTAAGCGTAGCTTAGATGTGTCACAAGGCCGAAAGTAGGGGGCACCCCGTGAAGATCGAACTCACTACTCAGTCGTCATTTTTCTAGTGGGACAAGCTTGCTTACAATTACTCTGCCTCAAGGTGCCATGTAATAACCCTATAGAAAAATAGTATTTAAACTATCATATTATCATCATCTTTATTGCTATGTTCAAGATGTACGTTCTGGCCTACTTCACGTGATATGCGTTCGATATTCGAACAGAACCTTTTAATTAGTCCATTGGGGTAGTTTTTTCTCGTTCCACATAACATGCCTATCTCAGTTTCAACTCTCCAAGTTCTCTTTTTGCATCACAGCGCTTTGGGTCAAGTCACTGGATTATTTCAACCAATATTTTTATTGACTGGGATATGCGTTATTTGGGGACATTTTTGGGGACTTATAAACCTAATGTCTCAGTAAACATTTTTTACCAGTGTTTATATTGCAATCTTTTTGTTATTGTTGTTTTCATCTCGCTTTCTGTATTGCTGATTCCCATATTGTATTCATATCTATGCTTCCCCGGTTTCAAAAGATTTTTATGAACTAGCTTTATTTTTTGTGAATATGACAATAAAGATGAGGACAACTGTTCAAACAATGTAAATACTGTAAATAGTTACAATACCTCATCTCAGAAATATAGTCAGATCCTGAGGAAGGCAGCTGAAACGTCATGAATGTGACAAAGATGAAGACAACTGTTCAAACAATGTAAAAAGCTTAAATAGTTACAAGACCTCCTCGATCTAGAGACAAAATAATAACAATTATAATAATAATATGCAAGAAGGAGAAAATTTAAACCACTGAGAGATGGTATGAGCAGCAACCAAAGAGTTAGCTAAAATAATGATGTAACTATCCTCTGGGACATGCCAGTTCAAACTGACAGGGAAATAAAAGCCAACAGACCTGAGATTATCATAAAAGACAAGAAATTCAGGAAGTGTATGCTTATTGACATCTGAGAGAAACACCCCCATGAAAATTATAGAGAAATTGTCGAAATGCAAGGACCTGGATATCAAGATTAACAGGAAAATGTAGGGAATGAAGACTGAGACTGCACCAATAGCAGTCAAAGCTCTGGGCCTCGGAAGAAAAGGAGTGGACAATTTCACTCAGAGTGTCCCAGGTAACAAGTTGCCCAGAAGATCACCCTACTAGGAACATCACATATACTAAGAAAGTGCTATCAGACAATTCTCCTACAGGCCCTAAAGACGATACTTTGGACCCGGCTCAACAGGATACAAAGCATGAAACATAATATGCACAAATAATAATAATAATAATAATAATAAGAAGAAGAAGAAGAAGAAGAAGAAGAAGAAGAAGAAGAAGAAAGAAGGAGGAGAAAATATTAATAGTAGGAGGAAGACGGGAAGAAGAATAATTATATATATATATATATATATATATATATATATATATATATATATATATATATTATTTAGAATCTAGCTTTCCAAGAAGGCCAGGTTTAACCAACAAATGCCGTCTACCAAACTGAAAATATTTAGTTCCTGATAATGGTTGCAATGGTCGAAATTCGCCCAGAGACAATTTCTTTACACGATTAATTTGGAAGTTATTTGAAAATTAGAAAAATATGCTGAAAATTAAATCGTTTAAATTTAATGAAACCTGTTTAAAAGAAATATTGCTATGTAAGGTGTATTTAGAGAACATGCAAAAAACTTGATTAAAAAGTAACGCCCACGTCTGTCTGTTTAATTTTAACCTTCGAATAAGGTGTTGATTTGATTTGATTTGTTTTACAGCATATCAACCTCACTGACTTATTTAATGCCGACAAGATTTTATTGCTGGTAATATTTTTTCCCGAAAACGTATTGCTGGTAATTTTGTTCTTTCCGCAAAAATTAATTGCTGATAATTTTTTTTTTTTTTTTTTAGAAAAATGTACTTATGGTCTTAAAATCTATTTTTAAAGTTTCATAGTGTTTTGATCCCAGTTTGGAGTTAACTATGTGTCCATAGCTGGGATCCTAACAGGTGCTACAACCCCAGGTCTGGGTGGACCTAGGAACACCAGCAATTAAGAGGTAGTTCCACGCTCCTCAAAACCTCTTGATCAGAGGCCTTGCTGTTCGACGTAGTTTATCATCTTACCCAGGATGCCTCATTTGGGTGGGGATGGGAGCCTTATCCTTCTGCAGAAGTTAAGTCGGCGTATTCCGAAGCCCCAGCCGACAGAACGGGAATAAGGTGATGAGTATTGTACTTTAAGTTGTGGATAAACTGTCCAAAGTACATAATTTCTTATTTTCTGTTCAAGTACTTTTCACCATCGCTGTCATTATCAAGAACCAATGTGATGTCGTTGTCGTAGTTAGAATTCTTTTGTCTACATCCTGGTATTCGTTGGCAAGCTGAAAGTTTGAAATAGTGTAACGTCATGTTTCGAGGTTATTTTGAACGAAGCCACACAAAAAGAATACAACAATTATTAATTTCATTTAAATACTTATTTTTATTTCATTTTTTATTATTTATATTTTTATTATATTTATTTTTATTTCTATTTATTTTATTTAACTATTTGTATTTTTCTACTAATATAATAAATGCGCACATTATTTATATTATATACAATTGAACATGCAGTCAATGATATTTAATGTCGGCTGCTTAGTTTGTATATCTTGTATATTTTTGAGACATTCCTGCATTGGGTGCTATGGAGTAATTTGTTATTATCCATTAACATTTGTTCTATATAGATAATTGTACTTTGGTCATTCATGATGTGCTGGTCAATGTGCGCATAGATTGCACTGAGTTTCGATAGGTGACAGGTCAATCTCCGAGATAGTTTGGTGCATGTGTGTTGCAAGACCCCTCCATAATGCAAATAAATATGAATACATGACTATCTTATTCTATCGTAACCAGATACACTCTAATTATATACAGGATGAAAAGGCAGTCAGAAACATAATTCACTGATACATATCAATTAACGAGCCTAACAAACACATAAGATTTACTATCTACTATTACTATGTTTGAAACATCTAATTTAATTCTCTACCAAAAACCCCGGACTTCAAAATACTCCCTATCGAAAAAATAATGTTGTCTATGAATTTTCATACCTTCTTGAAGATTACATCTCCAACATTAAAAAAAAAACGGTTTTAAATACTTACATCGTGAACAAATGAAGAACACTGACTCGCAGACTGACTTGTCATATATTCAGAAAGCAGCAATAATAAAGATAATATTTTGCCCAAAATCCGAACAGGGTAATGTAATTCCGGGAGACAGTGCATTTGGACAAGTCTTCCTTGGAAACCTTAACAAAATTTATTATGAATACTTCCCAAATGTTCAAAAATGTTTACAATAGATAGACTAATATATTAATAGTTTCTCATACTATTTTCTTCCTTTAAAAATAAAAAAAGAACTCTTTACACATCATAATTATTTACCTCCCCTAAAAAACTAAACCGCATGACACAAAAATTAGCGGTCTTCCCTCCAAACGTAAAATAGTAACTTTCAGATAAACATAGCAATTTTGTCTTTGGAAATAATGAACACTACATTTTAGTCTTAAAAACACACTCTGAGGATGATATTGGGTTAATGCCGAAACTACTTGGAATAAAACAATATATATCAAAACCGTAATTTTCTCTGTTCTTTTAACACATCCACCAAAAAGCTCATCTGAGAATAAGCAGACAAAACTTGTCTAAATTATTCAGCGTAACTTGCCTCAATGAAAACATTCTCCCAAAAAAACATACACACAAGATAACAGATGTAAAATTCTCTAAAAACATTGATTTTGTAGAATTTTACTCTTAAAGAGTTGATTCTGTTTTATATGGATACTAATATGCATATGTACATATATTCACATTTTTATATGATAATTTATATGATTTTCTTGCCTACATCAGTTATAATCTTAAATTATTTATTATTTTATATTAAGTTTTGATAATATTATCGCTATTATTTTATTATAAATTTATGCTTATATATATATATATATATATATATATATATATATATATATATATATATGCATATTTGAAGTTCTTTAATCCTATCTTAATTTTTTTTAATTATTTAATTAATATTTTGATGTATTTTTGTGCCTTTTTATATATTTTTAAATGCTTTATCTTACGTAATTTATTTTGTTAATGTCAATTATTATTATTGTTATTATTATTATTAATTTGAAATTGTGACGATTTTAATGCGATGATGATTCTTTTAATCTCGAAAATGACATGACTATGAGACACTTCAATGTATTTATTTTAAGTCTGATCACTACCTCCCTTACCCTGCATTTTACCTTCCTTTACCCTTAAAAAAATCATTTTAGGTCAGGCTATCGACTCATGTTTAATTCTTCCTTACTTTCTTTTCTTTCCCTCCCTCTATCTTCTCTCTCGTCTTCCCTCTATTCCCCTATCTCTTTTTCTCGTTTTTTTCCTTTTCTTTTTATCTTTTTCCTCTCCCTTCCACTTTCGAATAAATTGATTCCATTTATTAAAAAACTTTGGTCTAAAGAGATGAATATTTATATATTCAGAAAATAAATTATTACCGAATAAACTTTAATTGATCGTCTGTACTTATTATATATATATATATATATATATATATATATATATATATATATATATATATATATATATATATATAGTCGACTCTCCCGTCGAAATTCGACGTATGAGGGTCAAGCAGATCAATTTCCAGGAAACCGACAGCCCGACAACGGCACATGAGATTTGATTATAGTGGTGAAGATTTCGTGCAAGACCATCCACACTTTTTGAAGGGCCGAATACAAAACCTGGTGCACTAAGTGCCACAAGGTCCCCAAACGACCCTCCGCAGGTTTTGAATTCAGAGTTGGCCTTCTCCTAGACCAGTTGCCATCCAAGGCTATAGAACCCAGTCTGTCCTGCATATATATACCCAGGTATATATATACCCATATATATATATATATATATATATATATATATATATATATATTCTGTATTTTACACAGATGGACAATTCCCTTTTACGCTTTGCAGTGTTTATCTTTTTAATATCTCTCCCTTACACTGTTCTGCCATTCATTTACACAATGCCTTTAAGTAGGTTAATCATTCTTTCCTCTGTTTCTCTTATAGTATGCCGTAAAAAACTGTTAAATTCTTACCATTGGTTAGGAGCAAAAACTTCAGTGTTTCCTTGGCCCAAAAATAATGATTGAGAAAAGAAACTGTACCTAACATATCGGGAAACCTGACTCATTCTCAGCAGAAGTTGAGACGATGGATGCACGGTGGAGTAGTGGATAACGGCGCGGATTGAGGAATCGCAGAGCCGAGTTCAATTTCCGTGCTAATATCCTTGGGAATGCTATGAATTCACTTTTTTTCTAAATAGCTAAATGGCTTCTTGGATGCCAACTGGTCTACCAAGAAAGAAATGGCAACCTACTGCGTGAAAAAAATCTGCCTAGTCAGTCATGTATCGAAAGATACATGATCGCCTAAGCGTGTATCACGCATAACGCATAACTGACTGAATATATATGGATGAATATTAATGCTTCAGGATGTTCTGCAATGGTTACCTTTTTCCTTTTATTTCTTTTTTGTTCGTCATCTATTTCTCCGAAGAAAAGAGACTCCTCACTTTCTTTATCGATTGTACAACTGCTGAGGGATGGAGAATAGATTGGCTTTAAACACAGTGGAATGCAACCAAAGAGAAAGTGAATACTCAATAATCAGCAGAATGTTCCGACACCGGTTCTCGTATTATCAACGAAGTTAAGCAACGCCGAGACTGGCCATTACCTAGACGGCTGACAGATGTGAATACTAGGTACTTTAAGTTTGGTTGTGCGGATGGTGTAATGGATAACGGCTCAGGTTCGTTATATTCATATATATATATATATATATATATATATATATATATATATATATATATATGAGATATTTCTAAGGAGCCAGATTTGCCTGGCTCCTTAGGATTATCTTAGTTTTTGTTCTACTTAGTGTATTGAGCATTTTACGTAGTTGTCTTTTTAATCGTTTTGTTTGTTTTTCTTTGGACTTGGAACTTAAACACTGGACGAGTGTTATTTTCCAAACGAGTACCACCATTTATACATACATACATGAACACACACACACATATATATATATATATGTGTGTGTGTGTCTGTGTATACTGTATTTTATACAGATATACGTGGATGATCATGGCTTTCCTCACATTCCTTTGTACACTTTACAGTATTAATCTTTTTACTACTCCTTCTTTACCCTTTTCTGCCAACATACACCCCGAAAATAAATTCATATTACTGCACACCACTGCAAATTACCTAATCTGAGGAATAAAATAGAAATTGATTAAGCCCTGTCACTCCAGTTGGTCTAAAACTGACCTTATGGTGAAAGAAACGATACTGAAGCGGTTGTTTCAATTAATTTGCACAAAGGTGTATTTATGACAGAGCCGGTGGGTGATAAATGTATTCGTACCCATCTGCAATGTTATTTGAGTGTACCAGTCTCGTCCTGATTTCGAACTTGCCTCAGTGATTTCTCGTTATCCCTCTCTAACGATTACACCACCGCACATCCAACTCTCCAGCAATCGATTGATATCTCTCGCCTAGCATAAATTGGGTCGATAAAAATGTCCTGCCAACAGACGAATATGTTAGACTTGCTAGTATGAAATAAGCAACAGCTGCGTATGTCGAATTATTTGGAGAATTAACTCCATATATGTTGTGCATGTCAGATATTCACAGGCTATAACCAGACAAGAATTTTTAGGCAAATAATGATTACGTCGTTTACTAACATCCTTATATTCTAATATCCTTATCTTTTTTGACCTTTGTGTCCTCCAAGATTCTTCAGGTGTCTTTCAATCAAACAGAACACTTTATTTAATCTACAGGCATAGATTGTTCTTTTGATGTCCGTGGGGATATCTCATATTGTTCAATTTTTATTACTACTCACTAATTTCTAATCCTGTTTTCAATTATTCAGTGTCTGTACATCCTGTTCCAGGGATTGAACTCAAAATTATTATGCCACCTAATTCTTACCCTTTTCACGTTGTCGAAAAGTTATAGAATGCTTTTCCTATCACTATAAATTTAACATTTTCAAGTCTATGGTCAACTGTTATCTATCGTACATATTCTTATAATATGCTTTTCCTAATTCTTCTCTATTCACCAACGACAACAACAACATTCAGTAACTATCTAACTTAGGCCTTATATTGTGTGAAAATAGTATAAAAATGAAGAAAACATTACTTGAATCAACATTGTCTTCTTTTTTTATCAATATTTGTATTATTGTAAGTAGAAATATACGTATATATATATATATATATATATGTGAGTGTGTGTGTGTGTATGCATATATAATTTATTCGAAAATTACTACATAAATATGTTATAAAATCATGACAAAATAACCATTTTGTTTCAACAATTCTAGCGTCTTATCAAGTGAGGGTGTTGAATATCTACATTCAACACAATCACTTGATATGACACCAGAAGTGTTGAAGCAAAATGGCTATTTGTAATGATTTTATAAAATATGTATGCAGCAATTTTCGAATAAATTATATTTGCTCTACTCTGTATTGAGCACTCTTTTAAGCTATTTGAATTTATTCCATATACAACAATCCTATAATTATATATATGTGTGTGTGTGTGTGTGTGTGCGCGCGCGCGTGTGTGTAGGAAGTGCTCGAATGCAAAACGAGCAAAATCCAATTTCTTGAAACTAAGACTAAACTAAATACTTTTTATATCTCAAATTGGCTTTGTTCGGACTCACTTTTTTTTAAAACATTAATATATATATATATATATATATATATATATATATATATATATATATATATATAGTTAAACATAGAGAGCCAGACAAACCTACCAAGGTTTCACCTAAGCGGATCGTCGGGTTTTTTTTTTGGTTTTTTGGGGGGGCTTTGAACTTGCATGCTGGACGATTATTTTCCGCTAACGTACATCTTCTTGGTTCTTTCATTTTTTATACCTTTTTTTCTGTTTGGTATTGGTTTGATTATTTGCAAATCAAGACACCGAAGGTTTTCCGAACGTGTGTAGTTTCTCATACCTATAGGATTACTACTACTAATAATAATAATAATAACATATATTAGGTTAGTGCAAAAATAATGTGGGTTTTTGACGTATTTTTTAACGTCAAAAACCGACATTATTTTTTAACCAACCTAATATATATATATATATATATATATATATATATATATATATATATATATATATTCCTACTTAAAATAATACATTGATATATCACCATTTGACTACAAAATAAATGTTAATATTTAGTGTATTTTAATTGAAAGTGATTTTTTTGTGTAAAATCCAATAAATCAATTAGATTTGTATGAAATATTTTTTTATAATATATAACACAAAATATTAATAAAAAAGGAGACAATTGTGATAAGAAAGTGTAGACATACGCAGAGGTTTCAGCGAAAGTGACATGTGGAATACTAGCCCCACCCACCCCACATCTAAAGATTCTATCCCTCAAATGCAGCCCCAAAAATGTCAATTTTTCGCATAACTTTTTTATTTGTACAGTTTCAGAATGTAATATAGCCTCTCCACCCACAACATATTTTAGGAGAATATAGTTGTCTGATGACATCTCTGAGAATAATTTTAAAAGGAAATAAATGGTACAAAACAAAGTTATTTAAATTTAAAAAGTATTTATTCTATTGAATAGTTAAAATTTACTTCATAAAAAAATTGTCACTCTTAATAACGCAGGTAGCATATGTGTCAGCTCCAGGGTGTCCAGATTTCGAATTAATCAGACATTTTATTACTTAAAAGTTATTTCTGAGTAAACATTAAATAATGCTAAGAATAGATGACGTGGCTATTTTCTTTGAAAAGTTTGTACAGTTTTTTTTTTCATCATCTTCAGGTCGAGAATTCTCGGATTCTCCTGATTCGTTCCTTCTAACCATCTCTCTTATATATCGTTCTCTGTAGGTCTTCCAGATGGCATCAAGAGTCATCTTCAAGTTGGTCAATGTAGGTATGATGTCTTGCATCCGGTCTTTTGCCACGTAATATGTTCCATGAGAGGGTGTCACTCAAAAGTGTTGACTTCTCCAGGAGTGACCAGCTAGCCGAAGTCTACTCTCTCTTAAACTGAGATAGAATGAAGGTTTCCATACTGGCGTTTCTTTGTTGGATTTTTTGTCCAATGCAATTCGTAACATCCTTGTGTATGTTCCGTCAAGTGATGCTTCTTGGTGATTCGTCAGTGTCCATGGTGTTGAGCCGTAAAGCAAGAGAGATTCTACCGTGGCCTTAACAGAAACCTTCTTAAGATTATCATAGTGAGGACTTCCAAATGGTGCTCATATCATTTGGGAGATATTTCCGACCAGGCTCTCTTCTTCCATAATGGCTTGCGTGATATCTAAAGTTTTTAATGTGGTTAATTATAAGCTGTCTGTTCGCCTCTTTCGCTTCAGAATCTCGAAGACCACCTCTATGCTCCGGCCTTGTTCCAGCATTCTTTGCATAGTGACACGCTACACGACTCTAGGCGGTCTTTGCCAACACATAAAACAATGCATTTTATATTAGGTTGTTGCAAAAATAACGTCGTTTTCTCACATATGTTATTATGTGATAAAACGACATTATTTTTGCACCAACCTAATAGATTAGCCTGTGTTAGTCTCTTGTCAGTTCAGTAATACAATTGTAACAAAAAATGATACAATTAAAATATACAAGCAAAAAGATCACTGAACTAAAACTAAACAAAAGGTCACCTTGCAGACCCGGATTCTTTGATGACATCTCGATTCTTCTGAGCATATTCGTTTTTAAATTTAAGGCGGTCACGTTTCACTACCTTAACTGTTATAAGGCCCAAAAGGGGTTGGTCCTATTCAATTTTAATTTTTCGAAATAGAAAGACTCGAGGTTTTATAAGAAAATCGTCAGTAGTCGAAGTATTTTTGGTGTGCAAACAAGAAATTGCCGGCATTTTGCCTCCACCTTCTGCTTAAAATAACACCAAGTACTGATAAAAAAAAAGAAGACAATGGTGATAATAAAGTGTAGATATACGCAGAGCTATCAACAAAAGAGTGATGTGGGGTACTAAACCCCATCACCCCATCTAAATATTCTATATCTCAAATAGAGTCCCTACAATTAGGGAAAATGTCATTTTTTTCTGATGATTTTTTTTTATTTGTATTGTTTCTGAATGCGATCTAGTCTCTTCCCACCACCACATCACACAACTTTGGGGGAATATAGTTGGGAAATTTTGATGTTAGCTTAGAATATATTTAAATGAAAAGAAATAGTATAAAACGAAGTTATTTAAATTTAAATTTTGTCTTTGCCAACACCTAAAGCAATACATTTAATGGATTATCCGGTGTTAATCTCTTGTCAATTCAGTAATCTAATTGTAACAGTAAATGATATCAATAATTAAGCAAAAAGATCACTGACCTAAACCAAACAAAAGGTCACCTTGTAGACCCGGCTTCTTTTTGGACGATCCTTAACTAAAAGACTGTCATCCTTGGTGGTATCTTGACTCTTCCGTGCATCTTCGATATAAACTTTAAGGCGGCAACGCTTCACTTGCTTCAATGTTATAAGGTTCAAAAACAGTTGGTGCTCTTCAGTTTTAGTTTTCGAGAATAGAATGTTTTAAGCCATTAGTTTATATGGACGAATGGCTTGCTAAAACATGAAATATAAGAATTTATCATGGAAAATACTTGTTTTAAAAATTAAAACACTAAAAATAAATAAAATATAATGTAAAAGGTCTTTATTATTCATTTACATTTTCCGCGCTCGGACCAATGTCCCCCACATCTGTTGTTATTACGACGTTTCCACTGTTAAGTCCAATGGAGTTCTTCAGTTGTCAATCAACCAGGTAACCTCCAGGGAATTTAAAACTGAGGTCTTTATTTAATCTACAGGGTAGATTATTCTCGTTTCGCGGTCGATCTCTAGCGATATAACTGTGAGTCTAATCCCTGGGATGAACATAAAAAAATAGAATTCTATCTATAGAATCAATAGCATCATCGAGTAATCAGATGAACTGAAGATTAAGCTCAATACGGTAATTTTCATTTTCCACGACGGTCAGCTCTAAAATTTCAAGAGGTAACGTAATTTGCGAGAAGTTATATATTTCAAATATTTTTTTTCAAAAGATTATCCTTATTTTTCATAATAGATGTCATCATCTTTATTGGTATTATCATAACGTCCCATCCGTTGTGCCATCCGCATTTCTTCAGGAGTCTATCGATCCTGGTAAACATCAAAGAATTTCGAACTGAACCCTTTATTTAATCTACGGGGATAGATTGATGTTGTTCTTCTCTTGTTCTGCTTGTAGTATTGATCAGTTATTGATCGACACGTATCCACTGAGCATATGCTTGTACTATCAAACCCAGGAATTGAATAAGTAATGGCTGACCGCTCGTATTCAAGCATGCGTGTCTACGAGGGCGGCTAACCAATCCTTGTTACTCACACACATTTGTGTTTATTCAACACCTATCGTTTGTACAGCAACTATTCTGGGAGAGATCGCTTTATCGGGCGTGATCAATACTCTGACCAAGGCTACGGTCTCAATCGTTTGTGACTTAGGACAGCCATCGACGGATCCCAAATTGTCTCATCAACTCAATTTCACTAAAAAGGCTTGAGTCAACTTGTGGTACGCATTTTTAGGCACTTTTCAAAGGTGCCGCATGCTGGTGTCGCCTCTCCCGGATCGACAACTTCAAAAAGTCACCACACTGCCAAATCGAACATGGTGAGATTCGAACCCGTTTCTCACGGTCGAAAAGCAACGCTTTACTATACTGTTATTTCTCCAAACTCAGGGGAAACAGTTGGGCTATCAACAATCCAGCATTACCAAAAAAAATTAAAAAGAGCAAAAGATATTAAATATCCTTAGACGTGGGCAAAAGAAAGAGAATGATCTATACATTTATATTAAATAAAATATTCAGTTCGAAATTCTCTAAAGGCTGGCCGTATCGAAAAATACTTAGAGACCATATAACACAAAGGCCAAAACGGTGTGATGTTTTTTTTGGTGTTTTTTAATTTTTTTTTTTTTACGGTTATGTTCACGCTTTGCAAGTCCTGATTAAAATGTCACAGAAGCGGATATGGGTGGAAGATAATGGTTTATATGGAAATAGCCATAGAGCAGCGAGAGGCTTGCGACGTCTCTTCTGTGAGAAAGGGGTTGTCGGGTGGGAAACAATTCATGACCCAAAAGGAAGCAGAGACGCCTTTGAACTCTATCGAGAGTGGAACTCTTTTACTCATTATGTTTTTCGGGAATTACACATGTTTGTTTTTGATTCTAAGTGTATGTTTCTCTGGTGTTCGTTTCCCCACCTTGTATCTCATATTTTCTGTCTATAGAATTGTAAGCATTCTTCCCTAGAAACACATCACAATGATGGTCACACTGTACAAGGCCCAAGAGCCACTCGAGGAAGTTTATTACAAAGCACTAGGCACAGCTAATGCGGATATGTATGGAACGGTTAACCCTAGACTTGAATAGATTACGATTGTGATCGGGGAAGCAACCTCTCGGCAGTCGGTTCCACGAAAGTAGAACTTACATCTCACCAACAAACACAAAGAGAATGAGGGCGGTTCGCTACAATATGAGTGGCATGGTGGGTCTTAGCCGTGAAGGTTAGGACCGGTGGAACTAAGAAGTGTAGTCTTAAAGAGGTTAAGATTCTAGTGATCGGGGAACCAAACTCTTAGGAACCGGTTCCACAGGTCAGTGGTCCGTGGGAAGCGTCTGCGTGAGTGAAACTTACATCTCACCAAGTGAAAACAAAAGGAATGATGGTGGCATGGCGAATTATAGCCGTGAGGTTTAGGACTGGTGGAATTAACTAATGCAATTTGTCTGAACATTTTCCATGGAAATAGCGATAGAGCATCAGAGGCTTGTGACGTCTCGTCTGTGAGAAAGAGGTTTTAGGGTAGGAAACAGTTAATCACCCACAAGGACGCGGAGACTCTAATATCAACAAAGATGAAGGTGTAGGAGTATATAAGTTATGGAAAAGGCTTCGAAGCAACTTATTACGATAACAACATTTATTATTATTATTAGAAAAACTAATACCGATATATGTCATCCACCACATAGGATATATAGCGTGCCTTACTAGAGGGGTCTGTTATTAACGCAAATAACTGTTATCTGATTCATTGGAACAGTTCTGTGATTTCCTTCCTCTGGAACTGGTCATTTGGCCTAGGAGCAAGTCCCAGGTCCCTGTGTGAGCGTCTATCCTCTGTAACGATACATGCGTGTATTCTTGAAACTTGATAGATGTCATGTGGTTATTCTAATTTCCTGTAGGGAAAATCAAGCCAAACAAGCATATTAGAATGTAAATAATAACTATTAATTCCGGATTTTCTGAAAAAAAGGTGTTGTCGTGTCCCTGATTTTCAGTAAGCCATTAAAAAACATATAGATTAACGTCTACAAAGACAAGGATTTGTAACGATTACTTGAAATTATTTATTGTGATCTTTAGTTAACATAGTGACAGTTGTTTTTTTGTTTATTCAATATCTAATTTAATCTCACAGACACATTTTTGTATCTTTCTTTCTCTCTTTATCTAAAATATACACCTACCAACCATTATTAAACAAATGTAGTGGCTTGGAAGAAAAGGGCTTAGCGATTATTTCAATAAATTTCAAAAGCACTGTCTATATTTCTGAGATGAGCTATTATGTACACTATTTACATTATTCGGACTATTGTCATAACGTTTCGGCCGTTGTACGCTCCGGCTTTCTTCAGATGGTTGGAATATCGAAATGAACCCTTTATTTCGCTCGCTGGGGTAGACTGTTCTAGTTAGATCCAGTGACAGGACCCAAATAGTGTGAGTTCAATATCTGGTCAAGGCGGTGGAGAACTTGGAGAGAGGAATTAATATGAGATAACTGATAAATGACATCCATTAAACATGGTACGTGTAAGTAGAACAGTCTACCCCAGCGAGCGACATAAAAGGTTCAGTTCGACATTACACCCACCTGAAGAAGGTCGGAGCTTACAACGGCCGAAACGTTGTGATAAATATGGCGACAAAGATGAGGACAATAGCCGGAATAACGTAAATAGTATTCAAAAGTACTATTTAGATATTTGCATGTAAATTTATTAAAACCCTATAAGGCACTATTCAACTTTGCTTGATGGGGAAGGGAAGCTCTCCATACCTGAGTCGGTCTAATGATGTTCTAAGCGAAGCTTAGATGTGACACAAAGCCGAAAACATGGCGCATCCAGTGAAGTTCGCACTAATTACTCAGTCGTAACTGATCTACTGAGATTTTGCACTACCTGGAAGTACATAAAGCTATCGGGATAGTCATGTCGTATCTAACGACAGGTTTCTCCTTCCAAGGGCTTGCAGCATGATCGAATCCTGCCGCAGAGCACATTTTTCTTTAATAAGATTTCTGGGAGCGTCTACTCAAATATGGACATCCACTATAAATAACTTTTAAGTAATAAAATGTCTGATCAATTTATAAACAACTCACTCCTTCTTTAGAAATTACTTTGTACATGTTAGGATACGAAACTAGGAAGATATAAATGCTTCGAGTGTCGGAGAAAGATTTGCTTTTGTAAGGGATTATTCAATTTTGCTTTGGGTGAGGCACTTGGTATGTGAGTCAGTATAAGCGCATCGGGTATAATGACGCCTTCTCCTGCCAAGACAAACTCCGGTTCGAATATTTTTCTTCCATAAGATTTCTCGAATGTTCAGGCTGATAGAGGAAAAAATATACTATTTAAATAATAATAAATAATAGGCAAATTATACATATGGGAAGGACTTTAGGCTTCATAGAGACTTAGTGGTATTAACGTGACTGGAGTAAGAATGGTAACTAAGAATGTGTTGTTTTTATGTAAGGAATAATGTAGTATGTTTGGGTTAGTAATTGTAGCAGGTTAGGTTTAAGATAAAACAAATTAAATCCAGCCTTCACCGACCTCTACTATTGGCATTGTACCACATTTTGTATTCTCAAGATAAATATTACTCTCCTCTATGGTATCTAGACTTTATGAATATAAGCGCAGTACTAGATTAGCAGCAAAATTTACAGTTGAAATAGCAAGATTTAACCATAAATGCTAAGTTTCAATTCTCGTACTTCTCGCTTGTGGAACTTTCTTCCGACTTCTTAATTATCCGCCAAGTTTGATTTTCAAAAATTTAAAAAGAAATTCAATTCAATTCATTACTGTACGCCCTCTTAAATTATGCTCTTTTATTGTTATCCCCCTTGGTAATGTTTTTTCTTGTATTCTTTCATACTGACTAACTCCCTGTGTGTTAGTGGCTCTGTTGCCTCTCTTGGGGTGAAATGATTAAAAAATCTTGGTATCTTTCCTTGTGATAAACTAGTCTAAGTGGTTTTAGATGTTTACCAAGAATTAAAGTTCTTCACATTAAGGACATTTTATAGGGATCGAAATAATTTGTAATCCGAAGATAAAATTCCAGGTGGACGTCATCTTTATATATTTGGGCATTGAAGTTGTATCATTATTCTACCTGGTCTGCAATAAAGCAGCAGACGGCGCTCTTCAGGTTGGTCAATTCTGCAAGTATTTAATTGGTTGCTCCCTTCAATTGATCCAACTTTGATCAGTACTTGTGTGAATTCTACGTCCGGGGTGACGGAAGGAGCTCCTAATACACAATGCTTTTCCTGTCTCACTTCGCTGTATAGCATCACATTCTTCGGCTGCAGACCGGCTTTTGATTTTCTCCCGGACATTTTACGCTCAAATTTTTTTGGAAATCATCCATTTTTGAACGACTGTGATCTTTCTTTTCAACAACCACTCATTTTGTTCCACTTGAGCAGTGAATCTCGGATGGAAATTCGGTCCATTAAACGTTTTCCTTTAAAAGTTGAGGCAACAAAACATCGTCGTAATTCTTCTATCCAACGGTTTTCACATGTCTTACAACACTCATATGGGATATTTGATCGCGATGATGTCACGTGTCGCGTGACGTAGTTTGTTTCTAAATAGCGTTCCGATTTAGCTGCCATCAACGATTGAAGACCTGCCGAAACGGACTCGATTATATTCTTCTTCTTCTTCTCCTCCTCCTCCTTCTTCTTCTTCTTCAATTCGAGGCTTAATAATTATCTATCCACCATTTCTTCGTATTCTTCATTTCCTACTTCTTCTTGTGTTCATATCACAAATCCCATTCAGTAACCGTCTAACTCGAGTTGCTTTTGAGCCTCGGATTGCGGGAACTTTAATAAAAAAAATAAAAAAAAGTTTGCTCCATTCTTCTTCTTCTTTTTCTTTTTCTCCTCCTTCTCCTTCCTTCTTTCTTTCTTTTTAGGAAAGAAATGTAAGACATAATCATTTTTTGTCCAACACCTTCCTTCTTTTTCACGTTTTTCGTGCCAATTTTATTAGGCATTTATTTCTTTCTTGTTTTTGTCTCTTTTAGGTTCGCATACGTATAGTTGACACAAAATGATATTATGTTCAAACGTCACATCATTATTATTCTTATTATTATTATTACTATTATTATGTTGGTGTTGCACATTCATGTAATAAAAAGAAATTCTGTTTTTGAGCCATGGTCTCAACAAGACTCTTCACAACTTTTCAGGGAATCCTGGCTAAATAAATGATGGCAGTCTTCTGGAGCTCTACACTTGCTCTCAAATCCAATTCTCCCTAAGTGCTTCTTCTTCTTCTTCTTCTTCTTCTTCTTATTATTATTATTATTATTATTATTATTATTATTATTATTATTATTATTATTATTTCCTTTGATTTCTGGCGTTTACACATTTATTTTCGGGTCCTGACCTAAGGTCAAAAATAGCATCATGACACTTTCCCCCGACAAAAAAAATCATTATTATTGTTGTTGTTGTTGTTGTTGTCATTGTATTATTGCTTTTGTTGTTACTGTTATTATTATTATTATTATTATTGTTGTTGTTGTTGTTGTTGTTGCTGTTGTTGTTGTTTATTAATGTATTTTTCGTTTTTATTACAGGGTTACTATAATGCAGATACTACTATAAGCGGAAATAGTGAAACGGATCAATATGTCAGTGTCCAGCCCTGACTTAATGATGGAAGATGAAGTGACAAGCCCCGAACCAACTGCGGATTGGGTCACTACCCCAGGCCTTCAAGAGCGCACCAATGCAAGAATATATCGCATAACAAGCGCTACAGACTATCTTTCTGTTCCAATTCTCGGTTACATAACGCCACATCTAGTGGCCATTACAGTCATAACTAACTCGCTGGTCGTCATTGTCCTCATGAAACGAAATATGAAGTCCCCAACCAATTGCGTTCTCATCGGGATGGCCCTGTCCGACATGTTCACCGGACTCATCCCAATGCCGATTTACGTCTACTTTTATACAACGGGCTATTATCGCGATTATATGCCGTCTTGGAGTTGCGGAATATATCGAATCTTTACAGAGATTGTACCGACAATTTTTCACACTGCTTCCATATGGCTGACCCTCGCCCTGGCTGTGCAGCGATACATCTACGTATGTCATTCGTTTAAAGCTCGAACATGGTGCACCATCGATAACGTCATCAAAGGAACAGTGGTGATCTACGTGTTCGCGACACTCATTCAAATCCTACGCTTCTTCGAATATCATTACCGTACCATTGAGGTGCAATCAGTGATTTACGAGAACAAAACAGTGTACGGCTGTCAGATGGTCCGTTCTGATTGGCTAGTTCGCTGGCAGAAAATCTACTACAATTGCTACTACTGGTTCCGTGTCATATTCGTTCATTTCATACCTTGCACGGCGCTTGTAGTCCTCAACGCGCTTCTGATCAACGCAATGAGGCAAGCCAAGAAACGGCGCGAGCTTCTGCTCATGCAGAACAAACGAAGCGAATCAAAGAATATAAAAGACACGAATTGCACAACGCTGATGTTGGTCGCTGTTGTCGGCCTTTTTCTGGTCGTCGAATTGCCGCTCGGAATTATAATGCTTATCAACAATATTCAAAATACTTTAGATATAGTCATTATCAATCACAAGGCGTTATCAGTAGTCGGCCAGATAGTAAATATGATGATTTTATTGTCTTACCCTTTGAACTTTTTTATCTACTGCGCTATGAGCAAGCAATTCCGAAACACGTTTAAACAGTTGTTTTGCGGCGGTCCACTACCAATGGATCGAGAATGTTCCCAGTATATGACGCTGCCGACTGAGAACGGCAAAACGGTAACAACCGGGGCGGAGACTCAGCTATGAAAGGAACTGAACTGAAAAATATTCCTTCATATTTTGGGGATTTTTTAATTTTTTTTTTTTTTATTTATTTTAATGAAAAATGTTAAAAGAATCCTTTTGGTTGAAACAATGAGATATGAAGGAGTTTTGAAAGAGAAAAAGAAAGAACGAAATCAGAATGGATAAAAAAAATTATTCTGTATGAGAAGAAAACTAATGACTTCGATGAAATTATAAATAACTCTAAAAATGCTTATAATTCATGATATTAAAAACACATTAACTCACAGAACAAAAAAATTAAAAAAAAAAAAACACTGACAAAAACTTCTGGTCGAAATGAGATTTATCGATTTTCTGTAGACAAAAGGGATGGCGAGTTAGATAAAGACGAATAGAAAAGGAAAGGAAAATAAAAGGAAAATAAAAGAAAGAAAAGGAAAAAAAACGAAAAGAAGAGAAAAGAAAAGAAAAGGAAAAAAGGAATCGAAAAGAAGAGAAAAGAAAAGGGACCTACTTCTAAAAGACAAAAATTAAATAAAACCGGTAGTGGGGAGGGAAGGGCGAAAAAAAAAAGAAAAATTGACATGCATAATTTAAAAGTTTTGAATTACAAAAACATTTTATGTACAGATATATAAATGTGCAGACAGATTCACACACACACAGTTACATATATATATATATATATATATATATATATATATATATATATATATATATATATATATACTTTTAAGATACGCTACATTTATATGGGAGAAGTTCTTAATATCCGGGATAGAGCGTGTGCAATTATTATAAATCCATACACTGATGTCAACAACGAATAGCGACAGTCTATTTCATGTCTGAACGCAAAGTTCATGTCATCTTGAACGATAACCGGAATATTCGATGTTAACATCAATTTTCATACTTCTTTCAAACACACACACACACACATACACACACACACACACACACACACACACACACACATATATATATATATATATATATATATATATATATATATATATATATATAAATGTTACAATTTTTGTCTTGACAGTACCTTTTCGTGTAGTAATAGCAGTCCACTCCAACTGGATTATGGTCAATTTCCATCGGGCACCCTAGTCATTGGGGGGGTCGTCCACCATACAGAATCATCGGTGAGTTAATTAGTGTAGCAGAGCATTCGTATACTAATAAGTCAGATCCTCACCGTGTGCTCCATAACGCTTGCCTTATACCAGACTAAGCTCAATTTGATAAATGGCTAAACACTTTGTCAATGAAGATTGTTATAATCATCATCTATAATGTACCTCTACTTATGTCAGGCACACACACGTATATATATATATATATATATATATATATATATATATATATATATATATAAGCATTATATTCAGTTATATATATATATATATATATATATATATATATATATATATATATATATATATATATATTAATATAAGCATTATATTCAGTGATATATATATATATATATATATATATATATATATATACAAGTATATGATTGGTGTATATGGAATGAATTCCAATAACCAACAATTACTATTCTTAAAAGAGTGCTCAATACAAAGTAGAGCAGATATAATTATTTATTTTTAAAAAAATTATAACATAAATATGTTATAAAATCACTACAAAAATAGCCATTTTGTTTCAACTCCCTCGGTGTCTTAGCAAGTGATGACGTTGAATGTAAAATAAATGGTTTTAAAAGTTTCAAATTAATTAACAATTCTTCGCAAGGGGAAACTGTTGTTACAAAGGCTTGATGGACCATTCAAAACACAAGTACAGGAAAATTCAAAAAGCTTGATAACGAAGTCATGTTATAATATCTATTCAGATGTTTAAAATATGGGTAGTATTAAAAAAGAATTTATTCCAACCAATAATTACTAAATTATATGATAAAATTTAATATTAAAATTTAAAACCGCTAATTACAAAATCAAAATTTAAAATTTATTCGCTTTTAAGTTTACAACTATAAAATTACTGAGGAGAAAAGAAGAAATATATATGTTATTCAATTTATTTCTTCATTGAAGTTACTTTAGCTAATTTCATATCCGGTCCTTTTACAATGTATACATTTTAATCCTAATAGTGTGTGAATGGGGTCCTAAACTCACCCGTAAAACAAGCGCAATCAGATTCTAATATATAAGCACCAAGACATATTTATATATATATATACACACACAAAAAGAGACGAGACAGAGAACATCTTCACGGTCTGTCAGGAAAAAAAATGAGGGAAATGGGGGAAAGGAAACCAACACACACGTACATACATACACAATTAAAAGTGAATGCACTTTCCATGTACATAGATACCTATAAATAGATGCACACACATCCACAGACATTGACCCAGACAATCGGATACCACAACCGATAAATATTTAAGACAGAAAATGTCATTACATGAATGCTAACAACCTATTGAAATATAACTTAAGCGAGTAAATATACAAAGATAAAAATGATTAAAAATAATATTATTTAATATATTAAAATAGTGTATGTAAATATAAAATCGGACATCAAAGTCAACACCCATCGGTAACTACGATGTCCACCTCATATACATAAGTAAACACAGACACACATATACATATATATACATACACATACATACATATACACACATATATACATATATATATATATATATATATATATATATATATATATATATATATATATATATACATATATATACATACATATACATACATGCATACACACATACAAAAATATACATACACATAAATATATACATAAAAATACCTATCTATAATAACAAATACACATATATACGTACATACACATAAATACAACGACATTTAACCAAAAACATATATAAACATACCTACATACACATACATAGGCATAGACATACATCAATATACATGCAAACACAAAAATACACGTATCCTAACATACATATATAAAAAACACATTCAGACCAACATAAATATACGTAAATAAATTTAGGTACACAATATAACAATACACATACAAACATATATACATATATATATATACATACACATACACATACTCACATATATATATACATATATATACATATATATATATATATATATATACTTACACATACATGCACACATACACATACATACACATGCACATACA
>OZ010595.1:77583251-78010751 GCA_963932145.1 Acanthosepion lycidas | reverse complement strand
TTTGACAAACGAAATTAGACCGGAAAAATTTTTATCGCCTGAAGACAGACAGGATATATATATATATATATATATATATATATATATATATATATATATATATATATATATATATATATGTAGAGACAGAGAGTACAAACATATATACATGTACATGTATGTAGGCATATATATTGTACATGAGTACATAGGCATATATATTGTACATATATATTGTACATGAGTATATGAGTTGGGGTCATATATGGATCGGAATCTGACAGAATGATAACATTAAAAACAAATACGAAACGTTTATGAATCTGACTCTTCTCAGATGAAGCTTTAATAAAAGTGAAACATGTTAGATTTATGAACGTTTCCTTTTTGTTTACTCATCGCATATATGTACACATACATGTAAATCGATATATGTGTATGTATGTGTGTATATATAGTTATATATATATTTGTATAAATAAAAATAATATGTATATTTATATATGTATACGTATATAATCTATTATTTGCTATAATCAATTCCTTCATTAACAGTAATCTCTTCCCTAATTAGTGTGGCCCTTAAATGGTTTAATGATAACCACAAAACGTATGTGTCTTGTTTTTCATTTTATGTCTCTTTTTTTTCTTTTTCTGTTTTTTTTTTTTTTTTTGGTGTGTAAGATTTTCTTTCTCACATTTAGAATCCTAAATAAAAGCGCCATGAATAAATCGATATATATATATATATATATTGGATCACATTCCATCTATATGTAATTGAATTCTGTCTTCATATGAGCGTATATATATATATATATATATATATATATATATATATATATATATATATATATATATATATATATATATATATATATATATATATGTATGTATATATGTATGAATGTATGTATATATGGAGGTTTAACTAAAATCGACTGTCAATGTTCTGTGGTTAAGTTTTTATGTAATTTTTCATGTTCTTTCTTTTCTTTTCTGGGCGTAAATTAAATAGACAGACGAAAGCGCTCGGACGTAAAACATTTTGACAATTCCTATATTATTTACGTCCAGAAATAAAAAAAATTAGGAAAATATAGTAAATTATATAAAAAAAAAACAGCACATTGTCAGGCGTTTTTTAATGAATCTTGCATATAATATAGTTTGCTTCATAAATACACAATTATTTATATGGGTATATATATATATATATGTATATATATATATATATATATATATATATATATATATATATATATATATATATATATATATACATATATATATATATGTATGTATGTATATGAGTATTTATATAAGTATGTATGTCTTAAACTATATATTTATATATCACGTGTATATATATATATATATATATATATGTATGTGTGCGTGTGTATGTGCATGTGTGAGTGAACTTGCATATATATATATATATATATATATATATACATTTATATCTTAACATACGTGATGATATATATATATATATATATATATACATTTATATCTTAACATACGTGACGATATATATATATATATATATATATATATATATATATATATATATTACATATATAAGTGATCGATTACATTTCATAAAAAAAATACCCTAACTAAACCATATCGCAGGGACACTATGACCGAAATCGTATTTGAAAAATTTACATTATGATTAAAACGTTTGTCATATATATATATATATATATATATATATATATATATATATATATATATGGTCATGCATGTGCGTGTGTATGTGTCTGTGTGTGTGCCTGTATGTGTGCGCGTGCTAATGAATCTCCACTACGATCACTTTGAACTGATTATCACCTGCTATTTCGTCTTTGATCTTTGGCAGGAACACAACGTTAGAAAAAAATCTGTTAATATCCACGTGGCACCGCGTTCCTCCTGTTTTTTTTTGTTTTGTTTTTTAGTTTTTTTTTTTTTTTACCAATCAAATCATTTTTCCCTTCCAACGCTACCACCACCACCATTTCCACCATAACCACCACCAGCACGTCTCAATATTCCCATAATCAGAAACGCATGGAAAAAAAAGACTCTTTAAAAAAAAAGAAAAGTTCGTTTTATTATTATTATTATTATTATTATTAAAAAGAATTTCTTCTAACCTAACTTTATTGTCTGTAACCCCAAACAAACAGGTACACTTAAAATCTCTACAAACATACACATACGCAAACCCTCATATTCATATATTTTGAACACATTATTGTATATACGATAATTGTTAAAGAAACGAATTTACTACATTCGTTGGCACCGAAGAAAGAATATGTGCACAGGTTAATGACTATAACTGATAAACGAATGACTTGATCGTCAAGTATTTATATACATATTTCTTTACGCTCTCTTTCACTGTTTTAATCTTTTATTTCCGGAAAACTCCTTGATTCTACATATGCGTTTATGTTTTCATGTATGTAAGATTGGGAGAGATGGAGGCAACAGTGGGTTGATTATTTTGTTGTTACTGGACATTGTTATTTAGTTCATATCCCGAGTACACTGTTTAGTAGAGAATGAGAATAACTATTGAATTTTTCCAAAATCACGTTCATTATTTTGAGTCTCAAATTTTGTTTACCAGTCTGCATGTTCATACAGATTATTTATAATTTAAGATTGTCGATATTTAGCTTATTATTACATGCATACGGATAGATAGATAGATAGATAGATAGATAGATAGATAGATAGATAGATAGATAAACTAATGGGAACCGTATATGGTGTGTCTTTGGTAGATCTGTCCGTAAAGTTTCTACCTCTACATGCGTATCGCATGTATATGTCAGAGAAAATCGCGATTTGTGTCTCTGTGCGTGAGACAGTGCTTGTGGCTAATTTTTAATGATATATATTGACTGTGGTATGTCAAAATTTTTGATAACTAAAAGATTATTCAATAATCTCTGAAGCGATCATCATATGTTTGATTTTAACAGGATGTGCTGTCGGTTTTAGTGCTCTGATTGTCTGTAGTTGAGATTAAAGCTGGAAAATTTTCGAGTAGAAAAGTATATGAAGATGACAAGGTTTAGAAAAAAAAGCAAATCGACAGGAGCCGAGAATATTGTCGATCAGCAGTTGAGCCACTATTTCACATGACCTAACAACAGTAACATAGTAGTATTACCATCGTAAAATATTAGCTAGATTTCGCTGTCATTACAAGGATTTTGTTCATATCGCTAGTACCCTCGTGTTCGAAGCAAATGATCAGATACACAGACATAAATAAGAGATCTTTTTTTATCTTTTTTTTTTTTTTTGTAAACAACGTTATTTTCTTACGTTCCTAATATTGTTTCCACAACTTTCCGTCACCTCCCTCTGTCTTTTTTACAAATACTTTCACGGTAACTGCTCCGATAAGCTGCTTTCGATGGTTCCCAGACTTCATGAATTTAAGCGTTCATCTAGGCTGACATCTCGCTCTCACCCTTTTATTGTCAAAACTGTTAAATGTAGCCGTCTCTTCTACTCCAATAGCTTCATGTCAAGGACCTCTCGCCTGTGGAACTCCCTTCCCATTTCCTGTTTCCCTGATAGCTATAATCTCCAGTTATTTAAATGTAATGTCAATCGACGTCTCCAGATGCCCTGATCTATCCCCTACCCTTCTCTTCATCCTTTCTTCTATCACTCCTCTTTGCTCGCGCTCCAACCCTCTGTAAGCCCTTGCGTGCTAGTGGCTTCCCGCATTGCTTGGGGGGAAACGCTAAAAATAAAAAGAAAAGAAAAACTTAACCCGCGTTACAATTTGTCGTATGTGTGCGTTCTGTGATAATGTAAAAGACATGACGGTTACTAGCACAAAAAAAAAACAGAATCCCTTAACTAACCTCGATTTCGGGCGAAAAGAGAGAATGCACAAAAAGGACAGCCCAACATACAAGTTACAAATTGGAGATACAAAAATCAAGCAAGTACAAACATGGAAATATCTGAGTTACAACACATAACGGAAAGTGTGACACTGAAATCCGAAGACGCGTTGGGATGACGAATGATGCCATCCAAGAATTCATCAAAGTATTAACCCTTTGAGTGCTGCGTTCCTGAAGAATTTTAATCCTTCTGCCTGAGCTCCTGAGTCCAAATTCGCAAATAATTGTTATGCAATGTTTCATGGTAGATATAAAAATAGTTACAAGTGTTTACCTACAATTCAACCGGAGTATTAAGTGATTTTTTTTACCACTGTTCAAACAGTGGCTGGGCATTACGTTATTTTTCTCTACCCCCTGTAAAGCGGTGGTCAGTGCTCAAAGATTTAAGAAACTGGAAAAATTCATTAGAAACAAAGAAAAGCGTACTGTTGCCCTAAATGGCAGTGAATTCTGATCAGTCTACTCAACGATAATGAATAAACTTCTAGCAATAGAAATGTGGTTCTACAGAAGGATGCTGAGAATGCCATAGACTGAACATGTGAGAAATAACGAAGTTTTAGAGAAAAAGGAAACCAAAAAAGTTTGAATCCAGTTTATTCCTTGATCTATATCCAGATTTCTTTACAAAACATCTTCCCACTTATGTGCCATGATGCTTGAAGAAAAGAAGATACACCTCTTCTTTTACATGTCCTATCCCTTCAAGACATATTCGATCATGGCTCTCCACTTCCCCCTATCCGTTGAAGCTCTCAATATGTTTTGTCCTTTTGCTACTTCTCCCAAACCCTGTTCTGTCATCCACTTGCTTAAGCTTGTTAGGTATATCACGCGTTACTTTCCCCTTGTGTCTCTTTCCCTCTACTCGCCCTGTGAGTATCAGATTCTCTAAGCCCTCCTTTCTCAATACGTGTCCCAGAAATTTCAACTGCCTTTTCCTGATGTTAAGTATAAGCTTCCTCCTTGTTTGCATCCTCTCCAAAATCTCACCGTTGCTCACACGCTTGGTTCATGATATCCTTAGCATCCTTCTGTAGAACCATACCTTCGTGACTCGAGTCTCTTCTTCATTTTTGAGGAGACCGTCCAACATTCGCTTCGGTAAAGGAGGATAAATATCTCGTACCAGTTCAGTACACTTTTCTTTCATACCAACGAAATCCTCCTGTCCCAAACCGTCTTCGGATCTCAGCGTCGTACTTACCGTCCTCTGAAAGAACGCTTCCCAGTGCTCAGTCAATAGTAGCCAAAAGCTGTCACGCCATTGACAATAGTACACGTAATGAGAATTATTCAACTCTGACTACACTCGCCTGTTAGGGTGGATAGATAATTTCATTGCAGACGCCCGCTCAAGCACATCTGTTTTTCATCAACGCCCACAGAAACATGATCTTGGGTGACCTTTTGACCGGGAAGAAGAATCTGCAATTGACCCGATGTCGGTGGCGACACTGACAGGTAAACATGTGTAAGCCTAGCTAGACAGGAGATATGAAGACTTGTGAAAAGCCGCTGGACAGTCATTTCTGGAGACGATCTCCTCCGTGAGGAAACGAGCACAGTCTGTCAGATACAAAGACGTTAGGTTCTCCCTTCGTAGGAGGAACCCCAGTGCATAGTGTCTGACTTTAATATCAAATACGAAACATTGTGCTATCATTGATCTGCAATTCTATTTCCTTACACGTGTTAGCGCAACCACCGACGCTTTCTGAACAGTTTCAGCTATCCATTATTACTCAAAAAGCTTAGATCACCCCTTGACATGACGCGTCAGGACGCGATCAAGTATCACTTCCTCCCCAAAATTCCGATGCTGGGTCATGTGGTCAGATTTTAAGCAAAATGGACCAAGAGACTTTCAGTACCCGCACATTGACAGACTTAGATTTAATAAATATCACCCTAATAAGAAAATAATTTATGACGTAGAAAAACTTCTGATAAATATTTTCTCATCAATGAACAGACGCCAGACAGACTTAATTATATTAGCAACTTTTATCAAATCCAAATTTAAACAATCTGAAATCGGTCTACTTACAACCACAACCGGTGTAAAGTAAATTCTTTAACTCCGACACAAAACATCCTACAAACGTCATATAGACATTACCAGACAAAAGTAAAAATGCCCAATATACGCACACACATCATCAGCCATATCCCGCATAAACCAATTAGAATTATAATACACAAACACACAAGAATTATATGTATAAACTCTATCTGACAAAACAAATACACGCGGAGTCTACTTAACCTATGAAAAAGAAACACAATTAATAAAAAATATGTGAATTTCTTTTCTGCATATTTAATTTTGATTAATCTTAAATAAGTGGAACATTTTAAATTTATATTTGTTTCCTATTTGTTCATTAAACTATCATATATAAAGAGTAGAGCGTATGTGTAAGACTGTCACGGGATAAAAATTATAAAAAAATGTGTAAATGTTATGTGTGTTTAGTGTAGCAGCAGCTAAATATCAGCGCATATACAGTTGCTGACAACTATGCACGATATAAGTTGCATTTTATATTTATTTGCAGCTTGATATTTTCGTAATATAAACAATGCAAATAATACTTTTAATAAGGGAAATAATTTACATAAGGAACTTTAACACCCAATAAGCATTTTCTTTTTACTTCCTGCTCTTTCCTAAGGCCCCTACTTATAAATATGACAATTAATTTACGCGGACTTGTGTACGATGAATTATTTTCATTCCTAAAACATACATTTTCATACAGACGAAATATCGTAAGCCTATCGCTATTCGATCACTATATTCCTAATAAATAAATGTTAAATGTTCAGGCAAGTTATGTTCTCTAATTCCTCCAGGTTCGACCTACATAGCTAGCACCCGACTTGCCACATTCACAGGGCCGAATATACTTCCTATTCCATTGGTAAGAAGCAAGTATCAAGTAGTCGACGTGGACACGAGTATCAAGTAGTCGACGTGGACACCAGAGCCGTCAAGTCATAAGTTCCGTAACCCTTTTAGGCCGTCTGGGTACCACATTCAGTGCGTCCATAAGAAAAATGGTATGTCTTCGCAAAATTGGGCAACGTTTTTTTAATTCAGATTATTCCTTCCTCGAGACTGGTCTGATCTGCTATTAAAACAACAGTTGGATGATTCCTGTCTTTTGCCAAGAGCATTAGGATGAAGTGAAACAGAGTCGAGTAGAAATCGAGCGTATTCCATTTATAAGGAAGAAGTTCCTCGCGGTCAGATTCTTCAGAACACACGTTATTTTGTAGAACAGACTCTTCAATTCTAGTCTATGCTAAACACCCTCATATTCGGCAGATATTTCCTTCTCATTTGTACACACACCAATCTTATTCAGTAACCCTCTATGGGTGTTAGTGATGCACTATATGTGGCGCCCAGACGGCCTAATATTTGACGTGATGGCCCTGATGTCCATGTCGACTCCTTAATACCCGTGTAGAAAAGAAAACTTGCTTCTTACCAATGGAATAGGATATGTATTCGGCTCTCATTCCCATGTTCGTGTTTATAGATTTTTTCTTCCCGACAGCTCAGTAACTAGATCTGAAGAACCAATAATGATAGTCACTTGATCCTGTACTCTGTAAATCAGTCCAGTGATGGAATCTTATAGACTTAATACTTCAACTGAACCAGTATATATGCCATTTACATTACCTTCAATATTGTACTTTTTTCTTTTAATGGTTTAATGATTTCCTTCTTAATATGTGTACTCTGTACATTATAAATGATACATAGTTATATAAATTCTAATTATAATGTTTTCATTACAAATTATACAGGGTGGTCCAAAGTCTTGTCACCGCCTTCCAAAAAGTAACGAGAACAATAGAAGAAAAATTAATACAGTAATACAAAGTACATGTAGTAGATTAAGTTTATTCACTTTCATTGACGCTGTCTTCACTGTAGGAGTGTCAAAACTGTCGGAGCTCGTGTCAAAACTGTTGGAACTCGTCTCAAAACTGTCGGAGCACGTGCCGAAACTGTCGGAGCTCGTGTTAAAACTGTCGGAACTCGTGTCAAAACTGTCGGAGCACGTGTTAAAATTGTCGAAACTCGTGTCAAAACTGTTGGAGCACGTGTCAAACTGTTTGGGCTCGTGTCAAAACTGTCGGAGAACGTGTCAGAACTGTCGGAGCACGTGTCAAAACTGTCGGAACTCGTGTCAAAACTGTCGGACCTCGTGTCAAAATTGTCGGAGCTCGTGTCAAAACTGTCGGACCTCGTGTCAAAATTGTCGGAGCACGTGTCAACACTGTTTGAGCTTGTGCCAGCCATCTTAAATACGGAATAATATTATATATGGTTGACAAGACTTTCAGGCCACGCTGTATATAATTACATAAGGTGTTCCATTTTACTGAAGCGGACGTTAGACGTCTCAACGTATTATCGCTTTCTCTTTCTTCACCTATTCTTACTTTTTTATGATTACTTCCTTTCTTACTTTCTTTCTCGTGCTTTTTCTTTGCCACCAAACCAAACAATATCGCTTTTCTTCTGTCTCCCCTCGCAATAAAAATGAAACAGTCCATTATTTACCTGCAGTAATAGCATGTCGTTATGCACATGCAAGTTAACTAACTCACTAACGGAGGAACTGTTGAATAAGCTGACACTAAAGATTAAACTAACAACATTCTCAATAATAAGAAGAAATAAAAAGAATAACAAGCCAAAATAATACAATGCATGAGCAATATCATACTTGACAAAGCATCTATAAGTCAATACCAAAGTGAAATAGAAACATTGTTCTACCAAAAATTTTCACAAGCTCTTTAGGTCGGAAACAAGTGAATAACCCACTTAGTGTGTTTGTGTAAATGGTTGACGGAACAGGGATTAGGAGAGATAAATAAAAGTTAGAGCTACAGAGGATAAGAAGTTGTGGAGAGCCGTGATCGCCCACAACCTGGAGGGATATGGCACATAGATGACGAAGAACGAGTTCATACGCTAATGAGATGCAAGTCAAGTAGTTATAGCCTTCTGTTTAGGCACGTCAAGGCGGTGTAAGGGTTAGGAAGCTTATCTTTCTTCACTGGGTACCCCATACTTTCGACCTTGTGCACCATCTAAGTTACGCTTGGTAAATCTTTATATCCTTCTGTTTTCAAGGCAAGATTGAAAAAAAATGTGTCGGTAACAAGAATAACAGTCCATTTTTATCGATAAAGAAGGAATCTCTGCATATATCTGTAGGATTTGTCTATTCATTTAGCGGGAGGTTTTGTAGCAGACATTCCCGAACATAATAGGATAAAAATTAATTATTATTTTTTATTATGTGAAGGGGAAAATTAATTTGTTCTGTGACTTTATTTTAGGCCAGGTTTTATTTTGAGTGAATGTGTTTTTCTTATCTTCGTATTTTATCGTCATTGTTTTATCGTTGTCTTTTTCTCTTGCTTTTGTCGTCTACTCTTTGCCTTATCTTAGCCTTCTTTTGTTTTAGGATTGTCTTGTTCTCTTCTCTTACTTTTGTCCTATTTTTTGCCTTATCTTAGCCTTCTTTTATCTTATCATTTTCTTCTCTTCTCTTATTTTTGTCTTCTTCTCTTTACCTTATCTTAGCCTTCTTTTTATCGTTTTCTTCTTCTCTTTTTTACTTTTGTCTTCTCTTTGCCTTATCTTAGCCTTCTTTTTCATCGTTGTCTTTTTCTCTTCTCTTACTTTTGTCTTCTTCTCATTGCCTTAACCTTCTTTTTTATAGTTTTCTTCTTCTGTTCTCTTACTTTTGTCTTCTTTTTTACCTTATCCTAGCTCTCTTTTGTCTTGTTGTCTTCTCTCCTCTTACTTTTTACTTCTTTTACCTTTTAATATCCATCTTTTGTCTCATCGTTGTCTTCTCTTACTTTTGCCTTATCTTAGTCTTCTCCTACTTTGTTTTTTGCCTTATCTTATCATTCTTTTGTTCTATCGTTGTCTTTTTTTCTCTAACTTTTGTCTTATTTTGTCTTATATTTGTTTTTGTCTTATCTTTGCATCCCTTTGTCCCATATTAGTCTTATCTCTATCACTTTTCTTATCCCTGTTAATATCCTATTATGTTAATATGTTATTCTTTAAACTATGTTATTATATTAGGTTGAAACGTTAACTTAAGAGATTCTCTTATATTTTTTTCTTATCCCCGTTACTCGTTATGATATCTGTTTGCATTTTCCAGGATTTCTTTCCGAAACAAGGGAGGAAAATAGAGAAAGAGAGCTTGAGAATTTATGTACAAACGTATTGTGCTATATATGGTAGTAAAACAGGTTGTGTAATGGCCACATTCTGAAGGAATTACAATATCTTTAAAAACAAAAATCCTAAAGTAAAACGCCCAAACTCTGGTGGGACCTCATGTTTCGTTGGTTGTTTAATGGATAACATAAATTATTGTTCCTTAACCTTCCTATTGTGTTTAAAAATTCGAATGTTAACTTATTATTTTTCATAGACAATAAATCGAAACACAAGTGCAAAGGACAACAAACGGCAAAAGAAATATATGTGACTCCTGTTGAAAAAAATACGTAGATTACATATTTTGAAGTATATTTGGTGTATAAAGAAATATATTATTAATTAGTATTGAAAACATAAAAAAAGAAATTTCACTCCCGTTATCGGAGGTTCTGAAATGGCAGACGACATTTACAAAACTGAAACTGATTTAATCATTATTCATTGTCGAAAGATTTCCAGCACTTTTGGGACGATTGTGTGTTCGAGTGAGGAATATTTTTGTTATTGTTTTTGTTTTGTTTTTATCATTATTATTTTTTTCTGGTTGGTTGATTTTCAAATGTAAAGATAATACTTCCTAAGTGTTACAGAGTTATCTCCCCTTATATTATTAACAAGTAAACCATTATATTATCGCTTGGAAATTGTGTTACTTTTTTAATATTAATATATTAAGTTGCCAGGGATTTGCACATATTTATATAAAATATGCTTAATTTCTAAAATCAAATTATCATTAAATTCTGATGATTGTTTTCTACGATAAACTTCATGTTATATTCTGCATATCTTAACATGTATTATTTACATTATATTGAAATTCAAACTATTGGATTCACCTTTGTTTTTATTATCACAGCGTTTTGGCCGTTGTGCTTTACAGCATTCTTCAGGTGCGTATTGATCCGGATAACCTTCCATGCGTATGGATATCTCGTCTTGTTCTTTAGTACTGCTCAGGAAATACTCACCCTGAATCCACTGAGTACGCAGCCCAGAGATTGAAATAATATTTAATATGTCGGCAGATTCACGAACCAATGCTACAGAAGGACAAGTTAATTTTTTCACTTTCTTTAGAAGATCATCATTTTCACTCAATGAGAATGTTGGGGATTCATGCGATAAGTATTGACATCAAAAACTTAATTCACAACTACAGTGTAACCCGGATATAAGATACCCGATATAAGAGAGATTTTTTCTGGTCCCAAATTAGAGCTTGTGTTAATGTAAACAAAATAGTCCAAACCCGGATATAAGAGAAACCGGGATATAACAGACGACTTCTCCGGTCCCGATAACTCTCTTATATCCGGGTTACACTGTATTATCAATTTGTGAACATTTAGTTTTAAAGATCGCCTGAAAAATGTACAAAAATCCCTAATTTTCGCAGGGTTTTTTTTCTTACAAACTAACTTCAAAATTTTACTATTTCAAGAATAAATACAAACAAAGTTGATATATTTTCTATTATACACAGTGAACAATAAAAATATTTAAACCATAATTATAATCATGAATAACCATAAGCAAAATATATATATATTTTTTTACAGCATTCGTTAAGTGAAAACTGGGTAAAAAAAATTTAAAAGATTACCAAAAAGGTTAGTCAATGAATAAGATTTGTTAGTGAAATGACAAATGTACGCTGGTGTGGGCTTTAAGAAGGATTTATTCAACTGAGAATACAAAGTTCGCGTATCGTGTCGTTATATAGTCCCAGTGAACAGATATAGCTCTCTCAAAGAAGAGAGTAACAAAATAGGGGCGACCACTCTTGATTATTCATAAAAGATCATTTTTTCGATTATTTGATAGATAATAATTAATAAAAAATAAGTAAAAATAGATAAAAAAAAAAAGGTATATAACACCATAATACTGCTGGGCTTAAATTATGACAAAGTTTTTTAAATATGCATTATTTCTTAAAAATCACGCTAAAAATACGGAACTGTACAACATATTGCATCATAATATAGATAACTTGTTCAGTATAATTTCCTTGCAATTAAATAAAAGTTAATTTTGAATGATTTGGTAACAATGTTCTTATGCTGTGCATCTTGTCCATATACAATTTGTAAAGCTTCAGTAAATTATACATTTTATAAGGATGTGCTAGAAGGCTTTCACTGATCACTGGAAAGAATTTCCAATGCTACGATTTTAAACCTCGTCTTAATCTTTAAATATTTTCTGTCAGTATTTATCGTGTCAAAACGCAACTTTCACATTTAAGTCAATACCAGGCTTCCAAATTCAATCTGCCCCAATTTTATATTCTTACTTTAAAATGTTCTTTTATAACGATACAGTTAATGTATAAAACATTCTGCTTTCAACCGCTTAGCAACGAATTACATTTTTTTTCACAATAATGCAGATTTTGTTTCTGTAAAATTAAATAAAATCCGATTTTTAATTATAATCATATTTCTATAGCGATAAAATCGAAAAAAATTATCAAGCGATTATATGCTTACCGTGAACAACGTTTTTTCTCTCTAACGTAGATTATCTTGAGAGGAAAATGAATAAGAATTATTAGATCATTTGTTAGATAAGAATTAATAAAACAAAATGTAGATAAAAATGTATATAACACCATAATACTGCTGGGCACTAATTATAAGACAAAATGTTTAACATTTGCATTATTTATTGAAAATCGCATTATAACTACTGCACTTTATAACATATTACATCAAAATATTGCTAAATTGTTCAGTATAATTTCACTTTCAAGTAAATGAAGGTCTTATTTGATAGCACAATGATTTATTAATAATTTACGTGTGCCTTGCTTCCTGTCCGTATATATTTTGTAAAGCTCCAGTAAATTATACATTTTGTACGGTTGTGCTCTAAGGCTTTTACTGATCAACGGAATGAAATTCCAACGCTATGATTTGGACCTAAGCTTGATCTTTTAAACACGGTTTCTCAAGAAACGCAAACGATTCGATATATATATATATATATATATATATATATATATATATATATATATATATATTGTGGGATTATTTATCATGTCAAACCCCAACTTTCAAGTTGAATACAATACAACGGTTCCAAAACTGACTCAGCCTAGTGGACTGAAGCATGAGGGTAACGTCACATATATGTTGTAACTGCGTATTACATTTTGAAATCATTCTACCTAGAGACTTTTCATCAGAGGAATTAGACGTGTTACCCACTAATCATATAACACAACGGTGATTTCAGATTCTGAAAGAAAGCTAAAAACTGTTTAAACCATACACTCCAAACAAGGTGATAAAGCCACTGATACAAGAGGTTACTCAGACTGGAGAAAAGACAGACTATTACTGAGAAGAAAAGACAATAAGCAAAACAGGAATTCAAGAAGAGACAATATAAAAACTGACCTTCCATTTTGATATAATGAATATGCATACACCTGGGTTCCCCCTCACAGTAATATGATTGGCTGGTGTCAGCCATAAATACAGACTGATGTAGAGGTACATGGACTATGCCTATTGTCTGCGACTATTGCCTACGCCTATTGCCTACCACTACGACGAGGACTAGTTCATTACGGTTACCTGCTAGATTGCCCTACCCAGTTATAGTAGTCAACAACCACTTTGTCACTTCGAACAAATATATCCCTTTCCGGGACATATCACATTTCAATAGCAATAGCAGGAGTTACATGATGTTGTCTAGCTGGCAATCTAGTACTACGCTTTAATTCATGAAGTTGAATTACCAAAAATGGAAAAGTCATAAAAAAAATAATCGCTATGAAAATATTTATTTATATGGAATTGAGAAGATACGTTACAATAGTGGGAAACCGAGATGCTAGGTCAAGACCAATAACATAGCAGATACTTCTTTGAATTATATCAGGAACCCCTAGATACATAATAGAAGCACAAGCAATGTGGCTGCAATATTCAATACACGGATGGCAAGAGAGATTTCGGTGAAAATAACTGAGTAGCCACATACAGGGAACCGCCATTTACCAGTAGTTAGCACACACATCTATAGATTTACTAATTATCTGTCTATATCTCTAAGATGAGTTATTATGATTACTTGCATTATTTTCATTATCCTCATGTTCATTGCCATATCCACAACGTCTGCCTTTTTACGTTCCGGCCTTTTTGATTGAAATTTCGAACCGAACGCATTATTTCTTCCAACGCGACACATCGTTCTAGTTCCACGTGCCATGTCTCCTTCGGATGTCTCAGTTATTTCCTTTTAACTCAAGTCTCCAAGTTTTAGTCCACCACTGTCGTAGCCTGGTATTGAACTCACAACTCTTTGGGTTAGTCAATGGATCTAACCAATATCTTTATTCACTGGGCCACGTGTCATTGAGGGTTGTGAGTTCAATACTAGGTCACAGCAGTGGTGAACCAAAAACTTTGAGAGTTGAGTTAAAGTGAAATAATTGAGACATCTGGAAGAGGCACGGTACGTAGAACTAGAACAAACTACCCCGGTGGACGAAATAAAAGGTTCGATTCGAAATTGCAGTCACCGGAAGAAGACTGGATCGTACAACGACTGAAACGTTGTGAATATGACAATGAAGATGAGGATAACAGCCAGACTAATATAAATTATGCAAGTAGTCACTAAATACTTGAACTGCTGCATATGTTTGAGTTTGACGTCTCTTATGTGTAATACACACTTTGGCTTGTCCCTTTTTTTTTTTTTTTTTTTTTTTTTGACAACTATGCATCCCGTCCTCTTATAGTTAATTCAAAAACCCAAACATTAACTACACTAACAAAGAGTGCTTGATAAATTTAACACTCACAGGACACATCGATGGTAATAGAAGCAGAAGAAAGCATGCAGCAATCTGCTGGAAATATTTTGCGAAAAATGGATGAAAAAGTGCCAAAAAGAGAAAGACGTATCAACAGAAAATCAGAAATATTTGTTTGGGTTGGTTTGATTTATTTTGTTTTACAGGATATCAACCTCAATGGGTTATTTAATGGCGACAATTTTTTTTTTTTTTTTTTTTTTTTTTTTTTTTGCTGGGAATATTTTGTTTTTGTCAAAAAACTGTTTCTGGCAATATTTTTCCTTCAAAATTGTATTGTTGGTAATACCTTTTTTTTCAAAAAAGTATTGCTGGTAATAGTTAACTATTTTCCCATAGCTGGGACCCTAACAGGTGCCACCACCCCTGGTCAGGGTGGACCTGGGAACACCAGCAATGAAGAGATGGTTCCATGCTCCTCAAAAACTCCTGATCAGAGGCCTTGCTGTCGGACGTAGTTTATCGTCTTACCCAGGACGCAGATGTAGTTTAACGTCTTACACAGGACGCGGATGTAGTTTAACGTCTTACACAGGACGGAATTGAAAGTATCGCTAGAAACACAAGTAACTATGGAGAGTGATGTTATACACGTCTTGAATGGAATAGGGCATAAAGAAAGACAGACAAGTGCATGCTGGGAAGAGGAAATGATTGTCCAGTCATCTTGGTCATGCCTTTGGATTGCAAACGTCATCAGAGAACGTAGTCAGAATGTATATCTATTATACGTGAGTGTTGATTATATAGCTTAATCCTAAAACAAATCAAGTGTCTTTTTTCCGTATGTGGTTTTATAAACAAGAACGCATTCATACGAGAATCGATAGAAATAATGACTGCTTTAATCTATTTTTTAAACAATATTTGATTCCTTAAGTTTATTCATGTAGCTACAAACTAAAACATTACTAGAACAAAGGTATTTGCGCGTTAGTGAATATAACTAACCGAACTAGAATTTGAACCCGGCTTGGTATTCCCAGCATTTACTCATCTAGGTACTGACCAAGCTCGACGTTGTTTAACTTCAGTGTTCGTACAAGAACGGGTATTTCAACGTGATATGGCGGTAAGCACTATGAATTAGGTCTACACTGTGTAAAGGAATAGATTTGGAATTCTTCAAATTTGTTCTTCTTGTGATTTTCATCTATAAATCCTCGTTTAAGTAAAGAAAAACGAACATTACATTCTGTAATAGATCAATACCGAGTTGTATGGAAGATGAAAACTAATGAATTTAAACATAACAAAAATTAACTGTCAAGCTATAAGCTTAGATGTGCGGGTGGTGGAGTAATGGATAGCGACTTCGAATGAAAATTCTGAGTTCGAATTTCAATTAAATTTCTTACATTCACCTCAGCTCAAATACCTTTGGGAATTTATAAATAAATCTTTCCCATCAGCCTTGTGTTAATTATTATATCAGACTAGGCTCTTCAGCCATGGTTTTCTAACTACTCTTTGAGAAAAACAACTGTGAATTCAAACAATATATGTAGCCTTCGCTAAGCACATGCTATTCACTAAATAAAAGGATAAGGGATTTCATGATGATGATTATGATCCGTCCTGCGGTGAGAAGGACAATTTTGAATTCAAAAAACTTATGTAGCCGTGGGTAAGTATTCAGCGAATATAAGGATGATGGATTTCATTATGATGGTCAATCATCATCGTCATTCTCCTTGAATGACGTTCTGTTTATTGTCCTTTTGCGCATCCGTAACATTTTCTCGCTATCCTTCATTATTTTGTCTTTAAAGTAACTCTTTGAATCTTGGGGTGTTTGCATCTTGCTTCAAGTAAAATAATTTGAAGAAACGGTATGGAAAGTTCTAAATACAGAATATTTTCCACGTTTGTCACTTTTAGACTATCTCTTGTTCCGCTCAATTGGACATTCTTTGTCTCGTCAGCTCTTCCGACAATTCCAAGAGATTTTTTTAATTCCTCAGAAAATACATCCGGTCATTACTGAAATCATCCTGTCGTTATTGAATTCACAGTCTAACTTTTGCTCAACGCAACAAAAGACCTGAAATATAACTGAATTAATGAGTAAGGATAACATACATTTAGAACCCTAGAAACATTTATATCAATTTAATATACAGGAATCCCTCGATTAATGAGCATTCGATTAATGCGTTTTCAAATAGTAGGCTAAAATTTGTATATACCAAAATTCGACTAGTGCATATACATAATACTCGACTAGTGCGGTAAAACACTCTTCAGTTTAACGATAATAATTTAAAATTGATTTTTCATAGTTGCCGATTAATTAAACATTTTCCAAAATTTAAAAATGGAGAATGGGTAACTATTTTGTTTGTCAAATATTACGGTAATTAATTACAGTCGGTTATAGACGGTTATAAATAGATAAATTTTATAAGTCGATAAGAAAATACATATTTGAATATTTCTCTGCATTCAAATTTTTTTAATATTTTTTTTCATGCTTATTTTGAAGTTCTTAGAAGGATATTTCTGATTCTTTGTTAAAAAAAATGTGGACAACTTTAATCAGTGTCTGTCTATATTTCTGAGATGAGGTATTATGTACAGTATTTACATTATGCGGACTATTGTCCTCATCTTTGTCGCCATATTTATCACAACGTTTCGGCCGTTGTACGCTCCGGCCTTCTTCAGGTGGTTGGACCACCAAGCATAGAAATAAATACAATATGGTAACCAGTAATAAGGAGTGCCAGAGAAAAGCAATGGTAACAAAGTTGCAATATGAGCTCTGGTAAAAACATAAAATGATAACAGCAAAATTGCAATATGAGCACTGGTAAAAATGGTTGCTGAAAACATTAGGTTTATAATACCCAGAAATTCATACCCAGAGAACTTTCAGAGGGAAAATTAGCAGGAGATAACTGACATCCATCAAACATGGCATGTGGAACTAGAACAGTCTACCCCAGTGATCGAAATAAAGGGTTCAGTTCGAAATTCCAACCACCTGAAGAAGGCCGGAGCGTACAACGGCCGAAACGTGATAAATATGGCGACAGAGATGAGGACAATAGTCCGCATAATGTAAATACTGAACTTTAATCAGATAGAGAAATTTACATTCATTTTAAAGTACTGAAATATAGCCAATGTATACATTTATTATGGAATGATTATGAATAAAATTTTTCCGGTTTTTACTAATAATCAGGATATGTTTAGAAAATTTGAAGAGGCAATTTCTCAGTAGCGCCAATTATATGAAGAACAGAAGAATACCATGCTCCAAAGCACTCTAAATAATTTTTCATAAATTTCAGATGAATAAACATTAATACATAGCATTTTTATTGTATTAGGTTGGTGTAAAAATAATGACGTAATAATGTCGTTTTTTGACGTATTTTTAACGTCAAAAAACGACATTATTACGTCATTATTTTTGCACCAACCTAATATCTTCTGATATGTACCGATATTTTGATTAAAGAGTACACAAATTAGGAATCAATTGTGAATGAGACTAAAATTTGAGATACAAATTACATCATTTCCTATAAGTTATTATATTCGATTAATACGTTTTCTATTAGTGCGTATCTTTTAATTTACAGATTAGCCACGCTAATCGATGTATTACTGTATTCGAATATATTTCTATATAAACTGTCTAATAACAAAAGTAACATTTTGCATGATTTTTTAATCACTTCCCTCAAAAGCAAGACAATAAAGCCACTAAGACGCAAGGAGTTACTGAGTGAGAGACAATATGAGAAAAAAAGTTAAAAACCAACAATGGGAATGCGCTAAATTAAAAACATAAATGGCAACAATTTACACATCGCATTCTGTATCAACTTGATTCGTTATGTTTATTTTATAAGCGTATCTTAGTTCTGACAAAAAGTTCCAAATATGGGGATCTCAGTGAGGATTGAACTGATGGTCCCCAACTTGTGACTGTGTACATTGATACAATTAAATTGGTTTAGTGTTCCGTACAAAATATTTCAATTTTACTACGGCAACTACTTTTAAGATGTGCAAATGGTGTGATTGTTACGAACCTAGAAGGAGTCATCCAAATGACGAGACCATTGCATTCATTTTCACGCAAATTTCTTTGGGAAAAGTATGAACCCATCTTCTCTTTGCCAACCATGTGTTAAATGGCCGTGCAAATTGTGCTCTTCAGTCCCGGTTAGCAAATAGTCCCGAGGGACAACTCTGAATTCAAAATCGTATGTAGCCTATATAATCTAGTTATCCACAAGGGTATGGCGTTCAAAATGATTCATCCCGATTGTAGGCGATTATATTACTGCATTTATTTATTTTTTTTATTTTTTTTTTTTGTTTTTTTTTAGAGAAAAGAAGAGAACAATAAGGGAACAGGTATTATGAAGACAGAAGGTAAAAAATTGAAACTGAATTCAAATTTTTGAAGATATAAGTTGACTAGAAAGCAAGAATTCGGATGTTTGATTGGATATCCTACCGGCTTCCTATCAAAAATAAATTAAAAAAATGCTAATTGAATGTTGATTTTGAGCTGTCTTCAACAAGATACAAGGTGGTGTCTATGACAGACATGACCTTGTGCTAAAACTAAAATATGCTCAGTAAATATGCACGTGCCCATATCAATGTGTTAATGTGTTAATGTCTTCCTATCTAAGTATTAGATTGGTGCAAAAATAATGACGTAATAATGTCGTTTTTTGACGTTAAAAATACGTCAAAAAAACGACATTATTACGTCATTATTTTTACACCAACCTAATAGTTATGGCGGTGAGATTTTTTTTTTTTTTAGAAATATCCTGGACCCATGTGTTGAATAACTTTGACAATTCATCTACAGGATAGAACGAAAAGAAAAATACTGTACTGATTTTAATATTCTAAAGGACACAGCCTCTGTCTTGATAATATTTGTTTTTTTCAGCTTTGCAGCAGCAATGTTCACTGACGTCGGTAAGTAATGTGCATCACAATCAACACCGAACGAATGTCATGAATACATTTATTTACGTTAAGAGTGGAGTGCCCCCAGATAAGGATTTAAGATTTTCCCAGATACAAGTCCTACTATTTAACACAAAGGTGGGGCAAGAGAGAGTTCTATACCTCTTCCAAGAGTATTTGTGCATAAGCGAATATCACGAATCCGGCTGGAATATGAACTCGGCTCCCGGACTTCTTTATCCGATCCGCTATCCATTAAACCACCCTCACATCCCTCCCTGTGTAATGCGTAGAAAATCGTAGTAAGGTGCAGTACTATCATGATGAAACCTAATAAGAATTAGTAACCACATTTTGCATTATTTTGGAAATATTTAAATATTAAATTATTAAATATGATGCTTGATATGTTGATAACACTGGTCAATGCGATTTCTGGTGTCAAGAAACAAAATGAGTTTTTTTGTTAATTTGATGGTGCTGATTTCGAAAATGACATTAGTTTTTCATGGTTTTTACCGTTTTTGCTTTACTGAAATTACTCATATTTGGAAAAAAAGATCAATTTACGTCTTGGCTGACTGGAAAATTTAGTTAATAAGGGTTGTAGGAAACCATGAATTTTCAGAAAGGCCGAGTAATTTATGTCAGCCATCTGAAATAAACTATTTGCATAAGAAAAAAATGTTTTTGAGTCAAAAGTTTAAAAATAGTTGTACCGATTTTTTGCAGTTTCTCGCCAAAATTCAAATTAACTGATAAACATTATCAGTAATACACTTTATTAAACATAGTAATTAAGATGACATTAAAAAATGAAACCCTAATTTATTCTGTTTGATATTCAGAAATTCATCCCATCACCTTTATCACTTCACTACGGTAGGAAACCAAGCACATTGAGAGCATTTTGTTTTCCGAGTTTGAAAGAAACTCCAACTAAAGACATCCCAAATGAATGCATCTATTCCATTGTACATGATACTGTTGGAGTATCAAAAGGGACTTAAATAACATTGAACATGACAGACAATGAAGAAAGAGAAAAAACTTTACTACAGTTATCATGCTTTTATTTCTGCCTTTTAGTTTATTAAATGATCTGATAAAAATACTTGTTTTCTTGGTAGATTCAATCGTGTTATTTTTAAAGACCTAGGGTTTGGTTGTTATTGTAAAAATAGTATTTCTCAATAGACAGACCAATAGTTGTTGCATTAAATATAAATTGAGAGGTTTCTACGATTTTATTTTTAGGAATATTGCCATCTGTAAATATCATATACACAGAAAACAAATGAAAACTACTTTTTTTTTCAAAAATGGATCTTTTAGAGCAAAATCGTAAGATAACTAATAAAAAGTAAGGCCATTTCTAGATTCAGATGTTTGGTGTCTCGACACCATTTTAATTTTTAATTCTTTTTTTTGTTGTTGTTGTTGTTGAAAATAGTGTAATAACCAATGAAAATTTTCATGGCCGATCAGAAAATTATAAATAAAATTTTTCATTCTGAAAAAAAAATATTTATTAGTCAAGTATATAGTCTCCATTGTTTTTAATAACTGTCTCCCATTGTTAAACAAGATTTTTGATGATATTTTTGTCGAAAATTTGTGATGGTAGAAGTTTTTGGCGTTGTTTTTGACTGAGTAAAATTTTGTGTCATTTAGATTTCTCTTTAGAGACTGGAACAAATGAAAATTCAAAGGCACATAGTCAAGAAAATACGGTGTATATTCGAGAGTTGCACTTTTCAAATGCTTAAGCTTCTGAAAGGTCTGTTCTTCAAAATGCCGTCTTGGGTTGTCGTGGTGGAAAAACCTTTTCGATTTGCCAAAATCGGCAGTTTTTCTTGAATAGTCTCTTCAGATTTCGAAAAGCCTCTCAGATATCGATTTTCAAATTCTTAGTAATCTATTCAGTCGAAATGTTCAGTTTGTTCTTCACTTCAGCAATTATAGTGTCTTCCCTGACGTCGAAAGGTCAGCCGGAGAGTGGTTGATCGTTTAGGATAAAATCACTTTGATGAAATCTGCCGAACTTCTTTTTGGCCGCCAAAAGATCTGTATGACCCAAATAAACCAACTGAATGTTTTTTGTTTGTTTTTTTTTTTTTGTTTTTTTGTCACAGTTTCGGTGCTTACATCTTCTCGAAATTCATAGAGCATAATATGACAAAAGTAGAATATTTCCTCCATCTTTAAGGCATTAATTTGTGGGCAAAACATCAACATTCAACAAAGTCTGATTCGCCACTTTAACACTGAAAGGTTTCAATCTAGAAGAAACCTGATATCGACATTGAAACAAACGCCAGTGTCAAATTGCCGTCATTTTATATCAACAACGAAAATCTAGCACGAACTCTTATAATGATCTAATATATGATGTTGAAATGTTCACTGCATGCATCCTTGAGAGATATCTACTGGGTTCTACTGTCTTTTTGATTTTTATTAACGATCTACATAGGTTATATTCTCGTATCAGATAACGTCACTATTTATGTACGCGCTTGCAAACAAAAAGATTATCTGATTCTTATAAAGTCATCTATCTTAAAACCTTACTCTAAAGTTTCAATGACAAAATAATTGGCTTGTAAATTCCAATAACCAAATTAGTATCAATATCACCACGTTCAACCCTCATTGAGTCTACATAGTCTACCGAGTTTCAATTTCATTTATGCTTACCTTTTTTCTTTCTTTTTTTTTTAAAAGCAAGACGAGAGTGCCACTAGCACCCAGGGGGTTACAGAAAGTGAGAGCAGGAGTAAAGAGTGGGGGTGTATGAGGAAAGGACACAGAGAATGACGGGGATCAGAATCAAGACATCAGAAGATGTCGATTGATATTACATTTCAATATTTGAATCAGAGAAGCAAGTTAGACGGAGGAGTTCCACTGATGGGAAGTGCGAGCTAAAAACATATTCGGAGTAGAAGTGACAGCTACATTTAACCATTTCGACAGTGAAAGGATGGGACCGAGGTGCCAACCTAGTAGCGCGCTTAAATTCATGTAGTTTGGAAACCGGTGAAAAGTAGATCGTCAGAGCTGTTGCCATGGAAATACTTGTAGAAAAGACAAAGGGAAGTCACAGCAAGTTTGTGAGAGAGTGACTGTTGACGAGATGCCAGATTAGGACCTATCATATTGCATATCCGTCTCTGGATATTGTTGAGAACCTCAAGATGAACAGCTGGAGGGGCAGACTATATATGGCAGCAGTACTCAATGAAAGCAATAATGGTTGATTTGTAGATTTGAAGGATGGACTCAAGCGAAAAAAAAAACGACACAGAGAAATAAGTTGAATCAATAGCTTCATTTACCTTGCGGTATAGATGTTCTACACCTGGAATGAATTCTCTTTACTTACTTTTTCGAATTAATAGGGTTAAAAATTATTTACATGGTCTTCTGCAACCATGTTTCTCCCTTTGCAAACTCTTTTCCTCAGAGTTGCAAGCCTGACGCTACTTCTAAAATAAATGGTCAGGTGAAATCCATTCTTTAGTTTCCCCAGTTTGAAACATTCACAGCTAGGAAACGCCATCTAACTTCTATAGCATTGAATCGTCCTCATTTCCTCCGTCTATGGAAGAAAGATCCACTCAAATAGCTTATCCTCAAACATTGCCATTTTGTGAAACATATTCTCGCGTGGTTGCTTACGTGAACACTTCAACGGTGACCTTCTAATCTTCATTTCTTACCCTCGCCTCTTTCATTCAAGACACACTCCTTCATTCAGCTTGAACATTTTGCTGCTTACAAATATTCTCTTTTTACCTTACTCCGACAACAGTCACACTCAGGAACTGAAATTTGATAACCATTAGATAGACTTTTAAATTCGGTAATTTCATATTTATAAATTGGCTGTTCTCCTTATTTCCTCGGCTTCTTCATTATTTCTTTTTACTAAAGTTCATCCAATAAAGACTCAAGGTGGAAGGTTTACAGAATGAGGAGTATAATATGAACTTCATCTGAGGAAATAGAAAGTGAAGATTATGAGAATATGGCGGACATATAATAATTGAACCTAGACTCCAAAAGGTTAAGATGATCCCTTTGCGGAAGAAATCATGCAGGATTTTGTTCCACATATTACTGGTTCTTGGAAAGATACCTTCGGAGTAGAGCCACTATTTTACCAAAGTAATACGTAGGGAATTTTGGTGATTCAAGCATGTGCAAGTAGCAAGGTTGCTTTGGTATGGAAAGGTCTAAGTTGGCTGTACTAATGAACAGAACACGTCTGAACATTTGCCATTGAAATAGCGATCAGCTTGAAAACGTTATGTCCGCACGAAAAGAAACGCGGGGTCAAAAAAACGCTACATGACCGTTTTATGTATGCGTATAATTCCAGCATTCAGCAGAAGTATTGAAGACGACAAGTAAAACGGTGTTATTGATACTACTATTAATATCTGTTGTTGAGAAATCAGTCGGTTCGTATGTTTTCTTTTGGGACTTTTTAGGTTTTTTTAGTTTTTTTTTGTTTTTGTTTTTGTTTTTTTTGCTAAACCGTTTTCGTCCAATGGCATACACGAATGAATGTGCAAAAATGTGAGTAATTATTTAAGGTTTGGGAATTTCCCTTGTGTATAAGAAACAAACGACCACTGGTCAAAGATTAACTGAAAAAAAATAATTAGCGAACTAAAATTGATCTGTTTTATAATCAAACATCGGCTCCAGAATAAAACAAAAACTAGATTTATTAACCTGATAGGTTTACTAGTTAATAAACATTTTCCAAGTTATTAAATATCCATGTTTTCATCATATTCTGAAGTAATCCTTCAAAATTATGTAGGAAGCCACAAATGTTAAGAGTCTCAAAATACAAAGAATACCACACGTCTTATATGAGGTTACTGATTGGTTAATCTATATAGATAAAATCAGAGGATGTCTATGCGTCTGTATGTATGTATGTGTGATACCTTTTCACTCGAGATCCATCCAACCGATTTTGACCAAACTTGGCAAATATCAAACTTGTACAATGTAAGAGATAGGTTCTTAGCGTAAACAAATCGATAATTTTTTTTTAAATCAGTAAATTTAACTTTTTTCCTCCGGTTTCGTTCAAACTCGGTATGTAAGTTACTTACTTCACGACAAGCTCAACGATACCTCATTTTTATTTCTACGCCACTGCGTTTAGTAAAACAAACCATGAAAAACGAAAACATCGATTTCAAACATTTTAAATTAAAAACTCCTTCAATTTTCAAGCAAACTAATACAAACTTCACTCAATTGTAGCTGACAATATGTTGATAGTTTAACATTCATTTAACTTGACAAGTGCGGGCAACCATACAGTGAAAACCTGCGCAAATAGCAAAGAATGGAGCTTTTACTAGGTTCTTTCTTATTTTTCGTTGTTCATTCAACTAATTTTCATCAAACTTAATAATGGCTTTATAAACGTATCCTCGTTTTCATTCCTGGTAGCACATTGACAAATTGAATTTCAAAATCTCCAAGATAATTGTGGCCTGAAGTGGATCTTCATGCTGCCTGTTTTACATTTTCATGTCCTCGGCTAACTTCGATTGGATAAATGCAGACAACGTCTGTGATATCAGTAACTGCATTAATTCAGAATGTTTTTTTAATGAAAGTACTTTAAAGTAATTGAAGAAGATAGACTCTGATATATCTAAACATGATGCTGTTTTTGCTCCATTCTAATTGAATGCTTTTCCTGATCGACCAGCTTGGTATGGTTGCTGGTATATAATATATGAATATAGAATTTCAAATTATTGACCTGTTTACAAAAATGAATTAATTTCTGTGTGAACCGGTCTTGTGCAAAAAATGAGTACAGTTCTTAAATCTATAGCATGTTTCTACAATTCTGTTCCGGGTCCACAACGACTTTTAGCGAATATAAAGAACACGACAGGAACTTGATTGTGGGTCCGCTTCCTTCACGATAGCGAGCATGTATTGATTGAAAAAAACAAAACGTGGCTGTATCGTCGATAACACGTCGATCCACGACGCCTGCCTATCTGTTTGGCTGCCTGCTTATCTGTTGATCCTTTTCATTCATAATACTTGGCAAACCCTCAGCACTAAGTATACCCAGCTGGCTTTACAATCAGCTATCTTCTTCCCTAGGGCCACTGCTTTGTGGAACACTCCCGAGGGAATCTTTCCTCGATCACTGTATTCTTAAAGTCTTCAAGTTTACGGTGAACTATTATCTATCTTAGCTATCTTCATACAATTCGTATTTCCCATCCAGTAATCTTCTACATTGAGTGACTCTTGGGTATTGTACTGGATGAACAATAGCATAAAAACAGCTTATTTTATATTCGTGAAATAATTAATCAATATAAACTCTCCCCACTTTTCCAATTTAATTCCTTTTATTATGCATTTAGTAATGTTAGCTTCATCGACGACGTTTTAATTAGTGGGCAATGTAAAATATTTGAAAATGAATTGTTTTTTTTTTGGGGGGGGTGTTTATTTTTATTAGAGGCTCAAATATTTTTAATTATAATTTCATGCGGAGCAGACGAGAGATACTACTGGAAAATACTTTTTTCTTTTCTTATTTTTTTTCTTTTTTCTTTTTTCCTTATTTTTTATTTATTTATATTTTTTTTTTGGAAAGAAGAGGCGTCCATTGTTCTAGTTAGACATATTCAAGGTCCGTATATTTTAACATTTCTTTCAGATTTTAAGTTGAATATAGAACTCATAATGGAAACGCTGTTAGCGGAATTCGCCGAGTCGTGTTCGAATACTGACCGAGGCGTTTACTTCATAACCTTAGGAAAGGGTTAAACCAATGTAGTGAAGTCATAGAGCAAACAGACTTTTCCCCTTGACAGGTCAACAAGTCAAGGAAATGCACAACTTTGAAGAGTGATAGGATCGACATACACGTTGCGGTGATTACAGATCTTGTTGTGCTGCAGAAGCAACAGGTGAATCTCCAGCGACTCAGAAAGGCATCATTACAATTGGTTTTCTTTATCTGAAGCATCTTTTCCTTTGATTTTTAGACATTTCGTACATTTTCGAGGTCTAGATGCAGATTCTAATATTTTAGGACCCTATTTATTCTTCGTCAAAGGATATTCTTAAATACGATCTTTAATGCCATGATATTTGGTCTTAATATGAGCACCTAAAGAGAATGCAGGAAGGAATAATTCTTAACGTCTTCAAGTTTACGCTGAACTATTATCTATCTTAGCTATCTTCATAATCTACAAATCGTATTTTCCATCCTGTAATCTTCTATATTGAGTGGCCCTTGGGTTTTGTACTGGATGATTAATTTTAATTTCATTAAAAATAACTTTTCAGAATTTCGAATTAGTAAACACTAAATACTTCATATACCATATTGTATGAATCATTTCAATTTCAGGATAGTCAAAAAGGAATTTATAATGGAATAGGCTGCGCTAGAACTCGATTCGTGTTCTTAGACTCCCCTGATTTAGACCCCGATATGGATGTCAGGCATGACATCCAACTCGTTCAAAAATATCTAAACTAACCGCTCGCTGCAACTGTTATCTCAGATTCAGTTCAGTTATGTGCCATGCGTGATACACGCGTATGCGATCATGTATCTTTCGATACATGACTGACGAGGCAGATTTTTCCCGCAGCAGGTTCGCGGTAGACCAGTTGCCATCCAAGTTTATACAACCCAGTCTGTCCTGCTAATAACCCGTAGATGGAGGGAAAAGAAGACGATCCATACCTTTTCCAAGGGCATTAGCACTTAAGGGAATGTAATGGATTCGGCTGGAATTCGAACTCGGCTATCCCATTCCTCAACCCGAGCCGCTAACCATTACTCCGCAATTTAATGTTTTAAAACGATTTCAAGTGAACGAACCTCTAGATCTTAAAAACGTTTAGATTGGTGCTCCAATCACAGAGCAAAAAATGACCAAATACCAAACAGAAACATCACTTATAACAGCAACAACAATTAAAAAGAATAATTCATGTAACTCGATTTGAAAATAATGACATAATATTTACGTTCTACAATACTTCAAATAAACATTTAGTCAGGAAACAGTTTTTAACCGGCATCACCACACGCAATAAAGTACAGTCACTTCATTGCAATGGGTTAAAGAGTGTGGAAGTATAAGCAACAGAAATATTAGTAATGAGGAGACAAAGAAGAGAGCAATCAGGACGATAGTACACTGAATTTAAATTTTTGTAGGTTAAAGTTTTCCAGCATGGAGCCGTGAGGGAGTTCCACAAGCGAGAAGTGCGAGAAAAGAAACTGTTAGCATAAAAGTTCCCATTACATGTAACTAGCTCAACTATAAATTGATAAGATCTCACCGCTAGTCTAGTATTGCGCTTAAATTCATAGTCTAGGTACCATTGCGAAGAGCTTATCTGAACAATTATCATGAAAGTCTTTATTAAAAAAAAAAGCACAGAGGAAACCTTACGGCGGTGTAAAAGTGACAGAAGCCAAGCCACCAGATAAGGATCAATAATATTGCTGATTCTTCTCTGGATCTTATCAAGGAGCTCCAGGAAAAGAGCAGCGACACCGGACCATATATGGTAGCAAAATTCTAAGATAGATTCCGGAGAGAAGAATTGTCTTGCCCGACACAGAGAAACGATTTTTTTAGCAGCTGATCTAGCAATGGATTCAATGTAGTCATTCCACCACATGTCAGCTGAGAACGTTAGCACCACAAGAGCAATGAGTCACTTTCCTGAAGAATAGAATCAACCATACAGATGGAAAGCAGAAAGGGGTCTCTCAGATGATTAATGGAGATAATTTTAGTTTGGGGAGGGGTTCAAATTGACAAGCCATCTCTTACACTAGTTGGGGATGGTCTTGTGGTCGTTTTGTACACCCGCTCTCATTTCGACCATGCTTGACTGATAAGCCTTACTATTGATGCAGAAGTAAATGGTAGTATCGCCAGCGTAGATATCAAGTTGAGAGCTGATGTCATTGGAAGGGTCGTTATTGAAGATTAAAAATAGCTTAGGATTAAGCATGAAGCCCTGGGGAAGACCCGCGTTATTAAAAAAGGGTGTAGATGGGTTGCCGTTCAGGACAACTTTCATTTCACGATTTGATAGGAGCGACGGGACAAGCTCAAATGTGCCCGAGGATACCGTAACTTTTCAGCTTGCGGAGACCCCAAAGCCAGACCCTGTCAAAGGCTTTCGAGATGTCCAATATCATAGCCAATAGACTCCTTCCGCAATTATCATCAACACATCAGCATCTGAGCTGGAAAAACGAAAACCGTATTGCTTGTCTGAGAAAAGCGTTAAGAGATGATGAACTAATTCAGCATTGATTAGGGCCTCTAGGAGTATCTCAAAAAGCAGCAGAATGCTAATAGGCCGATAGTTGGACGGGTTGAACGATTCACCAAAGTTCTTAAAAACTAGAACAACAGACGATGACTTCCAGCAACCAGGAAAAGAGGGGACAACGAGGTATTATACAGTTAAGAAAAAAAAGGGTCCAGTTCTGAAGCACACGTCTTAATGAATATTAAAGGGCTGGCATCGGGCCTGCATGCTTTGTAGAGACCCAGGTTAGCGTTGATAGCCGAAATAATAGCAGGGGTTATATGCATAGCATTCAGCAGGGAATTAGTTTAAGTTGGAAGTTAGGCAGGGATACTCCAGATGAGTCAAGAGTAGAGTTTGAAAAGAATTTACGGACAAAGCATGGAGCTTTATCAATAGATGATGATAACAGCTCATTTCGAATGAAGAGGAGGGACTAAAGACCTTGAACTTATTCCGTACCCTATTACAGAGACGCCAATAATCCGTTCTCTGTGGCGGGCAAGTCTAAGTTTTTATAGGTTACGGGGTGCCTCATTCTCTCAGAAAAAAAAACTTAGCTCATTCGAGGAGTCGTTTACATTTAAGTCAGTTTAGGACATTCATGATGACCTGATCCGGCTATAAAGTTTTCAGACCAACTCCCTACATGATAAAAACTGAAATTTTGTTTCCGTCTATATTTCTGAGATGAGGTACTGTAATTATTTAGATTAGTTACATTTTTCGGACTGCAGGGAAAAGGGTGATCAACCTCATCCCCCTGTGGGACGAGGTTGAAATAATAGACAGAGAACATCATTGGAAAATGCGAAAACTTAAGGAATCCCCACATATGCTAGACAACAAAAATCTCCTGAGCCGGTCAAGCATAGAAATGAATACAATATGGGAACCACTAAGGAATGCCAGAGAAAAACAATAATAACATTAAAATATAAGCTCCAGAAAAAAAAAATTATTACTGAGTCCCAAAAATTCATACACTGATGTCCTCAAGGACACAAGTGGAAAAAGCGTTGGTTTGTTCCAGTGACTTGAGTTGTGAGTTCAATACCTACCTATGGCAGTAATGACCAAAACTTGGAGTTAACTAAGACATTCATAAAACTAGAACAATCTACACTCGTGGACGAAATATAAAATAATTAAATACAATGATCAGTTCAAAATTACAATCACCTGAAGAAGGCCGGAGCGTACAATGCCGAAGCGTACAACGTGGTGAACATGACAATAAAGATGAGAATAGTCCCGTCTGAATAATGTAAATAATGTAAAGAAGCGTTGTTCTACAGAAGGATGTTGAGAATACCATGGACTGAACATGTGAGCAGCGACGAAGTTTTAGTGAAAATGGAAACAAAAAAGGGACACTGGAAAAAGACTGTGGTATGAGGTTGAAATAATAGGCAGATAACATCACTGGAAAATACGAAAACTCAAGGAATCAGCACATATGCTATGACACAAAAATCTCGTAAGCCGACCAAGTACAGAAATGAATACAATATGGGAACCAGTAATAAGGAGTGCTACAGAAATTATTAATAACAAAATAGATGACAATATGAGCTCGAGTAAAAATGTTTACATTTATGGCACATTTCTTATATCACTTACTGTAAAAACTCATTAAAATAGCGAAAGATGCCTTCCAGATGGTAAACAAAGTATTAGGTTGTCCCAAAAGATCGTAAACACATGACGGTCTTTATTTTGAGGAATAAATTTTGTTGTTTTTGTTATTACTTGGCGAGTAAAATGTGTTTACGAACTTTTGGGACAACCTAATATGAAGAAACGGGAAAATTATATATCAATCATTTTATAGGGCAGTGAATACCGAACATTTTCCGTATAGATGAAATGAAGACTTAAGGCAACAGAAAAATTATGCTGTAAATACCATGGACAAAACATGTGAGCTATCAAGAAGTTTTAAGGAAAATGGAAAAAAAAGACGCCTATTCGTAAAATCAGGAAGAGTCTGTTGAAATTTCTTGGACACATGAGGAAAGAAGTCTTGGAGAATTCGACAGGGCGAATCAGCTTGTGTAAATTAGATGGCAGATAAAGGAGTGGGAAGGATAGTAAAAGATAAAATCTTCGAAAGGCTAAAAAAGAGAGGAAGTTGCGGAAAGCCATGATCGCCTTAATTATTGTCATTACTAAATAAAGAACTACTTATCTCTCTGAGCCCTGCAGCACGCTGAGACACCAGTCCCGTAAGATGACCGAAGTTAAGCAACGTCGTTCCTGGTCAGTATCGAGAGACGTGACCATTTAGGAATGCCAGGTGCTTTAATCTTGACTGCAGGTGATGTAATGGATAACGGTTCAGAATTGTTAATCGAAGAGTCGATTTCTAATTCCCGTTGGGTTCGTTATATATATTTAAGCAAAAAGGAAATGTATCAATCTATTTCTTCTCCCTCCAGCTATGGGTTAATTAGTAAAACCTGTATCAGTAAACAAGTTTATCACCAAAAAATTCTTATAGTCTAAAATTAATTTCTGCCTTTAAATAACCTAAGCAGTCGAAACGAATCAATAGACCATAAATCTGAGCCGTAAAATATTCTACTAGAATAACTATAAATTACACATACTCCCCCAAAAGGGGGAGAGCCGAGGATGCTTGGGAAATTTTTGCGCAGTATTACCGTTAAACCGGCTCGAAACCTCTACCATATGCCACATCCGGATGCGACGTGGGTGACCTGGTAGATACATATAAATATATATATATATATATAGATATATATATACCTTTAAGTATAGATATAAATATAGATATATATATATAGCGATAAAACATAGATACATGTTTTTGCTAAGGACGTACTTGCGATATTCACTGTGTGCATCAGTATTCATATTTATTTTTAAAATTAAAAATCTAGGACAAAAGAAGGTTTTATTCTTTAATTTGTTTCCTTTTATTTAGAAATTCCTGTTTTTTTGGAGATCGTTGGCCGATCGATTCTGACATTACTTCATTTATTGTGAATCAATCGATTAAATCGAGTGTAATTTCTTTTTAAAAAAAATCACTTGTTTACCTAAAACAAACGAAAGTCAACGAGCCACTTTGACTGAGGTTTAACGAAGCTAGACTGGTTGACTATTTCAACTTGGTCGAGCGTTTGGTGCTTACAGTGTGTACAAAGAATTCAACGTTAAATAATCCAACATTAGCTGATCCCATAAAATTAACCAGAACAATCTACACCCTTGTGCAAAGTAACTAAAACAACCGCATTATTTTTTTCTTTCTCCACACGGTCAGTTTTAGACCTACTGGAGTGACAGGGTGTAATCGATTTTTATTTTTTCCTCAGATTAGGTCATTTCCAGTAATATGAATCTATTTTCGGGGTGTATAATGAAATATGTTTGGCCTTGAAAAATATTGCGTCATCCGTAATTGCATCAGCTTTTTATCACGTCCAGATACTATTGTCTCGACTGTCGATTAGTTGTCCTACGGCAATTGTCTGCGATGGACGTTACTCCAAGGAAGCATACGAAAACTAACGCTGCACTAACACACTGACAAACCTTAACAGTGAGCAAACCAAAGTCCTATAGACTGGCCCGCGAACTCTCCTGATTTAAATCCAATCGAGAATCTGTGGTCAAACTGTAAGGAACAACTTCGTGGAATGGACATACGAAGTAGTAACATGTGCACTGGGTCATGTTTCATTGGAAAAATACGATAAAAAAAAATAATATCGGAATTATTCGTTTCGTTTCAATTAATTTGCACAAGTGTGTATTTCGAAAGTGTTTAGAGATTGAGTCAAAGCGATTAGATATTATTCCTGTCCTTAAACGAGTTCACTGCATCCAATTAAATAATCTCTAGCAATCAGGAGTCAAACATTCCGCAATCTGATCATTGAGTAATATTTTTTTTAGAATTATGGAAATTTTGTTAAGTTTTACGATATGCATTTCTTTCCAGCAGATCAGTTTCAGATTAAAATCTCATTGAATAAACAATGCAAAACGTTCTTTTTTAATTCAATAGACTAACTTGAACTTAACTTAAAGGTACAGATGTATATTTATTTATTTATTTAACTGATCGTTCCATTCTAATTTGGATGCTATATAATCAAGTTAAATGCGGGAAGCAAGTTGATTCAATCAGGCAATAGAATTGATTATACGAAGCAATGTGAAAATATTTGAAATATGTATATTTTCATTCAGTATACAATATCAAATAGTATATTCCGATATGTACCATGTTTACATATAAATCAATATCATAATGTCTATCGATCTCATTTTTTCATGTCTAAATAGTCATCACTGTCTGTTCACATCTACTTATTCATCTGTCTGACTTTTTCATATATAAATATCCATCTCTGTTCACATATATCTATCTCATTTTTTTCATATCTATATATCGATCTGTTTACATCTATGTATCTCACTTTTTCATATTTAAATATCCATCTCTGTTCACTATCTATCTGACTTTTTCATATATAAATATCCATCTCTGTTCACATATATCTCACTTTTTTCATATTTATATATCGATCGCTGTTCACATCTATGTGTATCACTTTTTCATATTTAAATATCCATCTCTGTCTGTTCAGATCTCTATCTATCTATCTATCTCACTAATTTCATATCTAGATATACATCTCAGTTGGGATACATCTTTCTAGCTAGCTATCTCTATCTGTCGATATCGGCCAATCTATTTATATACCTATCCTTCTCATTCTGGTGATATCTATCAACAGTGTTTACATATGAATTATTCTGTCTTTCCTATTTACCTACCTACCTGATAAATGTCGGCTCGTTAAACGAATGTGACTGTTGCTGACAAGTTGATTCAATTTCATCAAATCTCATGAGAATGACAATAGCATTTAAAGCAAGTAACTAACATGCAATTCTCATTACAGACGGGACAAACTGAGTCGTGTGGTTGGCCTGTTCTGTAAAGTCTTTTCAGCTCGCTAGTGGTTTCAGTAGGTTTTCTGACACACCCGCCTCTTAAGATTTCCAGCCGAATGTGTAAGATGAGAAACAAGTCTTTTGTTGTTGTACTGCGCAAGACTTCTCTTTAATTTGTCACGCTCTGAAAATCATTGTCTCATGGAAAGCACATTCTGAATGTGGTGTATGGTTCCTGCAATAAGGGCATTCAGAGGGTTTTTTCTCGCTAGCGAAAGTTATACCATGATAATGACCATAAAGATTCATTTCACCTCTGGGTTTGTACAGTTCTTCGAGACTCCTTACATTTCAATTGTTCAGGATTCCAGGCATGATATTAGGTTGGTGCAAAAATAATGACGTTTTCTCACATATGTTACGATGTGAGAAAACGTCATTATTTTTGCATCAACCTAATATCAGCCAATTGAATAATTTCAGCAAATATATCTTCCTTTCCGACTGCTTTCTTCATATGCAACTTGATAATAAATGTATTTACTTCCTCCAAGACAGGATTATTAATCCTATATTCCTCGCTAGGTCCTTGCTGAAGGGGTTAAGATCCGATTGGCCCACGTGGCGATTCATGTTGAGCATATCCGAAAATCGATCCCTTAATCATATGCCTATTCCACCATGCTAATAACGAGCTTCGTGCCCTCTTTTTCATCTAAGAGGTCATTCATTAGGCCAGACGTCTACTTCGTGAGGGGCTACAGCTCTTTAGTCAGTCATTTATGTGCCGTGCGTGATACATGCTTAGGCGATCATGTATCTTTCGATGCATGACTGACGAGGCAGATTTTTACCTGCAGTAGGTTGATATTACTTTATCCAATAGAACCAGGTCTGTCCTGCTATTTTGCTATTTACCCATAGCTGGGGAGGGGAGAAGAGGATTCATACCTTTCTCAGGGGTATTAGCACGCAAGTGAATGTAATGGATTTGACTTGAACTCTTCTATTTCTCAATCAGAGCTGCTATACATTACTCCATTATGTTTCCTCGCTATTCTTAATGTAGCTTAATGTTCGAGGTTATTGTTTGATTTCATCGTATAGCATGGATTTCTTGTAGAAGAAAATGCTGCTAATCCAATTCAGTATTTGAAAGCAAATATTTCTGTGCTTCATACAACTAATGCCCTAGCGTATTTCCTAAGTCTGTGAAGAAATCTGCCGGATAAGGAATATCTACAAAATCCCAATGGATGGTCAAAAACATATTCAAGTTATGGCAATTACAGAAGAAAACAATCCCGTGTGTAAAATCTTGGAATTTCTAGCATTTCACGAGTGTCTCTGCCTACATTCGGTCCGTCGAGGTTAGTTTCTATTATTTCTTTTTGTTTTTTAAGTGTTAAGCCAATAATAAAAAAAAAATATAAACGTCTCCCAAGGTTTCCTCATCGATCCTCCCCTCGTTTTGCTTTCTATAAAAAAAGATCTGACTGGGGATATTCTTATATCATTACTTATTATCAATGATGATGTTCCCACTGTTTATGGACGCAATTAAAAAAAATCACAATGAGCAGAGCCTTGCCGATGATCTCAACGCTCTGACAGTCCAATGGAGAAATTATTGACTAATAACTTCCAATAGCAAAAAAAAAAAGTCAAAAGAGCTTGAGTTTTCTCCAGTCACAATGAATGGTTTCCCTTTCAATGAGGCGCCAAGCTTTTAACGTCTACTGAGTCTCAAGTTCATTCCAGAACTAAAGTGGAACTTGTATATAAAATCCATTGTTGAAAATGCTGGGAAAATGGAGAACTGATACTATCGCCCCAGTGAGTAACTAGTTCCTTCTGATATGTTTTAGCTTTGCAAAAGATCAGTCACTTAGTTAAGTGTCATACGTGATACACACTTGGTCGATCATGTATCTTACTATACAGGACTGACGAGGCAGATTTTTCCCCTGCGGTAGACTGATTGCCAACCAAGCCTATAGAACCAAGTCTGTCCTGCTATTCAACCCATAGCTAGGAGGAGATGAGATGGATTCATACCTTTCCCAAGGGTATTTGTGCGTAATATAGTTTTGATAACACAACTGGTTTGAAGCCTCCATCCTCCCTTGCCAGCATTGAGAAAGTCCAAAATCGTTTATTTCGTCTTATGAGGGTTGACTTATTTTTCATACTGCGTCTTTGAAAAAGACGCAACATCGTAATTCTATCGCTATTTTATGGCCAACGTTCAAATAAATCCCATCATTTAGTTCCAACGGTTCAGACATTTAGACCCTAGGACACACCGTCTTACTTCCACGGAATCAAATCACTCTCATTTCCCCTATGTCCCATGTTTAAGCAGAAGGTTTCACCCGGATTATTTTTTCCTATAAACTGCTACTTTGTGGAACAGACTCCCGCGACGATGCTTCCTTGGGCACTACAGCCTCAACCCCTTCAAGTTAATGGTCAGTAGTTATTTACCTTCATTATCCTATTTTCCATTATCTGACATTCATATAACAAACTTCATTCATCAGAAACATTTTAACATTAACCATTTTATGATGAGTCATGCATTCGGTGAATTTACAAATCATTCACTGGTTGATTCGTTTCAAGTAAATGGGTCAAACTTGTCTCTGTCTTCGGGTGAGCTAATTAAAATGATTATTCCCTCAAAAGTCCGTCTCCCATTGCATTGAAAGGTGAACACATCCACACTACTGTGATAATGTTGTAGCATATCTACGGACGATAATAAGTATGCCCCCGTTCAACATAAATACAGTAGTAAATGCTGCACATCGGTCTGCAGTTGGTGATTTGTCTCCATTTGTGCTAGTCAAACTCTCTGCCTCCTGGCAGAGAGAATTCCCAGACAATGCGATGTCGAAAGGCAAAGTCTCATCTCGAGAAACAGCTACCCGACGCCGTTTTATACGGGGGTCTACGGAGAATTGTTGGCCGTGGCCTACGAGTTTGGATAACCCACATTAAATTCGGTGTTGTGCCACATCTGGCCGCGTGGTATACTCTTATCACGTGATGCGTGTGCCTGGTATACACTTATCACGTGATGCATTTGCATGGTATACACTTATCACATTAGGTGTTGGGATAGTCATATTTGGCTTCATATATTTGAAGCCCAGCGCTATATTGTTGGTGTCCTGCTCTCTCACTGAATCAATCCATCCATCAATAATAATAATAATAATAATAATAATAATGCACTGGATAATATGCATCTTTTATAAGAAAGGAAACTGCAAAAAGCTGATACTAACATCAGCAAGACCTGGTGACAGAGATAGGACCCGTTGCAATTTTATGGGACTTTAGAACAATCGAAAGTAATCACCCAGGCATAGACCACAAAAATAAAATGTGGTTTCTTATTGACGTGGCAGTTTCTGCAGGATGTAATGTATCTTTGAAGATCTTCAAAAAAACTATTAGAAGCCAAGGATCTTGAAGTGGAAATCTAAAAAAATGTGGCATATGAGGATATCAATAATTCAAGTTGTAGTTTGAGTACCTGGAATGATTGCGAAAGGTTCAGATAGGCTCATCGAAAGGATTCCTTGTAGAAATACAAAACATTTTACTCGAGTACAGTTCGCACCTTAACAATCACTGTTCAAACAGTCTCCCAGGTAACATGAACATACAAGTTGCCCAGAATATCGCTCTACTAAGAACATCAAATATACTAAGAAAACTGCTATCAGTTAAATAACAATTCACTTATAGGACCTACGGACCATATTTTGTACCCGGCTCTACAAACGCAAAGCAGGAAACATAATAATAATAATAATAATAAAGTAATAGTTTTCATACATGCGCTTGAAATATGCTACGTTTTTTTGTAATTGTAGGAAAATGAAAACCATTTCCATTACCCCATGCTCGTATAATTCTGATGACAGTGAATTCGAGATTTCGATCCCCTAATCAATTCCAGTGTGGTTATACAGAAATATGGTGAGGATATCACGAACGGAATATGTGAGCAACAACGAAAATGGAAACAAAAAGGAAATATACATAACATCAGAGACAGCTGAAATTTCTAGGGCATATAATGAGGAAAGAGGGCCTGGAAAATTTGATACTGACCGGACAGTAAGAAGGACAGATGAAAACAACGTATAACCTACCTAGCTACCTTGAGTAAGTGGGTAGCGGAGCAAGGTTTAGGAAAGATAGCAAAAAGACAAAATTTATTAAGAGCTACAAAGGAGAAGAAATGGAGAGCCATGATCACCTACGGCCTGAAGGGACGCCGCATATAAATAAGAAAAATCGATTTCCGAGTTTGATTTGTAAAGACAGCGAAGACAACATTGTAAGTTATGAAAATAATCTAGTAAATTAGTTCGTCTTTCTGGAGACTATTTTAACAGAAAATGTATGTTTACTTAAATTCAGATGAGGATCAGTAATTTATACTGCAATGAAGGCGGTCTTGGGAAAAAAAAAGTCCTGTTTAAATATTAGAGAATGATGAAGAGTTCCCAGTTCGAAATACCTTTCAAGATTTGGTCAAATGGCAAAATGTTGTTTTTCATCTCCCTCATCGGCAAGTTTCAAGATTCCGTTTGTAAGCAGGATTCCTAAAGATGTGATTAAAGAAAAATGCTTGAACGCTTCTTGGAAAGATGTTGCTGTAAATAGGCAAAATTTACCCGGGAAACAATTTCCGTATCTAGTTTGTTTTTTTTTTTTTGTTTTTTTTTAAAAGAAAAAGGTGTGATTGCGTTGGAAATAGCACATAATTATATTTTTATGGTTGGAAGTTGTTGTGAAGTTGATATTAGCACTATTCAGCTGCTAAGTCGTAACTCTACTTGCTTAGTCTCAGAGACCACTTATATTGAATGTTCAGTTCTGCTTATGCAAATTATGCATACTAATTTGCTAGTATCATTACATCTCCCTAAACCTTAAGGGCTTTATCACTCTCGTAGCTCTTGTACTCCTTCTGATATTTTCGTCATTCTGCTCTCTTTCTCTCCCTCCCGTATTTCTTTCCTTGGGAGACCTCGATCTGTCCCGGTCTAAGCTGTAGTCACATGTGTCCTCTTGCATACTCCGGTCTTCATCTGAACTTTCAGAGTCCTTCTGTCCTTCTTCCCCCTGCCTTGTTTCCTCTGACGTTTCCTTGTGTAATGGTTGTCCTATCAACTCAATATCAGATGAAACTGACATCTCTTCGTCATTTCGTTCTTCCTCTTCACCCCGTGTCCTTATTTGGTCAGCATGGACAAACACACTATCGCCATTCTCTCTATTTATTATGGCTGTATTATGGCCTTTTTGCATTATGAACTCTGCTCCTTCCGTATCTGCATCCTTGCTCTTTTCACATGTAGAGTATGACAGTTAGCGGAGCTCTAATCTGTCTCCCCATTAGACCTGATGTGCTTTCCAGTCTTCCTGCGTGTGGTATGGTCCTATAACTTAAAAGCATTCTTGGTAGAAAAACTTCTTTTTCTTTTTGCTGAGAGCATGCTTTCAGCCCCTTTTTTACAGTTTGAACCATCCTTTCTGCTATGCCATTTGATTGAGGGTGATACGGAGGAGTTGTATATGGTTTACACCCTATTTTCTCTAACCATACGTTCAGCTCTTCGTCGCAAAACTCCGGTGCATTATCCGATACCAAGGTTTTTGGTACACCATTTCTAGATAATACGACTCTTAGAATTTGCTTTATAGTGGAACTTTTCCTGTTTGCAAGCCTTATTATTTCAGGCCAACCTGAAAAAGAGTCCACTAATATCAATAAGAGTCCCACTCCATTTACGTAGGCATGATCCATATGGACCCTACTCCATGGCTCTGCTTCTTTGGGCCATGAATGTAACTTGGCTTGTGTAAAGTTTCTTAATTCTTTACATTTCTTACATTTCTTACACCTCTTTACATAATCCTCAACATCTCGTGAATAACCCGGCCACCAAGCTTCTAGTTTTAACATTTTTTGTCTGGCCGCTACTCCACAGTGTATATCATTATGTACACTTTCTATTAACGGCTTTCTTTGCGTTTCTGGGGGAACTACCAGGTCCCCATTGCATATTACTCCATGTTCTACTGTTAATTTGTGCCTCATTTTTTTATAAGGTCTTTCCGCCCTAGAACAATTTCCCCACGAATTTTTCCTTATTCTTGATAGTATCCTACTTAGCACTGGATCATGTCTCGTTTCCGCAGCCATTCTGTCTAAAGACAAAACATCAGTCTATCAAGTGTAGGAACGTATCTTCAAATTCTTCCTCCGTTTTGTCTTTTGAATCCTTGTAAAATCTCAATCTTGATAGTGCGTCCACATGTGGAATTGAATTTCCTTTGACATACTCTATATCAAAATCAAATGCCATCTATCTTATCGCCCATCGTAAAATCCTTTATGTCGTGACTTTGGGTAATTCTTTCCTTGGGTTAAATATAAACTCTAATGGTCTATGATCACATAGTAGAATTTTTTTTTCAATTAAAAATTGTCGGGCTCTGGTAGTTGTCCAAACGATAGCCAATTCTTCTTTCTCTATGTTCGAGTAATTAAATTCAGTGTTCGTTAACCTTCTCGACAAATACATTATCGGATGTCCTTCTTGTGATAATATTCCCGATATTGAATGTTCACTTGCATCTGTAGTGAGTGTTATGTCCTTTTTTGGATCAAATATTTTCACTACAGGGTTTTTTGACATTATTTCTTTTAATGTTTCAAAAGCTTTCTGCTGTTCGCTTGACCAGATAAATTCTACATTCTTTTTTCTTAAATTTGCAAATGGTTCCCTCAAGTGCGTGTATTTTGGTAAGTATCGCCTGTAAAAATTTACCAATCCCCAAAAAGACTCCACTACTTTTTTATTTGTAGTTGTAGCTACTTTTAGAATTTTTTCTATCAAGGCTTGGTCTGGTGATATACCTTCTTTCGAAATGGAATAACCTAGAAAAGAAATTTTCTTGGAGTTGCTTACGCATTTTTTTTTCATTTATCGTCATTCCGGCATTTCTTAATCTATTCAAGAATAGTTCAGTTTTCTTTTTTAATTCCTTTTCATTAGTAGCTCCTATGCATATGTAGTCTTGGTAACAAATCATATTTTGTATATTCCCTACAACCTGTTCAATGGCCATTTGAAATATGGCATTCTCTTCCATCTTAGTAAACCTATTGGCGTATTTATCTTGGTTACTTCTTTGAAGTTTTCCTCTATTGGTATTTAGTGGTATGCTGTTTTTAAATCTATTTTTGAAAAAACCAGACATCCCTGCCAACGCATGTAATGCAAGTTCAACATTGGGTATTGGATATTAATCCGAGCATATCTTGTGATTTACTCCTATTTTATAATCTCCACAAATACGTAAATCACCATCTGTTTTCCTCAAAACCACAATCGGTGATGCCCACTTGCTACCTCCAGGCGGAACATGTTCAAGAAGATCTTGTTCTAATTTACGTAGTTTTGTCACTACTAACGGCAATAAATACACTGGTAATTTTCGTGCCTCATAATAAGAGGGGGAAACATTTTCTTTTACTTTTAAACTTGCTTCATAGTTCTTTCATTTTCCAGTTATTTCCATTTTTATTTCATTAATTTAGTAGAATTCATGTTAAGCACATCATTTCCAATAAGGCCATGGTTTTTCTTGCAACAATTACAGGAATTACTTCAAATTTTTCTTTTAACTCCAATGAACCTTCGAAGTATCCTAATATTTTTATAACGGATCCATCAAACTGGCGAAGTTGTAAATTGCTTTTTCGTAAAGGTGGCTTACCTATGTATTCCCCAAAATGTTTTGGTATCAGTGTTACTCCCAGTATCCATTTGCATATCTAAATTGCAGTGATTAATTTTAACCTTTACTATAATGTCTTTTCTTCTGTTCAAAAGTCTTATTCTTCACAGTAAAAACTTCCCTGTCGGTGTCGTTTTCTTCAACTCTTTCAACATTTTTCTTTTTTAATTTACACACTGCTTGAAAGTGGTTCTTTTTTAAGCAATTATTACAAGTTTTCCTAAATGCCGGACACTTTTCCTTTTTCATTTCGTGTTCAGGTCCATAAACGAACACTTTTATCTTGTTTACCGCGTATGTATCAGCGAATCTTTGTTCGGTGGGTTGACTTTTATAATAGTGGTATGTCTGTATTAGCTCTTGTTGCATAAATTCAATACAAGCATTTAAAGACATATTTCCTATTTGTAATTGTTCCAATATTTTATACCGGTGTGACGCATTGGACATACCTTCAATTAGTCTTAATTGAATCAAGTCCTCTTCGATGGTCTGTTCGTCTTGTCCGAGTTTCTCAAATTCACAATATCTACTTGCATTTTGTAGACGGTGTAAATATTTTATAATTGGTTCGTCAATTTCCTGTTTCGTTGACATGAATTTCGTTCTTTCTGCCACTACCAGCCTTTTCTTGGGTCTCATATTCATTTTTATAATCTGACTTATTTTTTCGAAAGTCAGTCTTCCAAATTTAAGGGATATGCCATGGTGGAGACTTTCATTACCGCCTCGCATCCAATTGTAGCCAAAAATAAATCCGTGATTTCATTTTCGCCTCCCTTTTCCTTGTTATCTTTCAACGTTTTTGTTCTAGCAGTGGCAGAGAAGCAACGAATCCAAGTATCAACAAATTCTGGATCTTCCAGAGAAAATTGAAATCCGATCGGCGACGCCATTGTTGTGAAGTTGATATTAGCACTATTCAGCTGCTAAGTCGTAATTCAGTATTTATTACTGTAATTACAGTGAATGTGGCACAAGGCCAAAAAGGAGGATGGGGAAAAGGACGGTCATCATTGTCTTAATTTAAACTTAGCTAGCCACAAACACTGACCCAAACATACGAAACAATATTCCTTTCACCAAAACAACACATTTATCCATACCTTCCTTACTACATTCACCAAAATGCCTCTTTGACTCAATGAAAATCCTAAATATTCACCTTATTTACAAATATTGTCTGTGGGTCGGGGGAATAAAACAACAATTTTTAAAAGGATCAACAATGAGTATATACTATATGACAAATATATTTACAAGAAACTAAACAAAATTAGAGTTAGTACTAAAACCCCCCACAAACTTTAAATATGGCAGAAATATCAGTTAACCGGACAAAATCGATGCGGGACTATGAAAAATAAAAGGACCCATTCATTCCTCCAACCATTCACACAGGCACACATTCATTCATGCACAACAACAAATACGAAAAAACACACCCGCGAAACGAAAGGCGCCCCTCATCCACCAGAGAACTGACATCACTGACCACCTAAACGAGGGAGGGGATGGGGAGTTAATCTAAAGGAGAAAAAAGTGGGGACAGAAATAAAAGGGGCCAATGAGCAAACACACCCTAGCTAAATTTACTGAAAAGAGGAAAAAACTAAAAATCAAAAACCAAGACCTACACTAAACCTAATTTCGGGATGGGTTGCCTATGTTGAACCCAGGAAAACAATATTCTAATGGCTAACCGGCATCCTCAAGGTCAGCCCCTTTTACTCGGCACATTCGCGCAAGATTCACCCACCCTTTGCCAAATTCTGATGAGGTGAGCCGCCGCCTTTCCGTCCTAATCTTGACTTTAAGCTGATGCTTAAAGAACAATATCAGTTGGGAAGAAGTGAACCTCTCGCCCTCAAAGAATCCCTTCTGACGCGTCGTCCAAATCACAACTCTAATGACCCCTAGCAAGCAACAGAACACAGTGTTCAGCCTTCGTCATCTGCGGCACCACATTGCTACAAACAGAACTTGCTTCAAGGACAAAAAACTTTCCCTGAAGCATGCGAACCATGAGGCCTTCAACAAAACAGCACAGCACTGAAAGAAGGCGTGACCAATGGTCTCGACTTCCCCCGTACAGCGACGACAGTTTGGATATTTCTCCAAGCCTGCTGAACAAAGTCTCTTGCCGACCCAGAGGGCTTCACGAATCACCAGCCAGGTGAGTGATGCCTCATCGTTATTGAGACATTTCAACCCAGGCGCCCAAGGCCATATCGAGCGAGCCTCCTGCTTCGTAAGACCCAGCTCGCCAATTAGATCATCTTGTACGGCCCCTCTTACACTTGATACAATGCCTTGCGAGACAACGCCTGGGCGTCGGAGAGGCCATCCGACGTCCGTAAGAGGAGTTTCAAAGCACGACGACATTCGCGATAGAAGGAGCACTCGGCTCGGGGTGTACGGCCGGCCACCTCCTCACACAAGTGCACACTTCTCAGGGATGGGAAATGTTTTCGGACGTCTTCTTTCCAGAAAGTGCCCACCTCATCAAAACCGCGACGCATTCGGTCTAGAAAGGTAATTCGAAGCATATGTTGACGAATCTCGATGCTAGGCATACCCAGACCGCCTTCAGAGGGATGAAGACAACAGATCTCGCGACATACCATAGGGGCCTTGTCTCTCCACAAGAAAGAGAACAAGGTCCGAACTAATAATATTAGTTTGGCATACGGGAGTGGAAGCACAGAGAGTCAGTACAGGAGAATCGGATATATGTGAGAAACACATACTTCCGCCCTTCCCTTCAGGGAAAGTCTCCTCCGAGACCACAGATTAACCGCAATTTCGGCCTTTCCTTGTACCTCCGACCAGTTCATTTCCAACTGGAGATCAGGACCGAACCAGGCGCCGAGTATCTTGATCGGCCCATCCGTCCAGAGGAAAGGTCTTGGAAGAGAAACTCCCTTCCACGCAGCCAACCGTAAGCCAACAGACTTATCGCGGTTGATCTTGGCCCCTGTCACCATCTCATACCCACTGATCTCTTTGCTGACTTCGTCAATCTCGGATCTGCTCGACACAAGAACCGAAACGTCGTCAGCATAGGCAGAATACCTGGCTGAGGTGGTAGCCCCAGGCAGGATAATTCCACGCAGGACCGGATTCGCCTTTAACTTGCGAAGGAATGGTTCCAATGCAAGAACGTAAAGCAAGGGCGAGAGCGGACAACCTTGACGAATGGAGCGAGACAATACGAAAGGCTTCGATCTTACCCCATTCACTTCCACCAGCGCACCGGGGGTCACATACAAAAGTCGGATCCAGGAGCGAAAGTCGGCTCCGAAACCGGCCGCCGAAAGGACAGCCTCCAGAAACCGATCGTCAACCCTATCGAAGGCCTTGGACTGATCTAAATTAATCAGCGCGGTTTCACTGCCGACTTGTTCTAAGATCAAGCGTACCATATGAAGGTTATCCTGAATAGTTCTGCCCTTCACAGCACAAGTCTGTTCAGAGCCAATCAGACGAGACAGGACAAGCTGCAAACTTGTTGCTAAGATCTTCGCCAAAATCTTTAAGTCAGTATTTAATATCGTTAAAGGGCGAAAGTTCCCTAACCCATCCCCACCGTTCTTGTTCTTACGCAGCAACTTGATCACACCCCTGGTGAAGCGTTGAGGTATAGACCCCTCCTTCATCCAGTGATTGAAAATCAGCGTAGCCGAAAATGATGTTCAATAAGCAAGGATCAAAATCGCAAAAAAGCGTCAAAATAGCAGTCAACAGACGTCTAGCAAAAACTCGTGAATTGAACTAAGTCGTAATGATATTTATTTATACAATTTATGTATAAAATGTGGCACAAGGCCTAAAAGGGGGATGGGGAATGACGGTCTTCTTCTGTCTTAAATCTAAACTTAGCTAGTCCCAGACACGGACCCAAACAAACTAACAATATTCCAATCACAAAAACAACACATTCACTCCTACCTTTCTTACAACGTTCACCATAATGCCTCAAATTCTCTATGAAGTCCTAACTAGTCCCCTTATGTACAAATATTGTTCGTGGGGGGGGGGTCATAAAATAACAATTTTTTTAAAAAAGAACCCCAAATGATTATGTACAATATGATTTAAAATTATTTACAATAAAACTAAACAAAACTGTGTTAGTAATAAAACCCCCCACAAACCATAAATGTGGCAGCAAAATCAGTTAACTAGACGAAATCAATGCGGGGCTAAGAAAAAATAAGAAAAAACATTCATTCCTCCAAGCATTCACACAGACACACACACATTCATACACAACAACAAATACGAAAAAGCACACACACGAAACGAAAGTCGCCCCGCATCCACCAGAGAACTGAAGTCACTGACCACCTAACGAGGGAGGGGATGGGGAATTAAACGAAAGAAAAATAGGGACAGAAATAAAAGGGACCAATGCGCATGCATACCCTAGCTAAGTTTACTAGAAAAAAGGGAAAACTAAAGATTCAAAATCAAAAACCTAGTCTAAGCTAAAATCTGGGTGGGTTGCCTATGTTCAACCCTGTTAGGACAAATCCTGTACCTAACCGACATCCAAGTGCCACTCTAGGTCAGCCCCTTTCACTCTACACATTCGCGCAAGATTCACCCACCTTTTGCCAAATTCCGATGAGGTGAGCCGCCGCCTTTCCGTCCTAATCTTGACTTTAAGCTGATGCCTAAAGTACAAGATCAGTTGGGAAGAGGTGAACTTCTCGCCCTCATGGAATCCCTTCTGACGCGTCGTCCAAATCACGACTCTCATAATCCCTAATAAGCAACAGAACACATAGTGTTCAGCCTTCGTCAATTGCGACACCACATTGCTACAAACAGAACTAGCTTCCAGGACAAAGAACTTTCCCTGCAGCATGCGAACCATGAGGCCTTCAACAAACTTGCACAACGGCACTACCGTCTTGCACTGAAAAAAGGCGTGACCAATGGTCTCGACTTCCCCAGTGCAGCGACGACAGTTTGGATATTTCTCCAAACCTGCTGAACAGAGTCTCTTGCCGACCCAGAGGGCCCCACGAATCATCAGCCAGGTGAGTGATGGCTCATCGTTATTGTGACATTTCAACCCAGGCGCCCAAGGCCATATCGAGCGAGCCTCCTGCTTCGTAAGACCGAGCTCGTCGATCAGATCATCTTGAACGGACCCCCTAACTAACAATTGATACAATGCCTTACGAGACAACGCCTGGGCGTCGGAGAGGCCATCCGACGTCCGCAAGAGGAGCTTCAAAGCACTACGACATTCGCGGTAGAAGGCACACTCGGCACGAGGTCTACGGCCGGCCTCCTCCTCGCACGAGTGCACACTTCTCAGGGATGGGAAATGTTTTCGGACATCTTCTTTCCAAAAGGTGCCCACCTCATCCAATCCGCGACACATTCGGTCTAGAAAGGTAATGCGAAGCATATATTGACGAATCTCAATGCTAGGCATACCCAGACCGCCCTCAGAGGGATGAAGGCAACAGATCTCGCGAGTTACCATAGCGGCCTTGTCTCTCCACATAAAGGAGAACAAGGTCCGGACTAATGACATTAGTCTGGCATACGGGAGCGGAAGCACAGAAAGTCGGTAAAGGAGTATCGGATATATGTGTGAAACACATACCTCCGCCCTTCCCTTCAGGGAAAGTCTCCTCCGAGACCACAGTTTACCCGCGATCTCGGCCTTCCCCTGCACCTCCGACCAATTCATTTCCAACTGGAGATCAGGACCGAACCAGACGCCGAGTATCTTGATCGGCCCATCCGTCCAGAAGAAAGGTCCGGGAAGAAAAACTCCCTTCCACGCACCCAACCGCAAGCCCAAAGACTTATCGCGGTTGATCTTGGCCCCTGTCACCATCTCATACCCACTGATCTCTTTGCTGACTTCGTCAATCTCGGCTCTGCTCGACACAAGAACCGAAACGTCGTCAGCATAGGCAGAATACCTGGCTGAGGTGGAAGCCCCAGGCAGGGAAATTCCGCGCAGGACCGGATTTGCCTTCAACTTGCGAAGGAATGGTTCCAACGCAAGAACGTAAAGCAGAGGCGAGAGCGGACAACCTTGACGAATGGAGCGAGACAATACGAAAGGCTTCGATCTTACCCCATTCACTTCCACCAGCGCACCGGGGGTCACATACAAAAGTCGGATCCAGGAGCGAAAGTCGGCTCCGAAACCGGCCGCCGAAAGGACAGCCTCCAGAAACCGATCGTCAACCCTATCGAAGGCCTTGGACTGATCTAAATTAATCAGCGCGGTTTCACTGCCGACTTGTTCTAAGATCAAGCGTACCATATGAAGGTTATCCTGAATAGTTCTGCCCTTCACAGCACAAGTCTGTTCAGAGCCAATCAGACGAGACAGGACAAGCTGCAAACTTGTTGCTAAGATCTTCGCCAAAATCTTTAAGTCAGTATTTAATATCGTTAAAGGGCGAAAGTTCCCTAACCCATCCCCACCGTTCTTGTTCTTACGCAGCAACTTGATCACACCCCTGGTGAAGCGTTGAGGTATAGACCCCTGCTTCATCCAGTGATTGAAAATCAGCGTAGCCGAAAATGATGTTCAATAAGCAAGGATCAAAATCGCAAAAAAGCGTCAAAATAGCAGTCAACAGACGTCTAGCAAAAACTCGTGAATTGAACTAAGTCGTAATTCTACTTGGTTAGTCTCAGAGACCACTTATATTGAATGTTCAGTTCTGCTTATGCAAATCATGCATACTAATTTGCTAGTATCACTACAGAAGTAAAAACCAAAACATTCAAAAAGCTGTCGTCCCATACAAGACAATAAAAGGCAAGAAAGTCATAAGAAAAAAAAAACACTTGCGAAACGGCTTTACACACCATTTTATTATCTGTAATATCGAAATAGCATGTCATCGGATTGTTTCCCGGGCATGTTGAGTCATTGCAGCGCAGTATAACTTGGCAAACGACATCTTAATCTGTAATTTTTATCTACTTCCTGTTACATGAACGTAAGTAAGAAACAGGAACCTTGATTTAAAATCTCCTTTAAATTTCTTCTGCGGTTTTTCCCTGCATAAACGAACATTTTTTTCCTCAACCCTTTCTACTTAAATTGAATATTTCAGGCAATCTTTACGAGGCTTCGTTTAACTTACACGAATTCAAGCAAAGGGGGAAATGAAAAGGGAAGATATGTATTATTCTGGGAGAAAGGCTTACCTGAAAAATGATCATTGCTGGTTTTTACTTGAGCTTAAAAATCAGAGATGTCCATGCAGATGAAGTACTGAAATATCTAAGCGTTGCGATAAAAAAAGGAAATGTACCAAACTCTCAAAGATAGAAAAGTAAAAATAATTTAATTCTATTTCAATGATGCGGAAAAAAAAGTTTCTTTAACACATTCAGTGCGCAAGTTTAATCTTTCTTTTGATAATAAAGTTCATCGGATACAAGGCTCGAGAAACCCTCAAAATAGAGCGTTCTGTTAAAGTGGTTATAATGAATGATGTTTTAGTATAAATGAAAGCCCTGTTAGTAAGAAGGTATTAGTATTAATCAAGATCAAATGCAGTGAAGAAAATGGGTTATGTCGAACGGTCTGAACGATCTTATAAATAGTCCGAAAGTAGACGTACATTTGCTTTACTCGAGAATCAAAATTGTATATATACATAAAATAAAATAACAGATTCTATGTACCCTAACCTCTAGACCCAACTAGCACATTCAAAACAGAATTATTACTTCTCACTCAGAACCTGAACCACAACATAAAAAATACCATAAAATCTCTTATTCCTGAGAACCCTAAAACAGCAACATTCTACACTATCCCGAAACTACATAAACTCACCCAAATCCTTTCAGAAAAACACCCTAACACCTTTTCATCCAACCCACATCAAATTACACAATCAAATAATGAAGAGAACATCTATGAAATTTCAAAATCCCTTAAAATCATGCCACCTGGTAGACCCATAATATCAGGCATTGGTACCCTCACAGAACTTATATCTGGGTACATAGACAATATCCTAAAACCTTTATTTCCCGAAATACCTAGTTATATTAGAGACACTACTGACTTTCTCAACAAATTACAAAACATTAACTTAGTCCACCATGATACAATTCTAGTAACGATGGATGTTTCGTCCCTTTACACGAACATTCCACATGTTGAAGGAGTATCAGCTTGCTATGAGTTCCTTAGTAACAAAAAATTACCTAACAACCAAATTACAGATATATGCCAATTAATGAATTTCATCTTAACACATAATAATTTTAAATTCAACAACAAACACTATTTACAGATTAGTGGCACAGCAATGGGCACAAAAATGGCACCTAGTTATGCTAATATCTTTATGCACATTCTAGAAAGGAAGACACTAGACAATTCAGAATATAAACCATCACATTACTTTAGATATATTGATGACATTTTCTTAGTATGGACTCATGGATCAGAAAAATTAAAAACCTTTTTCACTTTCTGCAACTATTTCCACGATACAATTAAATTTACGATGGAGCACTCATACACATCCGACCCTTTCTTAGACATTATGATAAAATTAAACAAACATACACTTTCTACCAGTCTATACAACAAACCCACAAATCAACATAAATTCCTACACTTTAACAGCTGTCATCCCTTTAAATTAAAAAAATCTATTGTATACAGCTCATTTCTAAGAATCAAACGCATATGCTCAGACCATTTAGATTTTCTATACAACATTAATAACTTAACAAGACAATTCCTAAAATGTAAATACCCAATAAAAATAATTAAATAAACACTAAATAAAACTATCCTGATAAATCGTAACACACTTCTTACATACAAGAAAAATAAAAACAACAATCGGATTCCCATGGTTTTTAACCACAATCAATATTCCCACACACTTATTCACAATTTAAAAAAGGATTACAAGAACCTCCAGTTAGACAAAAAGATCAAAGACATTTTCTATAAACCACCCATAAATGCAAAGAAACAATCACCTAACCTATCAGCTATCCTCACCTCTACTAAATATCTAAACAATAGAAACCAACCAGGAAATTACAAATGTAACAAACCTCGTTGCTTAGTTTGCAAACATTTAATAATAGCTAATATATTTTCTGTACCCAACACCAATATCAAGATACAGCCACCTAACCTCACCTGCGATAGCCATAACGTAATTTATTATTTATTCTGCACCTTATATCCTAATAGTGGATATATTGGTGAGTCTGGAAATAATTTTAGATTTAGTTTCAATAATCATAAACAAACCATGCGTAAAAACAACCCTTATTCCCCCATAGCTAAACACTTTAATCAATCAGGACATTCATTTGAAAACTACAAATGTTTAATGATAGATTCCGATTTTAGTTCCACATATACACGCAGAAAAAAAGAAACATATTGGATTTTAAAATTAAATACACATAAACTAGGGCTGAATAGGGACTTGGGTATTTTAAATCTTTATAAATATTTCAATAGTTAAGCAATTTTTTTTTTTTTTTTTAGATATAGTTAAAAACAATTTAAACAACATTTAAAATATTTATGACAGATTTAAGTTAGGAATATCCAAACAGTGACGTTCCATATCACGTGACGTCGGCTTCTCGCGAAGGACGCTACTTGCTAACAAACAGTAATTTTAATTTATTTGTAACAAATAGTTATTTCTGATGAAAGATTGAGGACAATTTGAAATATCAAATATATATATAAATAAATACTTTCATAAAATAAAACATAATTTTTTAATTTGCAACTTTTTCTATATATATATATATATATATATATATATATATATATGCGAATGTCAGTGTGTCACTGTCACACTTTTTTAATTAACATGACACAACTCTATAACTTTCAATAGCTCATCTTCTATATAATAAATACGAATGTCAGTGTGTCACTGTATCGCAATATTTGCACTGAAAGGGATATAAGTCTCAGAATTTAAATAATTCATCTTCTATATAATAAATGCGAGTGTCAGTGTATCACTGTATCACGCTTTTTCAATTAAATGGATTCAACTCTCTAACTTTCAATAGCTCATCTTCTTCTATATATTAAATGCTAGTATTAGTGTGTCACTGTATTACACTTTTTCAATTAAAGGGACACAACTCTCTAACTTTTCTTCAGCTCATCTTCTTCTGTATAATAAATGCGAATGTCACAAGCCGTTCGACTGAGACTTCTTACCAATGGAATACGAAGGGAATGAGGATGATTTATTCTAGTGTACGGGGCTTGGTGGTTCTCAGTTGCAAATTTCAGGGCTGGTGGGACCAAGGAATGCAGATCGTCAAAACGTATACCATGGAAATAGCGATAGAGCAACGAGAACGTCGTAATGTTTCGTCTGTGGGAAAAGAAGGTGGGAAAATAAGTAATCACCTACAAAGTCGCTTACTTCCCTGTCTTGATAAAGACAGGCAAGTAAGGATTGGCTGCTCCAGCCCAGATATGGCACTCTACGTCAGATCCGGCTCTAGTATAACAGGGTGAGTCAAATATTTACTACCGCCGGACAATGAACCGACCATTTCTTCCAGCATCTTAAGCAATACTTCGTATATATGAGCTCCAAATGATGTATGGAGACACCTTGGTTACCAATAGACGTTTAAAGCAAGGGGCCTTCTAGAAAGATCACTCAAACATCATGATAAGTGAAAAATCGGGGTCTGAGATGATAGAAAGTTAGCTATGACCGCCCTGAAAGGACATGATATATGAAAGAAAGATACTTTCGATAATTGTCTAATATTATTAAGTTGGTGCAAAAATAATAACGTAATAATGTCATTTTTTGACGTTAAAAAATACGTCAAAAAACGACATTATTACGTCATTATTTTTGCACCAACCTAATACTTTGTTTCTATTTTTATATAAACATCCAAATGCATTTTAATATAAAATATCGATAAATTAATTCACTAAGTTCGGATAATGGCAATTTCTTATGGTATTAATGGGTTAAACTTCTTTCTACGAAGACCAGTCCCATTATAAGTAAATATATACGCATCTCTGAATGATAAATTATGTAGAAATATTTCTAGTGTAAAGATATGGTCTCTAATTATAAAAAAAAAACATTATCATGCCAAACCAACACACCATCTTTTTTTTTTTTTTCTTTTACTTCTTTAAGTTGGAATAACCTGAGACGATAAGCGGCATATAACACCCCTTTTCTCCGGTGTCACGGGAGGAATCTCGTGATATAGAACTGAGCGAACGACAACGGATGACTCTTATTGGTAATTATATGTGGAGCAGTTGGTGCCCTCGGGTCAGATTAATTTTCCCTTGAAGGCGATGTTCAATTTGAACTCGAGGAAGAAATCAACAAAAGCGTCTCATTCCAGCTGGCTCCGTGATGGTCCTGGAAATTCAATCGCGGGTCAAGTAACACGCTAACCCCAGAGAGAAGAGAAATCGGCACGCATCAGAGTTTTGAAGCAGTCGGTTGATCAAGCAAATATCAAGATAACTCAGGAGTTGAGGTGATCGAGCCAATGGCAAAATGTCTCCGAGAAATATCTTCGGTATTTGGCCTTTCCACAAACTCGAATAAGGTTAGAGATCCCACAAAAACATGCTATACTTTTATTTTTTTCGAAGGTTAGATTTTATTTAGATGTTTAGAACTAGCAGCATTGACTATTGTAGTTTCCATTAAACGTTCGAAGAAGATGACTTTAGCGAAATTCATGGTGGATGTAAGCGTTCTTGTTCAATGGATTGAATTCTTAATAAGCATGCGTAGCAGATCCAAGAAATCGCGGATAAAATAACAGTCTAAAACAACTAACAATGCTAAGTCAGAATCGAAGACAGAATTCTGGGAGCAAATAAAATTTTCCTTCAAATTAAGGCATAAAACAGAAATAGATTTCACATGAATATGCTTGATTGCACCTCAAGAGAGTGGAACGATTATTATTATTTCCGGTTACTTACATTATATAGAATAAAGAATATGGTTCAGACGCCAAAATAATTCGACTGTAACGTATAAGTATTACTTCTGGAACTTTTAAACATTATGAACGAAACATTAATATTTATTTAATTATTGTTATTAATCAATTTTAACATTGACATTTGTAAGCAAACATACGAGGTTTACCCTGTCTTGTCTCTAGTGTACCAATGGTTCCATTCTTGTGGTATAACCAGTTATATTCCTTCTTCAGTCATTATACATATATATATATATATATATATATATATATATATATATATATATATATATATATATATATATATATATATATATATATATATATATATATATATATATATATATGCGAAGAGAGGACTAATTCGGAAGAGAACTGATTCAAAAACGGAACATTTAGAAGATTTCATGCTGAAATAAATATCGGAGGTTTTTCTTTATCACGCCAGTTTCTATAGCATTTGATCAGGCCCTATATATATATATATATATATATATATATATATATATATATATATATATATATGGTTGGATAGATGTGAGCTTGTGACCCTGGGTTTCACGCTTTAGCGATCGTCAGACAAACTAATTATACATATATATATATTTAATCTAATTATACATATATATATATATTTATTTATATTTATATACACACACTTTTCACACACACACACACACACATACACACACACACACACACACACACACACACACATATATATATATATATATATATATATATATATATATATATATATATATATATTAACCTCTTCCTGTGTTACAAAAGCTGTCTTCCAAATGATTCTGTAAGCTACGAAACAAATGGTAGTCTGAAGGAGCAAGATCGGGAGAATAAGGTGGATGAGGAATTTTCCCCCAACCAAGTTCTTCGAGCTTTTGTGACGGGATTCTTGCTGTGTGGGGTCGCATATTGTCCTGATGAAACATCACCTATTTTCGATTCACTAGAGTTGGTCTTTTTTCCTCGAAGCTTGGTTCAAACGCTCTAATTGCTGACAGTATATTTGAGCATTGATTGTTGCATTAGGTGGTAAGAGTTCAAAGTGGATTATTCCTTGGCGATCCCACCAGATTGAAAGAAGAACCTTTTGCCCATTAAGTTCCCTTCTCAGCTGTGGCTGGGGTCTTTCTCCTTTACCAAGCCACTGTCTACGACGCTTAACATTTCGATAAAAGATCCATTTTTCGTCGCTAGTCACAAGTCTATCCCAAAACGGAGAAACAAGTTGGCGAGAATGGAGAGAAGAGCAGATGTCAACTCGGGTTTTGAAGTTGTTTTCAGACAATTCATGAGGCACCCATTTTCCAAGTTTAGGAACTTTTTCAATTTGTTGAAGATGACGATGAACAGTTGTATGGTTTTAACTGAAAACCACTACCAATTCCTCAACTGATAAAGCAGGATTTTCTTCAAGGGCTGCTTCAAGAAGCTTTTTATCAAACTCAACTGGACGTCCGGTTCGATCTTCATCTTCAAGGATAAAATCTCCACCTCTGAATTTTGCAAACCATCTTCTGCAAGTTCTTACATTCACACATTCTTCTGCATAAACTGGGTGAATGCTTCTAGCCGCTTCGGCTGCTGAGTTTCCTTTCTTGAACTCATAAAGCATTATGTGCCTCAAATGATTCTTGGGTACATCCATGTTAGCAGGGTTTTAATCAAACAAAATTTAATTTTATTGTTCTCTGAAATAAAATTTGATCGGGTTTAAATTAATCTAAACATAAAAATAATGTTCAGCTCCATTAGTCATTATAAAATACTCTAAATTTCGTTCATTTTAACAAAAAGTCAAAATTTGGACAGAACATGAGATGTCCTGATATATATATATATATATATATATATATATATATATATATATATATATATATATATATATCCTTTCCTGACGATCTGTTTAGGTGAAACCTAGGTAGGTTTGTCTGGCTCACTAGGTGTATATATATATATATATATATATATATATATATATATATATATATATATATATATATATACACACATATATATATATATATCCGTGAGTTGACCGATTAGATAGGTCAATGCCTGATCCTTACCCCCTCGTTCTCTTCCTCAATATCAAGTATTGTAACAAAATAAATGTTAAAACTCACCCTTGCCTCTCTATATTCGACCATGCCTCTCACACTATAACTCACCACCCTCTATGTCACCTTATATACGCTTAATACTGCCCTTCAAAAGTGTAAATTTTAAATTCATCTTTTCACCCTTGAAAGTGAGGTCTGAAGATCTAGAGAAAAATAAATGAAAAGTGAAATAAATTATAACTAATAAAAACTGAAAGCGGTCTGTTTTTTCTTTAAATTAAATTATTCGCTCTGACTTAATATTGAGCTCTCCGGATTTCATCCTCCTTAGGATTATCCATACGGATTACCAAGATTTTCGTTACTACATATATATATATATGTGTGTGTGTGTCTGTGTCTGTGTCTGTGTGTGTGTGTGTGGCGCACATATAGTGCTGTATATGAATAAATACTCATAATTATCCTACACCGGTTGCAAGACTCGAAGTTTCATACAAGATACAATCTTCACATGCTGAGTATAGACTGACCGTTATGTAATTTAAATGTTAATAAAAAATATCTGGTTAATGCAATGCTGGCTTAGTTATATATTATACGGGAATTACAGCTTTTTATTTAAAAAAAAAATATATATATTTGGCATTTAAAATAAACGGGATTTATATAAATACATGTAAAAAAAAATATATATTTTAGAATTGTGAATATTCATTTTTTATATTAAACATAAAGGGAGATAACTGATCTTGTCGGAAACATTGTCTCACGTGCGTAACAGCATGCAGCGATTGTTGATGTTTCCATGTTCTGAACATATCTTGGGTTTCAAATGCATGGCAGAATTGATGCGGGACTCATATAATTTAATTGCTGAAGAAGTTGCAAAAATTGTCAGCTCGTTCTATCGCTGAAATATCTTATCTCATATGAGTCAGATTAGACCCAAAATGGATTATCTTTGCCATATTTACATCGGAGCCCACTCACTTCTTATTTACAAGCTTTGATCAAAATTCATTTAAAACAGTCTTGTAGGTGATGCCATGGTTTGTACACTTCCACCGTTTTCTTCAGGCACGAAGATGCAAGCCTTTGGCTACTCTATCGCTATTTCTATATCAAATATTTAGGATGACCTCCATTATTTAGTTCCAGCAGTTATGATCTTTACAGCTATGACACGCCATGCCACTAATACGGAGTCGAATTACACTCATCTTCTCCTTATTCAAAATGGAAATCGAAAGAAGGGTCTACTCAATTTTTTCCGACGAAGCAACACATTACGGAACAGATTCATGAACATTCTTTTGCTACAAGTTTCTAATCCATTCCTCTCCTATACTTCATACAGTATTTCTATTTTTACTCTACATTGAGAGACTCTCTAGCCTTGTATTGAGTGGCAGTTAGTAAAATTCGATATAGTGAGTCAGATTTTTACTGATAACTGGATTTACTCTAAGAAATACCAAATTAAGTTTATTATTCAGTGTCAAAAAGTCTAGATGTATTGTGGATTAATTGAGTAGGTATACCCAAAACCTCCAAGTGCAGAATAAGGCCTCAACTAATATTGGTGGGTACACCACTATTAAGAAAGATGTGAACACAGATTAACTTAGGATATACATTTACAAAACAACCTGATCACAGGAAGTTATATAAATGTCCGATTTAGATGACAAAACCTCTTTCATGCTCACAAGAAGATCGTACATATAAAAAATAACCCGAAATCACATACCCCTTGATTGGTCGAAGTTAATTTGACGAAGTCAAGAAGTGAATAATTTAATTTATCATTTTACATATGAAACAATCTTACACGTGATATTTGTTCGTTTGTGACTAAAAAGAACACTATATACATATATATGTTCATTTTCCAATGTTAGTTCACCCAATAGGGGATTATGAGCGAGATTTTTATATGATGAGAAAAAGAAGGACGAGTATAAATTTTACATTATGTAGACTTGTAGAACAAATATAGGGTGACCCTGAACATGAAGAGACCAAGATCGTAGTTATCAAGGAAGTTTCCTCTCTAGAGTTTATTCCTCAAAGTAAATGTTCTGCGATAGAGATTACTCATTATAAAAAGGAAGGCGAAGCAAATGGCGATGATTTGCCACCATGAACATGAAATGGCATGTCATAGATATGAAGGTCTGACTTGGCGGAATTAAGGAATTTAACTCGTTCAAACCTCTGCCATAGCAATAGAGAAAGAGTAGTGAGAGCGGAACGATGTTTCATCTGTGGTATAACGGTAACATCGGGGATAATTCATCACCTACAATGACGCTTTGCATCTACTGCAAGGAAACTTGAGTCACTGTGTCGTGCCAGAAGGTTTTTCACGACAGACTCCATCTTGCACATTTACAAATCTGTCAGTCACCCGTGCATTGAATACTACTGTCATATCTGGTCTGGTGCTCCTGCTATTCATCTTGAGGTTCTTGACAAAATTCAATGAAGGATCTGTCATGTAACTAAACCTGACCTGGCATTTCGACTTCAGTCTCTTTCTCACCGACGTGACGTGGTTTAACTCTGTCTTTTCTACAAGTATTTTCACGGCAACTGCTCTGATAAGCTCTTTTTTTTTTCACTGATGCACCGACTACATGATTTTAAACGTGCTACTAGATTGGCATCTAGCTAGCTAAATGCAGCCGCCACTTTTGCTCTAATATTTCTTTTCTCGAGCTTCCTGCCTGTGGAACTCTCTGCCGTTTACTTGATATTTTGATAACTGCAATCTTCAAAAAATTAAATGCAACTTCAATCACCATTTTCTGTATTCTTCAATTCTCCTATACTAAATTTTTTCTTTCACCTTTTGTCACTGTACCCCCCCTCCGTGTATTAGTGGCTTTCACGCTTTGTTTGGAATGAGAGGATTAAAAAAAACGACATCAACTGTTATTTTGCTTTTTACAGGATTCAAATTTTATGTCAGCTGAAAAGACCAAGACAGAAAAGTCATAAACATTTAAAATATTTTCTTATGGATTCGAGCGTCACATTCCACTGCCTATTTTTATGTATTTATTTATTTTTAGGGGAGAGGTAATATCTTCACGTCTACACGCGAGGCGAGTACACGCTGGTATTTTAACTGTCGAATAATTTTTAGCGAGTCGGAGTGATTACAATTGTCGCTGGGTGTCATATAACTCTGTTCATCTGTCTATCTTATTCGAAGCAGTATTACTACACAAGTGATGTACTCTTATACGTCCATACTTTTTTTGACACGAGTTTGGGGGGTTCACTATTTGCCAGTGGCTGGAACACTAAGATTTTCTACCACCCCTAGACCTAGAAACAACAAAAATTAAGATCAGGTTACATGCTCCTCAAGACCTCACAATCAGAGGTCTTGCTCCCGTATGTACTTTATTGCAAGCAAAGGACGCGAGACTGAGCTAGTTAGCTAGCTAGCTAGCTAGCTAGATAGATAGATAGATAGATAGAAATAGGCTGAGATAGATAGATAGATATATAGATAGATAGATAGATAGATAGATAGAAACAGAATGAGATAAATTGAAAAAACAGAATGTGATAGATAGATAGATAGATAGATAGATAGATAGATAGATAGATAGATAGATAGATAGATATTGTATCAATGTAAATACCTGCTAATATGAGAACATATGTTGATATTGTAAGATAAATGCCCGTGATGTACTATATTATTTATACTTATCAATGCGTCAAAAAATCAATCGCTTCACCGATTCATCATTGATTGATTAGTGCATGCGTGCACTTACATACATGCAGCACACGCCGAGAAGTTCATATTTGCACAGGTGTTACAGGTGTTGTTATATCGACAACCTCTCTACGTATTTGTTTATCGCAGATGTTCATAACTTTCTGTATTCACCTTTCTGTGTCATTCTATAGACATATTTCAGCATTGTTTCTTTTTTGCGTTTTTTAACAGATGTAAAATTGTGTCCTTTTCACGGGTAATATTTTCAGTCTATCTATTGAACAAGTCTGTCCTGGGTATGACGATAAACTCTAACCGGCAGTAGGGCCTCTGATCAGGCTTTGAGCGTCGCGGAGCCACCTCTTAATTACTGTTATTCTTAGGTCCTAGTCATCACCTTTAAGTGTCCCACTTAGGGTAAAATAATGTGTCCCAAAACTGACGTTAAAACATTATGTATACATAAAATATATGTAAAAATACATTTTTATAGTAAAAAATACCAGCAATAAATTTTCATGGTAAAAAAATACCAGCAATAAATATTTTCATGGAAAAAAAATAGCATCAATATGTTTTTGGAAAAAAAAAAAATTAATAAATCCCCCAAGGAAATTAAATTTGACATTCCGTTAAACGGGCCAAACCAAAACTGAACAAGAATTAATAACATTGAGTTCGCATACTGTAATCGTGAATACATCTTACTTTTTTGTCCCTTGTGAGCTCCCATATTTCTTTTTAAAATTCTTCATCCTCTTTGTTTTTTATCGGCACCAGTAAAAGTTTTTTTCAAATTTCCACTTTGTTGCGCCTACTTTCAGGCCAGGCTTGTCAAGGAATTTGGGCGTGAAAAGGCGTATTCACGCATTCTTTGCTTTTATATTAAAATTTAAACAAAGACAACCCATTGCTCTCCGAATTGCCCATACTCATGATCTTCAAAACAGCACCCCCCCTACACACACACAGGTCGCCAAAGTTCTGTCAAGTACGTGAGGGTTTGCTATTTCGAGCTAACCTACTGTTTCTGTTAGAGGAAGTCATGAATGTATCTCTTGTCTACCCCAGCGAAACATGGGTTAATTAGCAGGGTATATACTGGTCCCTCTAGTATTCTGAATACAAATCAGGGGAGAATGCAACAGGAAAATAAACCACTATAGGCTTACGGCCACATTAAGTTGAAACACTGTTTCCGATCAACGAAGTTAAGCAACATCGACCATGGCCAGTATCTAGATAGGTCAGCGCATGGGAATACCAGATGCTGTAAACTTAGATACTCGCTTGGTGTAATGGATAATTGGAATTGTTAATCTGAGGTGCTGAGTTCCAATTCTACCCCCACTAAGTGTGAATTACTAAGAGTTGTATAGTTAAAATCATTATTATCTACAAAACAAAAACAAATTTCTTGCAATCTAGAATTATTTTCTGGCATTAAATAACCTGTAAATGGTTATAAGCCGTTGCAAATGAATCAATATATAAACCATTATATTTCAAAGAAAAAAAAGGTATAGAAAATTCATAGATAATAAGGAAAAGATATTTATAGAAAGCCATAGTCTTCTATGATGAAGGGTCATAGCATAAAGACATATATTTACTACCGCTTTCTTTGTGGCGAGTATTCATGGACAGTTAATGTCTGGATTTTGAACATTGCTCAAAAAAGCCCCCTATTAGTTCAGAGTTTTGTTCAACACAATATTCCTAGAATATTTAGATTAAGGTAATTTTACCGGCACACCAACCCCATGGGTCATTTCGCGCCGAATTGATTAGTTTTAAGATTTAGATTTTATTATGTATCTATTTTGTAGAGAAATTTCCTTAATTTGTTATGATATAAGGGTGGAGATGTAATTCAGTTTTAGTTATCTTTTGTAGCCTGGGGATTATTCGGTTTCTTTTTTATATTTTGAGGTAGAGTTTTGTTACTTTTAAGAATTCTAGAATGGCTTTGTGTTTGACAAAGAGGCACCTAAGTTTGGGTACATTGTAGAAATGTTTTCGTATTGGTGCCAGTTTTTGGCAGTTAATCAAAAAATGATTGACAGTGAGTATTTCTTGGCAGTTTGAGCATTATGAAGGGTCTTCATGTTTTAGAAGGAACGAGTGGGTTATGTGCGTGTGTCCGATTTCGATTCTTCTCAGTGTGACAGTGCAAACATACAAGTAAACATCTCATTACATTCTTATGTATCTTTCCTTCTATTTATATCCAGAAATCAGAAATTGTTTAACATTTCATCATAAAAAGCGTTTAGAATTATCCTCTGTACATGAAAACCCGAAAATAATTATTCCTTTCAAACAATTTACTATTTTAAAAATATTTTCATGAAATTCTTTTTTTCAATTTTTGCATATAAAGAAAAGGGAAAAACATTTCTAAAGTATCTGGAAGGAAATCAGTAGCCATGGTTAAAACTAAGTAATTGCCACGGCTTAAATATTGTTACTGCCCACAACAAATGGAAATTATTGAAAACTTTATCCCACAATTTTAAGTGCTAAATACAACTTGTAAAAGGATTACCAAGAAATCCTAGAATGGTTAAACCTCAGTGGATGAAGAAGGAAACTCATTAGCACTTCATATAACATGAAATGTCTTTACAGACATCATGAAAAATCAAGGTTCATCCACAAGGATATTGTGGCCGTTATGAAATTTAGTTATTGAAAAAAAGTTTGAACAAAGTAACTATAATCAATTTTTATTCTATCCTCTGCCAGCCGCAATAATGGAGAAAGCATTACCTCAAACCATCGCCAGTGAGACACTCTGCAAGAGCCACTCCGTTTCGCGAGGCTCGTCCCTTAATCGAGACGCAATCGCGCCAATCCTCCGAAGGAACGCCGTCGAACGAGGGCCAATAACCCCAGAAGTCTCCACTGACACAGGAGTAAAAAAAAAATCTATCAGCAAGACAAGAATATTTAACTATTTTTTTTTCTTTGCGTCTCGAGCGACGGACCCCGGCTCAACTGCGGACCTGATGAAATTAACGACCGAAAATGTATCCGCACAGGTCGCATCCCAAATCAATGACTTCACCATTTTAAAAGGGAAAATGGTAATGCCATCCGGCCGCTTTTCATCACCGCGGTCGAGGATTACGGGTTCAATTTGGGAATATTCTGGTATAAAAATATCTTGGCAGACACTTCAGAAACATTCATATGATAGCTGGTCAAGGACGATTCTACTTAATGAAACCAATCATGTAAACAATCGTTGACCTCTTGCTGTCATCTTTTTTTAATTTTATTTTTTGGTCATGATGCTATAAAATGAATTAAAATTTCAATCCAGAGAATGTTAATTCTATAATATGTATGGCAACGTGAGTATTTTTAAAAAAATTCAGAACTGCATAGTAACTGATGCAAATCAAATAAGCACTGGATTTCCTGGAAATATGAAGAAAAGAAGTATAGATTCCTATAGACAATCTCTAGAATCAAATAAAGGGAGAGATGATCAACAGGTCTCAAGAGGCTATTTACATTATTCGGACTATTGTCCTCATCTTTGTCGCCATGTTTATCACAACGTTGCACGCCTTCTTCAGGTGGTTGGAATGTCGAACTGAACCCTTTATTTCGCTCGCTGGGGGTAGACTGTTCTAGTTCCACCTACCATGTCTAATGGATGCCAGTTAAATTCTGTTAATTTCCCTCTCCAATTTCTCTACCGCCTTACTCAGGTATTGAACTCACACTGTTTTGGTCCTGTCACTGGATCTAACTAACGCCTTTATCCACTGTGCCATGCGTCGTTCATCTGCGTATGAATTTCTGGGTATTATAAACCGTTTTTTTTTACCAGTGCTTATATTGAAATCTTTGCTGTTATCATTGCATTTTTTTTACTGATGGTCAAGAGGATCCAGGAAAATTAGATAAATACGTAAAAAAAAAAGATTTTCTAACAAACGTTTTGCAATGAGTTTCCTTATATGTAATACATCAATAGGTCATATAAATAGACGGATAAGAATGGAATGAGATGTTAGTTTATGTGTTTGTTTAGCGGCACATCAACACCTTATGGGTCATTTAATACTGAAATTTAATTTTCTTGAGAGAATTAATAATTTCTTTTACAAAAATGTATTCCTGGTAATATTTTTTTGTGTCAAAAATGTATTGCTGGTAATTTTATTTATTTTATTTTTTTTTTTTTTTGCTATGAAAGTGCATTTTTATATTTCCATAGTTTTTTGACACCAGTTTGGGGGTTCACTATTTGACCAGGGTAATACGTGCGACCACCCAGAGTCAGAGTGGACCTAGAAACAATAAAAATTAGGAGATGATTACATGCCCCTCAAAACCTCCTGATCAGAGGTCTTGAGGCCGGGTGTAGTTTATTGCCATACCCAGGAATCAGGACTGAGATAGATAGATAGATAGATAGATAGATAGATAGATAGATAGATAGATAGATAGATAGATAGATAGATATCGAACTGATTAAGATAGATATATAGATAGATAGATAGATAGATAGATAGATAGATAGATAGATAGATAGATAGAAAGAATACCCTGAATACAACATCGGGTCGCCAAGATCGAGATCGCCAAGAGAAAGCAACGCACGTTAATCATTTACAATATTGTGAAGTATTGTAATGTGAGTAAGATTTGATAAAAATATTAGAGAAATCTGCTATATTTACAAAAGAGAAGTTTATTTACGTCTGGACATTTGTGAAATTAAATTCAGCCAAATAGAAGGTATGCGGTTTCCAGTCTTTCTTCAAACATTCGATCTTCTTGCGATAGTGTTGGGGAATCATCTTCTCCATTCTTAAGCCGAACGCTTATATAACTTTCTGTTATTACGTTGTCTTGTGTGTGTTTTATCCTAAGTTCAGCTGGGTTCACCGTCTTCTTTATATTGATACACGCTTTTCGGGAAAGGAAGACAAAGGGAAAGAAAATAACTCCTGTATAGGGGAATATCTTCAATGGAAATCAAACATCTACATTTCTGCGAGAAGTAACGATATATTTGTATGGAAAAGACTGCCCGATTTACATTACCAATAACGAGGATGTAAAATGTCTACGGGAAGTAGTAATCAACGTTATGTTAGTTGATGTACTAATGTACTTGTGAATATCGCCGAAAACAATGTTCACGTGAAAGGCTCATCACTTCTGTGGCAAACTTAAACATAGATCCAGCGTTTTGGGCACAGGGAAATTGTTTAATTTCATAACTAAAAAGGTATTATGGTGGTGACAGTATAATGCTATGGACATGATTTGCATCCAGTGGGATTAGTTGTCTAGTTAAAGAATGGAGTAATAAATAAATACCGTAATTCCCCATGTATAATACGCATTTTATTCTAAAAATCAATAAACAAAACTAGAGGTGCGTATTATGCACAGCTACAAAAAATCTTTTAAAAATTGCCATTTCATAGGTCGATTTCAGTTTCGAAATGACTACTCACCACAAACATAGGACAATTTGACACTAACATTCGGTGATTGCGACCCTATAGTGATTTTCCAAGCGTAGCTTAGATGTGGCACAAAACCGAAAGTATGGGTCACCCAGTGAGGATCGAACTCACTACTCAGTCGTAATTGTTCTAGCGAGACAAGCTCGCTAATCATCACAGAACCTCGAGTCGCTCAAGCAAATACGACCCTATGACGATAAGAAATACAATCATATGTACCTAACAATACTTCAAAAATGTAAAATAAAATAAGAATTACTATAAAACTAAATTACAATCATATTATTCTATTTTTAAAACAATTTTTATAAGAGTAGGAGACGCTGGACGTATTGAAATTGGAGAAGTACAATTTATAGGGTTTGATTACCAAACAAAAGGGTGCTTATTATGCGTGAGTAGAAGAATTTTCCCATGCTTTCAGCACAATTTTAGGCGTGCGTATTATGGATGAAGGCGTATTATGCATGGTGAATTACAGTATATTCAAATAATTAGCGAAAACATCACCCTGATGAAATACTATGACAAGATTAGAACATCTATGAACGTTCCAACATCAGAATAACACAAAAGATTTATCAGATTTTGCCAATAAATTGTTATTAACAATAATGACAATTTTGGTTTTAATTTCTAAGATGACAAGTTATCATTATTTTCACGAGTTATATGAATGAATATTTCATATATATATATATATATATATATATATATATATATATATATATATATATATATATATATATATGTATATAAAAGAAAGAGGTTGTAGTGGTTCTAACGAGAGAAAAGTATGTATATTAAAAAGAAAAGAAGAGAGGTGCCGTAAACGTTTTTTGGTTGTAATGTGGATTTATTTAGAAAAAATATTATGCTTTGTTTTACATAATGTAAAACAAAGCATAATATTTTTTCTAAATAAATCCACATTACAACCAAAAACGTTTACGGCACCTCTCTTCTCTTTTTTTTAATATATATATATATATATATATATATATATATATATATATATATATATATATATATGAATATAAATAGTGTAAATAATAATGTCAATGTTTTTAAATGGCTAAGCCAGAATCTAACACTTTCCAACTATCATAATGTAGCTTCTTTGTACTTTTTTATAAATATTTTCATGGTAGTTGTTTGCCTGAACTATGGTACCTAGATTTTATGAATTTAAGTGCAGTACTAAATTGGCAAAAATGTCTCATCAACTGACTGCTGAGATGGCTAGATGTAACCATAAGTTCTATGTTAACAGTTTCTCGCACTTCTCGCTTGTGGAACTCTCTCCCTGCCAACTTCCAAAATTTAAATGAAAAAATCAATAGTTATATAATGTCTTCTTGATTATTCTTCTTCAATTTCTCTCTCTCTCTCTGTCTCTCTCTGTCTGTCTGTCTGTCTGTCTCTCTCTCTCTCTCTCCCCCCTTAATAATGTTACTTTATTTCTCGTATTCATTTACATTCAGTAAGAACGTGAATTTTAGTCGCTTTACTGCCTTGTGTGGAGTGAAATTATTTTGAATTGAAAAGTTGCAGAGAGATCTGATATACGAATGATGGCGAGGAGGCCTGCTTGCTTTAGAGATACCGAGATCTTAGTAAAAGAGGAATGTGTCAAAACCGTTATTTAGGTATGCTGGTGTCTGACGAAGCAAGAGAAACGATGAAAATGCTGTGATACCTGATAAAGGCTTTGCAATTGATCATTAAGATATGAACTAGAGTTATTTAGAACTTACCTTTTCTTATGAAATTTTAACTTCAATAAAACAGTTTTTTTTTCTTCATATTCCTTATATATTTTTTTCACTTTTATTTCTTTGTATGCCAATTAAGGTCAGGAAAAGCATTTATTTAAAGACTTTTTTTTAAATATTAGAAATAGTTCAGAAGGACGACTTATATAGTGCTTAACTCTACATTTATACACGTAGCTGACAATATATTTATCTGTTGTTCGCACCTCCTTAAAGGTAAATATTTCGAATGCTGATTTTCCAAGTAAGAATAATCTTTCCAGTCATGAAACTAACATTATACAATATTCTTAACTCATTCTCTTTTTTTATTGTTATTTTACAAATGTTCCTCAAGTAAAAGGCTCAAGAGCTGCTCAAGGTAGAGGCAAACTGGAAAAGAATAAGAAATAGGAAAAGAAGATTATGTGCATATGGAAGATATTCTCAGCTAACATGAGTGGAAAGACTATATTGAATCTTGTTGTAACCTAGGGAAGTTTACTGAATAGAATAATCAAACGACGGTTGGGAATGAACGATAATATTTAGGGCACGAACAACATATATATTCACCCACGGCGCGAAGAAGTAGTAGTCAACTGCTAGAAGTGAATTCTACAATGAATCTCCAATTGCAGGATATCTAGCAACCTCCCCACGTGGTCAGATGTGGCACAAGGTCGAATATAATGTTGGGTATCCGAGCTCGTAGCCCCGACCAAAAATTCCCCGTAGACCCCGAATAAAAGCGACGAAAGTCTGCCTTTCGACATAGCCTCATCTGGGGATCTTGTCTGTTCGGAGGTAGATAGTTTGACCACCAAAGCTGGAGACGAATCTCCAACTACAGACCATCATACAGTATTTACTATTGTATTTATGTGAATGGGGATATACCCATAATCGTCCGTAGATATGGTACAACAAATCCTTTGCTAGGTCAGCTGCTAAAAAATTTAACTCATTGTGTCATGCAAGACAATTTGTCTCTCAAAAATCTATCTTAAGCATCTATACTTCTACCATTCGTCCACGCTTAAAATATTTCTGCTGCATATGGCCTATGCCCTTGCTAATTCCCTTGAGCTCCCTGATAAGATCCAAAGAAGAATCACTCATCTTCTTGGCCCTGATCTAAAAGTTCGGCTTCAGCCACTTTCCTACTGCCATAAGTTTGCCTCCCTATGCTTTTTCTATAAATTATTTCATGGTAATTGTTCGGATGAGCTCTTCGCGAAGGTACCAAGACTTTTTTTAATTTAAGCGCAGTGCTAAACTGGTGCCGAGATCTCATCAATTGACAGCTGAGCTAGCAAGATGTAGCCGTAAGTTCTATACTAACAGTTCTCGCTTGTGGAACTCCCTCCCGGCTTCATTTATCGAACCAACTTGACTCAACAAAAATGTAAATCACTGTCTACCTCCTGATTACTCTTTCCTCTCCCCGTTCATAATTAATGTTTCTGTTCATATATTTTTTGCACAAACTGTAACCCCTTGTGTCTTAGTAACTGCATGGGATGATAACGATTTTAAAAACGATTTTCAAAGAAAAAGGTAAAGATTGACCGTAGACTTGAAAAGGTTAAGATCGTTGTGTTCGAGAAGGCATCTATTCTGTTCAACTGTTCTTGGGAAAAAAGCTCTTGTTGAGAGTGTCACACCAAACAAACACTGAAGTATATTCCTCCTCCTGCCACCAAACATAGTAAAACAAGCATAAATATATTCATTTTTAAAAAATAAACTATTTTGTCTGATGATCGCAAAAGTGTAAAACCCAGAGTCACAAACTCATTTCCATACAACCGAATATATATATATATATATATATATATATATATATATATATATATATATATATATATATATATACAAGCATACACACACACACACAAATATATATATGTATATATTATATGCGCTGTAATTTATGGAATGCGCTCAATATCAGTGTTAGAGCTAACATAATAAATTGTATAGATATGAGTTTGTGACCCTGAACATCACCACACATACAACGATAAGGTCCCGACAACGAAATAGAATATTATGTATGTATGCCCGAACGCACGGATCTGCGCCTTGCCTCGAATTGGTCACGTGTTGGTGTGAAATAAAATGCGTACACCTATATGTATATGTCTATTCGTATGATAGTACCACCCCAAACAAACACAGAAGTATCTTCCCCCTCCCACCACCAAACAGTCAAACAAGCCTAAATAGATCCATTTTTAAAAAATAAACCAGTTTGTCTCATGATCGCAAAAGCGTGAAACCCAGAGTTACGAACTTATATCGATACAAGTCATACATATATATATATATATATATATATATATATATATATATATATATACATATATATATATATATACATAAACATATATATATATATATATATATATACATATATATATATATATATATATAAACATATATATATATATATATATATATATATATATATATATATATATATATATATATATATAGCATTCAATCATAATAATGTAATGATAAACGGATGGCAGGAGTCAGGTTCTTAGCAGAGCGATAGACTGAGCTGGCTATTTTCCCCAACTTCACTAGCAATGGATCATATATGAGTTTTACTTGAGCCTCAACGAACATGGAACAGTTCATCGTGACTGGAGATAATAATTTCTTCCCTTACCTGCGAAAGCAAAGTTTACAAAATTCGCATAGTGTATGAAAAGCAACTGATGCTAGGACATTATTTTATGTCCATGCTAAATGCAAGGTAATGCATCTAAATATATTACCATTGTAATGCATTACATAGTAATACATCAGGGAAATATCATGACATAGTAGACATCATGGAAATATCATGACATAGTAATACATCAGGGAAATATCATTACATTGTAGACATCATGGAAATATCATTACATAGTAATACATCAGGAAAATATCATTACATAGTAGACATCAGGGAAATATCATTACATAGTAGACATCAGGGAAATATCATTACATAGTAATACATCAGGGGAATATCTTTACATAGTAGACATCAGGGAAATATCATTACATAGTAGACATCAGGGGAATATCTTTACATAGTAATACATCAGGAAAATATCTTTACATAGTAGACATCAGGGAAATATCTTTACATAGTAGACATCAGGGAAATATCATTACATAGAAATACATCAGGGAAATATACGACTTTGATTTATAGGTGATTTAAGAAATATTCCCTTCGTTTCTATACAAGGAAGAAGATTAAATTTGTCAGTGAGACTTTTTTTTAAATCTCAAATGGAAATCAGGATTCCATATGCTGTTCTTTAATGTAGGTAAATATGATTCCTCTTTTAAGACGCCAGCTTTTGGCCTTTTATCTGGCTAAACCAATGTCTGAATTTCTGTTCAAGTCAGAATATCGAGTGTCGATTTTCCTACTTGAATTATGTGTGAAGTACAAAGTACTTATTCTGCATCTTTTCAGTTTGCTTTTGTGCTGTATGAAAATAAACTTGAAAAACCGCATTAATTCCCCATTGTTGTTTATTTGTCCTTTCAGCTCTCCCATACATATTGAAGTAGACCTATTCAAAATCTTATTTTATAATATTTACTGACACATGATATTTATTGTTGCCTTAAAGAGATAGCACATTGAAACGAGCAACGTATTAAGCAACTTCAAGCCTGAACAGTATCTGGATGGGTGACCGCTTGGGAATACAAGGTGCCTGCTTTAAGTTTGGAATTGAGTGGGGTGAAATGCATTAGGGTTCGATATGTGAGGGATTGGTGGTTGTAGTGGATAACGGTTTAGAATGACAGAAGTTGCGTGGAGTATCATGGATAAGGACTTGAAATTAAAAGAAGTGAAGAGGGGGATAAAGGATAACTGTTCAAAATGAGAGGAAGTTTGGGGAATATTATGGATAACTGTTCGAAATCAGTGGATGTGCGGGGGTTGGTTTAATGGATAACGGCTTGTAATTATAGGAAGCTCGGGGTGTATAATGAAGAACGGTTCGGAATGAGAGGATGTACGGGGTGTCTAATGAATAACGGCTCCGAATGACTATAATTACGGGGATGGTCTAATGGATAACGGTTCAGAATTAGAGGAAGTGCGGTGGTGGTTTAATGAATTAAGGCTCGGAAGTGGAACGATCGTCCACACATCTCACATACGCCCCTACCAACACGCAACGGAGAAAACGTGGTAGCGTAATAGCTCATTCTTCACCATAATCTGAGTAAGGCATACGTCCACCAAAGATATTTACTCTGGATGGGGGCAGAAATAGCAGTGGTAATATTTCATTTGTTTGTTTGTTTGTTTTTTTCCTTGTGACAATCGTCAGTGTTCGAATTTAGGTAAAATCTTGAATTTAGCATTATACCTTGTGAAGAAAGCAGATATTTTGCTATTAGTAAATTTGAGCAACAAAAAATTCCTTCAAACCTTATTTGTCCTTAATCTGCCTTAAGTTTCTCCTTCCTCTATACAATTAACAACCATGGGTCTCCACATCTTCCTATCCATTGTAGCGCTTAGCAACATTTATTGTTTTTATCAATTCTACATCCACTTCAGTCATAAATTCACCCAAGCGCGTCAAGTTGGTGGCCGGCTATTTTCTCCAGTTCATTTTACGTTTGATAGGCCATGTGAGTGTCAAGTTCCTCAAGCCCTCATTAAAATTATTAAATGAAAACGTTACGCTATTTCGATCTGTGGTAGACAGCGAACGCATAGGATTTTTGTTTTCCTTATTTAAGAATTTCAGTCATTGTATATCTTCTAGTCCTACAGGGATTTTCCAAGCGTAGCTCAGATGTGGCACAAGGCCGAAAGTATGGGGCACCCAGTGAGGATTGAACTCACTACTCAGTCGTAATTGTTCTAGCGAGACAAGCTTGCTAACCATTTCACCACCCATATCTTCTCGTCCTATATATGGCATCGAGTAGACAGTCTGCTCTGGTGTTGATGTTATTGTGGAGACACGGTTTATAAGCACTAATACTCAGCCCTAATAGTATCTTACGCTGGTAAAGGCATGAAGCCACTATTCACTACGCCCTTTTCCACCGACAGATATCCCGACAAACTATGACTGAGATAAATGAAACAGCGGGAATTATTGAGTAAACTCTTCTTCCACAATTAGCTATTAACGTATGAAAATAATATCATAAAAACAGCGGTTACAGCCCTGATAACGTCCAAATAGGTATACAAAGCTTATCTTTTTCTGGAACATCAGGCATGCTAATAGCAACAAAATCTCCAACACTTCCAAAATGTTTTGCATCTACTTTGGCGACAGGTTATCGAAATTCTGAAAGGTAATTTGGCACAGAGACATTATAATGGGTCATCTACGGAGAATTAAGTACTCTTGTAATTTGCTAATTGCCTCTCTAAATTAATCACCCTGGATAGTTAATGATCTTTACGAATCTGATCCAAGATCACAATAATGGCACAGAGATATTATAATGGGTCATCTACGGAGAATTAAGTACTCTTGTAATTTGCTAATTGCCTCTCTAAATTAATCACCCTGGATAGTTAATGATCTTTACCAATCTGATCCAAGATCACAATAATGGCACATTTGGTATCTTTCAGAAACTAAATAATGTCCTGTGTCGCTAAACTGACATGTGTTAGTCTTGCCTGGTTTTCGCACATCTGCAAGTTGAAAGTCCTCCTCAAAAAAATACTAGTGTAATATAGCTCTCCCTGTTCCAGACCCACGTTGACTATTGCCTTATTCCTGCCATGTATCGTTCGGAATGAAAGGAAGTGAGGAGGGCGCTATAATGTATACCGGTTCGGAATCAGGAAATGCGGCGGTATAAGGAATAAGAAGGTCTTCTCTCAACAGCCTATTGTCGAATAGGCACGATTCTCTATTATACTCCACAATAAATTCCTTGCTGTTTCTTGCATTCCAGCTTGTTGGAAATCCTCTACCGTAGTTCTTGATTTTTAAGAAATCCACCGAACAGTCTGACCCTACAAACTATCGAACTATTATCTATCTTAATTTTTCAAAGTATTGGAGGCTCAAACAACTCAGAATAGGTCAAAAATCTCTCTTTTCAGAGACTTTTTTGCAGACAAACAATAAGGCTTTTACTTCTCTAGACCAACACCCAAAGTGTTAAAGGTTATCGTCAGTCAAATTTTAGATAAGAAAGGTGAAACGCGGGCTGTTGCCTTAGATATCTCGAAGTCATTTGACAGGATTTGACATCTTTCTTATCAGATCGCGAAATGAACATTGTCTTCAATGGCAACTCTATTAGATATTTTCGCATTAATGCGGGTGTCCACCGGTGCTCTATCTTTGAACTCACATCGTTTCTAATATCCAATGACCTTCTTCGACGCCATCCATTGCCTTCTCTGTATCTATGCTGAAGAGAGAAGTATTTAATCCTGTCTTAATTGTAAATCTGATGAATTCGATAAGATCAAATTGACAGCAGAACTGGAAAATGACCTTCAAGCTTTTGTTAATTGAAAAGGCTTGTTAATTTCAAGGCTAACATAACAAAACTGCTCTCATTTAAACTTAGTACAAGAGAACCTTTTTGGCCTTCCATTGGTATGACTGATGCTAACCACAAGGATAATAACTCATTACACCTTCGCGGTCTAATTAGATGTCACGGTGACTGACATGAAGTTAAGTGATTCTGCTGAATCAATTGCTAGGTCTACTGTTAGGAAATTTGGTTGCTGTGTCATGCTCGACATTTTTCTTGCCAGTGTCTATCTTGCACAATTATAAACCTACCACTCTTCTGTGCCTTCTTTGGTGCTCGCTGACTCTTCTGCTATATATCGGAAAATTATTGACAGAATACAAAGAAGAATTATCAATGGTGTCTCGGCTCCAGACACTTTTCACCGCCGTAATGTAGCTTCATGAGCTTTCTACTTTGATACTGCAACTTCACAAAATTAAGCACAGTGCTAGATTCGCAATTAGGTCTCATCATTTCACTGAAGAAATTGCGAGATGTAACCGTAAGTTCTATATTTCTTCTTTCGCGCTTCTCGTTTGTGGAATCATCTTCTTGCTTTCCTATCATTGATGACATTCAAATATTTATGCTGAACGTCAATAGCCATCTTGTTTCCTTGAACCTTCGTCATTTTTGTCCATTAAATAGTCTCCTCTATATGGTTTTCTCATTTTTCTTTCACACTCAATAGACCGTTCCGTCTAATAGGTTTTATCGCCTTACTTTGGGTGAATGATTAAAACTATTTCAGAGTAGGACTCCTGCTCTTCCCTACTGTTGTGGTAAACCCTCCTACAGTAGAATTAACTCTTCCTCCTCTCATAAATATTAACTTCGAGACTTCCTTGGCAGTCGTTGGGCAGCCGAGACGCAGTGTAACCTGATCGTTCGGATTGACACTTCTATCTACTCATTACTAACACTCTTGTTTTGTATATATCTGTTATTTCAATACACTTGTTCAAACTAACTTCGTCTTCCGTGTCTTTCTTTCCTGGCCCCTAAACATGCCACAACTCCTACAAGTCTGTCAATGGACTGCTCCTACTTATAAATATGGCAAGTAGTAACATTGCAGTAGGATTTCAATAGTATTTTGAAGTACTCAAGTTTATCCTTTCTATGTATGAATATTTAATAAATCTCTTCTTTGTTCCCTCTACCTATTCTGCTGTTCCTTTGATACTCTCCCTAAATACAACCTTCATAATTCTCAGCTATTTTGAACTCTTCATGTCTGAGTATTTAATAAACTTCTTCTTTGTTTTGCCTACCTAGTCTTCTGTTCCTTCGATACTCTCCCTAACTACGACCTTCCTAATTCTTGACTCTTTTGAACAAAGACAACCTTACAATAAAAAGGAAAAGAACTAGAAAAATATTACCAGAAACAAAGTGAAAAGTGATTTTTTTTCTTTTCTAATATTAGATTTTCTATAAGGCAGGCAATGTTGGACAACCTCTTCACAGATGAAGAAGAGACTTGAATTGGCAGATATGCAGTTCTGTTCTGCTGACCAAGGCTGAAAATACCATGAACAAAACATTTAAGCTATGAAGAAGATTTTAAAGAGAATAGTCCCTACAAGGAAATTTATACTTACAATCACAAAGAAACAGCTAAACTTTCTAAGGAACATAATGAGGTAAGATGACTTGGAAAATTTAACAGTCACAGGGCATACGCAAAACAACAAAACTGGAGGAAACAGTGAGTAACTTTACTAACGGGTTTGTGTCAATGAATGACAGAACAGAGAATAGTTAAGGGACAAATGGTCTTTAAAGCAATAAAAGGAATCTTGATCGCCCACGTTCTGAAATTAAAAGTGATAAAAAAAACGAAGATGGTATAAATTGTATTAGTGAGTGTAGAAAACAAAGTATCCTTCTGATTATTAGCATCAGTTTCATTGTACATAATTCTTCATAAAATTTCCACGTTGTTTATACATTTTGTCTAAGTTATTCTTAGTACTAGTTCGCAATAATACATTGCTTTTACTTTGAGTCCCTTCTTCATACATCAGAAAATTGTTATCATACAAACGATTAGATATTTAGATGTTTAGAGACGAGCGAAAAATTTTACTATAGATGTGGTAAAATAATCGGTTTCAAACTCTGACTGAAGTGGCTTGAAAGCATAAATTCACTTTTTTCTACCAACTATGAATAATTAATGTGATCCAACTTTAGACACCGGGCTAGCAACACGATCCCATAACAATTCACCTGGAACATCACGAGATGTGGTTGCTGCCATAGGTTCATAGGAATTCCACAAGAAAAATAGTTTTCCTTACAACACTCTGTAGTTAACATAATCTGCTACAAGGCCATTATAATTGAACGCTTTTGACAATTTCATTTACAAGACTGTTAACAGTTAAATAACTCTCCTCTCTAAAATAAATTCATCGGATATTAAATAAGTTTTGTCTGACACAAGGCCTCAGTAATAGAGTACCAGTGAAGAATGAGCTCAATATACTAGTAAAAGTTTACGAAAATGCTTTTCTAAAAAAGAATCACTAATCGGTAGGCGCTTTTTCGAAATGGTAAACTTTCACTCTTCGTAATTATTCTCATTTGAAAGTGGCCAACTTTATAAGTGCAGCCTGATTCCTACCAACGCCATTCAATCCAACTTAATTTATTGAAACACTTTAACAGCCGCATTCGATAAACATTAACTGATGGAGTATTTTTAGTTTGAACTTTGTTGTTTATCCAATAATTTCTAATCTTTCTGTTCAGATTCTGTCAGAGAAATTTTACTCCAAGGGTTATTTAGTTCACATCATTTCATCTACTTTAATGTTTATGAATACAATTACCAACGGCTTCTCATAGAACAATGTTTAGGGAATTGGTCTCGCGTGGTTTTCGTAGACTGATGATTAGCGAGTTGATTATGTATGCCATTCCTCGTGTGTTCGATCCCAACTCACTGCTTCTTCATTGTATTAAATTAATTATTGACTTAAAATCATAATAAACATCAGAAATTACAGATTTATTTAACTCTTGATAGGCACTTCTTTCCAGCGGCGGACTCGGGGTGCTGACACCCTGGGTAAGCTGTGCTTCGGCGCCCTTACAAGTATAATTTTTAAAGTTTTCACAAGGAGAAAAAACAGAGAATGTAGAATAACGAGTTTCTTAAAATATACAATTTAATACAAGCTGAAGAAAACTTTCATTATCCTATCTAAAATATTTTTCTAGTCTTTACATGTACAAATCTTTTTATGTCACTTTCTACACCTATCTTCTTTACAAGATCATTTTCTATTAACAAAATAGTCAAAGATTTTAATCTGTCGGGTCGAGTGGAAGTTGCTGTATCAAAGTCAGGAGTCGAACAGACATTTGCGCATAGGCTCCGAGTGGCACTTCCAGCAGCGTTTTAAAATATTCGAATAATTCATATTATTATTCGACTACTGACAGCGCTTCCCTCATATTTTAGGGGCTTCATTTTTGAGCCAACACCTACTATCTGGAAACAATAAATACCAAAGATAAAAAAGAAAAAAGAGAACGGGATTCTGTGTTGTGAACTCTGACATGGATCACTCATCAAGTGAATCGATATTTCCCGCTTTGCCGACGGAGATTCCCCAACAAAGTTAAATATCTACTTTCCCTTTCTTTTCAATGGATTTATTAAATACACCTCTATGTATGTAAGTGAATTTTCCCCTTCTTCGTAAGGGTTTTATTAAATACACCACACAGTGTAGAAAGCGTCAAATAAATGGTTATTTGTTATTAAAAAAATCTGTCTAGTTTCATTCACTTGTTTAATTTTTATTCACCAACAGATTAAGATCAACTTTTCCGTCATTCTTTACAGAGACTCTTTAGAATATTTTTTTAAGTTCACATTTCCTTTCAGGAATTATTCTTGAAACTTTCTCTGCACGAAAATGTTCCCAGTAGGGGTGGTCCTAGAGTTGCTGTCACACCTGGAAAGCTGAACTTCGGCGCCTTTACAGGTATAATTTATAAAGTTTTGACAAGAAAAACTTAAAAATGTAGAATAACGTGTCACTTAAAATATACAACTTAACACAAACTAAAGAAAACTTTCATTATCCCACTTAAAAGATTTTTCTAGACTTTAATGTGCAAATCTTTTCATGGCATTTTCTACACCTATCTTATAGACTATGCAAATTTCGTAAACTTAGCTTTGGCAGGTAAGGGAAGAAATAATTATCTCCAGATAATATCTTTTTTACAAGATCATTTTCTGTTGACAAAATAGCCAAAGATTGTAATTTCATGAGTGAGGGACGACCGAATGTATGTTTTTATAAACTTTATTTATGGAAGATCTCAAACATATTACATAACAGCATGATGGCGCTCTTGTCCTTGATAGCGACTTCCCAAGTTACCGGAACCTTGAGACGGCCCTGCTTCTTTTTAAGGTCAAATTATGCGTGTGTTCTGTCTCGTATCAAAGCACCGATCGCTATAAAATAAGCAATGAAAGACACCTTATCTCAACAAAAGAATATTTTTCTTGGAGGAATGGAGGGAAAGTATCACCTGTGACAAGTACCCCTCATATCTAAGTTTGAGGATATTAAGAATTGGACTGAAATAACGGTGACTGAGACCATTTGGTCTGGAATACTTTACAAGCCATCCCAAATTAATATTCTACCATCCCCCAGGACGACAGGACAGCGTTAATCTTAGTCCTGCTCCGCCATATTTTTTCACCATCATCAAGCTCTGTCGAGATCATAAAGTCCACGGAGCTGCGACAATATTCACGATCTTTTTTTTATTTTATTTTATTTTATTTATTTATTTTTTTTTTTTTTTTTTTAGGTGATGTAAAAAAGGTTTTGTATGTCAACAGAAAAAGGAAAACGTTGTTGTCAGATAATAAAAAGCATACAGACACCAAAATCAAGACTCCATCCATATAAGAATAAGAAATATTTCGGTCATTAGAATCTTCAGGAGTTTATTGCCAGTAACTTGATAGGGTTATCAAAGCAGTGAGTCAAATGTGTCCTGTTTTTCTAAAGAGATTATTATTCTAAGGCAGGACAATGTAAATTGGAGAGCAGAATTCCAATTCTGGTCGAGTTCGTTAATAACATTGTGGAAGGTATTATTACAACTATTTGCCCCCAGTTATGGGTTAATTAGTAGGATTTGTATCAGTAAATTCTTATTATATACAAAAAATCTTCTTACAATCTAAAAATATTTTCTGGTTTTAATTAACCTTCAAGGATACAATTGTCAAAACCAACCCCAAAAGAAATATCAAGAGGATGTGATGGTTTTCATATCCCTCATACCCACCAGATTTAGCAACAAAAGATTTTTATTTGTTTTGATTGATAGAAAATTTTATAAGCATTGAAAAATTCAGAAGCCAAAAAATAAAAAGTGGAAAAAAATTTCGAAGAAAAACCCAAATTTCTTTAAACGTGGAATAAAATCATCTGTCTTCCCGTCAAGGTGGAATCGTTGAAGAGGAAAAGGGTTACATTTTTTATAAATAATATTTGACTAAATTTACATTAGCTTTGCTTTTATACGTTTTCTAAGAAAACGCAATGACTTTGCGAATGGCCTAATATTTAAATAAATCTAAATTACATATTATTTTTTATATCCTCTCTGGTAAAATGGAACTTCATTCTAAACACACTATTTCTATATATTTTTCTACCTTTCTTTCTCTCACTTCCTTCCTCCCTTCCTCTCTATCTCTCACTTACTCAAGCTCTACCTCCCTCACTCATGCTCTACCTCCCTCACTCATGCTATCCCCCTGCCTTCCTCTCTCATTCAATCACATACTCAAACTCTCCATCTCTCACTCATGCTCTCGCTTTCTCTCTCCCACTTCCTCTTTCACTCATTCACTCACTCACGCACGCTCGACCTCTCTCTATCCTTCCCTCTCACTCTCACTCACTCACTTTCCCTCTCCCTCACTCACTCATGTTCTCTCGTCCTCTCTCCCCTTTTGACTCTCTCACTCATTCATACATGCTCGCCCTCACCCTCTCACGTTCTCTCGTCCTCTTCTTCCCTCCCATTCGCTCACACACGCTTTCTCCCTCACATTCTCTATCTCACTCACTCATTCACTCACACTATCTTGGTCTCATGCTTTTTCTTTTAGACACACGCACATACACACATATATATATGGATAATTTCATTTTCAAAATAACTTATAGTTCTACGTTTTTTTTTTTTTTCTTGTTTCAATTCCACGTCTCCATTTAGTACTTCGGGTAATTTTATTTTCCTTTACGCGTTTTAAGTAAATTTTCTTCTTTTCACCTAAAAACTCTCCACGTCATCTTCAGTTTCGCTAATTCCATCAAGCATTCTGGCTGCCTAATGTTAAAATAGCGAGCGACAAAAATCTACCAGATGGATATTTTCGTTCTGGAAGTCATTTTCAATACATTTCACTTGGTCACGTGTTTTCATTCGCCAACTGCGTGAATTCTTCTTGTATCCTTTTTACCAAAACCGGAGCCGGTCTTTAATTTATTTATGATATCATTCTCCTTTGTTTTTCTCCTTTTTTTTTTCTATTTTTCAACTTGTACTTGACAGAATTCGTTCATTCCGCCATTTTGACTCTGGTTGATGGGGAAATGCATTCTCCTCAAGTTACAGTTGATATATCAGGTTGTACCTGACGAAATGTCAGATTTTGACAGAGAGAGAAAAAAAGTACAGTGTAATCCCTCATATCCGGAATCCCTCATATCCGGAATCCCTCATATCCGGAATCCCCCATATCCGGAATCCCTCATATCTGGAATTTTGATTTCGATGTGTATATTTAAACTATTTGTGTGATATGTAACTGATTTGAAATTTCTGTTTTTCAGGAAATTTACTTTAGATAATTGCTTATACTTATATTGCTCACCCAAATGACTCGTATTGGTGCAAAAGATGATGGGAATAAGAGGAAAAGAACAACTTTGTAATTATTGCAAAAAGTGGAAATTTTAAATAGACTAGACGCTGGTGAAAGTTCATTGTAACTAATGGCTGAGTTCAACATAGAAAAATCAACATTGTATGATAGAAAATTTTCCAAAGAAACTCTTCTCCAGCGTTCACACTGTCACAATGAACAAGGAAATAAAAAAACATGATTGTGATGAAACCTGGACTGAAATTGAAAAAGCTATGGAAAAGGTTGTCAGTTTTATGGAAAGAAAGCCAGCATTCAACTATGGTGATTTTCAATAACGCCCGCAGCTAAAAAATGTCTTTCGTTTAAAAATTACAAAAACAAAACCAAAACTAAATGTAGAAAAAGTTGACATTAGAATAACATTAGAAGAGAAAGAATCATCAGGCAACAGCGATTTAAAATCCTCGTTATATTATTTGTTTTGCATATGCAGCAGACTTAATTTAAAAACTTTTCATTAACATGAAAAAAATCAATTGCGTTATATTTATCTCATTATTAACTTTATTTTGTTTACTATTACTGTTTATTTTGTTAAACCTGATTGCTGTTCTTTTATTTTACTCTAAATATTACCCCTGACAGCCGGAGTTGGTAACTAATTCCTCATATCCGGAAAGCCTTCTTAGTCCGGGTGTCAGGGATTCTATTAGTGATACAAGACTTCTTAACACTTTGAAGGATACCGAAAACCCCACATACTGAACGGCTAAGCAAAGAGGAAGTGTTAAGTTAAACAGAAACAAAAAGAGCGTTTATACTTACAAACAGAAAGAAACAGTTTAAATTTGTATATACATAACGAAGAACAAGAGGAATTTGACATTCATATGACATCAAATAATCTACCTAAACAGCTTGTGTAAATAAATGGCAGAACAGAGAATTAAGTGGGCATCAAAAAGACTAAACTTACTGGGAGCTACAAAGCGAAGTAAGTTGTGGAGATTCTTGATAGCCCACCTCTTAAAACACAGGACACAAAAGAGATATTAATAACAGATAATACCATAGTTTTTTTTTATCCAAAATGCTCCAAACATATCTACTCGTCTTCTATGCAGAGTTATCAAGTAATTCAGTGACGCAGAACCGATTCAAGTCGCCTATGATGAATATTGAACCCGTGAATAAAGGGATCTATGTTCTGCCACTCCACTCCTTCCCGCAGAGCGTCAAGTTCAACGCCAATTCCTACATCGAGGTGCTAGACATGATGGTCAATCCCTAGACCGACTGTACGTGTTCCAACAGGACTCTTTTCGCTTCCACATGGTACAAATATCTGTCCAAGAAGTTTCCGTTCATAATCACCCCAACATTTTCTTCTGTTTATTTTCTATGCTTCTGTTCACTTAGTAAATGGCGCAAGAGCCACTCAAGTTAGAGTGCTACTGAATAAGATTGTTATAAGGGCGTAAACAGGAAAGGAAGAGATGCAAATTATGAGCATGTAAGATAAATAGGAGACACGGTGGTCTAATGGATAGCAGCTCGGACTGAGGAATTGGAGAGTCGAGTTTAAATTTCATTCAAATCCACTACATTTACTTACGGGCTAATACCTTTGGGAAAGTTATGAATCCTCTTCTTCTCCCCCAGCTATGGGTAAATAATAAGACAGGTCGGGTTCTATAGCCTTGGATGGCAACTGGTCTACCGCTGCAAGAAATAGCAACTTACGTAGTCATGTATCGAAAGATACATCATCGCTTAAGCGTGTATTACGTATGGCACATAACTGAAGATAAATAACGGTTAAATTGATCGGGGTCTATTCCAGAAAGTCACAGTTCTGAAGAATAAGCTGTTTGAATTGTACTTCCTCCTTATCAATGGAATATGAAAGGAAGTGGCTGGCTGAGCCGTGAACGTCTGAACTGGTGGAACTAATAAATGTAACTCCTCGGAACATTTGCCATGTAAATAGCTATAGAGGTAGCGAAAAGCTTTATAACGTTTCATCTATCAGAAGGGTTTGTAGGTTTGAAATAATTCTCCCCCCCCCAAAAAAAAAGTTCAAGCTTTTGAAATCTGTGAAGGCTGGACTTTGAGGTTTCATCCGACTCAAGAGAGTCGGATGTCAGGATCAGTAACTTTCTGGAACGGTCCAAGGAACAGATTATTTTACCAGCCTCTTTAATGATGGCACCAATATAGCTTACTAGTTGTCCTGATTTGAATCAAGAGGATTATGATATAAAAACTAACCTGCGCCACCGCAATGCCAAAGAGTCGGAGAAGGCCTCAATCTTAGATATGATGACATACAAGAACGAACGTCATCAGACTTGGAAATCCTTCTGAGTTCCTCACGGCGGTATTTGTGGCTTAGATCGAATTTATTGAATAATAGTATATTCTTTATAAATAGTTCTCAATTACCTGGTGTATCCTAAAAGAATATAATTTAAGTCATTCGAAATAATAGACCTAGGTCCTGACAATGACCAATATAGCCAAAATAATATTAAGAAAATGACGGTTTTATTGAATATTCCAATATTTTTTAGAAACTGTTTTGAAATAACTGGCTTACACTACATGAATATAATTTAAGTAATCCAAAACAATAGCCCTACGCCGTAGAAAGCATATTACTATTTACAAGATGCTAGCATATTTTTGCTGATAATAAGGATTGATTTTTAATTTTCAATGCTGGAGCGTGACACGAGTTGTACTCAGCGACATTTGCAATTTGCTTTTATTATTATCTATTTCCACTTTACATTTAATACACTGTGGCATCGCGTCTATGCTTTTTGAATCGTCTCGTGTCGCGTTTATTTATTTATATCAATAAAAATCTCAGGAATCCGAAGTCGGGTAACTGACTGAAATTCTTCACAAAGATTTTAACTTTTCTTGTTTTGTTTAAACTCTTCACGGTTTTACTAATGTAATAGCAAAAGAAAATATAAATATACATTATGAAATGGACAAAATCTTACAATTATTTTTAAGACATTTTTATGTTTATACGTTCTTTTTGTAGATACAAATATTTAAGTAAATGCTCTGTTTATAATTAACAGTATTAAACAACATTTACCGGCCTGTTAATACTGTTTATTATAAACTGAGCATTTACTTAAATATTTGTATCAATAAAAAGAACGTATAAACATAAAAAAATGTCTTAAAAAATAACTGTCGGACTTTGTCCGTTTCATAATGTATGACGTCATTTGTTTACAATTGGATACGCATTGAGCAGATATGAATGAATGAGAGAAAATCATGGAGAATTGTGCTTAAAAACAATAAAATCGACCTTGCTAACCGAACACCCCTCTGTGGCCCAATTGGTAACAGTACGTCAGGCTATATGACGGTTCCGTATAGGATACAGGTTCGATTCTTCTCGGGGGACACATATTTTCTATGAAAGTTTTTCGGACATTCAGGCCGGTAAATGTTGTAAATACTGTTTACTATAAACAGAGCATTTACTTAAATATTTCTATCTATAAAAAGAACGTATAAACATAAAACAAATGTCGTACAAAATATAATTATATATAAAGGGATAGATTAAAGCCGCCATATTTTTAAATGGCTACTCAAATTTGAGTCGATGCTCTACTTCTATTTACTTATTTAAAAGTATATTTATTTTTGCACATCTACCGGCCTGAATATTTGAGAAATCCTGCTAGAAAAAGATGCGCCTTGTGGCAAGACTCGAGCCTGCGTCCCCTAAGCGAAACCTCATTAGATCTGAAGTGCCTTAGAAAACCCTGTCACGTAGGACTTCCTGTTCAGACAAATTAGTAATAGTGCTTTTTTCAGTTATTTCCCCCCACAATAAAATTACCTCCCTTTGCCTTTTCTATAAATACTTTCATGATAATTTTTTGTATGACCTATTCGCTATGAGGTCTAGACTCTTCGAATTTAGGAGGCACGGTGGAGTAATGGATAACGGTTCGGACTGAGGAATCGGAGAGCCGAGTTCAAATTCCAATCAAATATATTACATTCACTTACGTGCTAATACCCTTGGGGAAGGTATGAATCCTCTTCTTCTCCACCCCAGCTATTGGTAAGTAGCAGGACAGACCGGATTCTATAACCTTGGATGGCAACTGGTCTACCGTAGAAACAAATGGCAACCTACGTAGCCATGTATCGAAAGATACATGGTCGCCTAAACGTGTCTCACGCATGACACATAACTGAAGATAAATAACAGTTAAAGTGATCGGAGTCTAATTCAGAAAGTCAGGGTTCTATAGCCTTGGATGGCAACTGGTCTATCGTAGAAAGAAATGGCAACCTACTGCGGGAAAAAACTACCTCTTTAGTCATGTATCAGAAGATACATGATCGTCTAAGCGTATATCATGCATGACACATAACTGATAAGACTGTGGACGAGGTCTCACCATTTTACAATTTCGTAGCCGTAAATTCTATGCTAACAATTTTTTTCTCGCATTACTCGCTTGTGAAACTCCTTTCCTGCTCCATGATTACCAGCCAACGTTAACCTGTACAAATGCAAATGAAATGACAATAACTACTTGCTCTTCTCCTGATTACTCTTCCTCTGTTCTTGCTCCTTAGCAATGGTCCTGTTTCTAACTCTTCCACACCCAGTAACCCCTTGCGTATTGGTGTCTTTACTCTCTTGCTTCGGGTGAACTCGATTAGAAAAAAAAAACTAACGAAAGACTATTTTTGTTTATTTTTCTAGATTTTGGATAATTTTCCTGGGTTCCAGTGCATAGTTAAATATAAATTATTCAGTCACTGAGGACTTTCGGATTTCTCAAACAATAATCAAAGATTTATTTTGTTTATGTAAGAATTTGTCGGATTTTGATGATTTATTAAAGACTAGTGAATGCTGAACAATTTCCTCAAAGATGAAGAAAAGACTTAAAGCAAAAGAAATGTAGTTCTTCAGAAGGATACTGAGAAAAACAGGAACCGAACATGTGAGCAGCGACGGGATTTTAGAGAAAATGGAAACAAAACTGGTGATGAAAAATAGGTTTTGCATGTCAACAAAAAAAAAGAAAAACTTTGTTATCATATAATAAAAACCAGTACAAAAACTAAAAACAAGACTCAATCCATAGAAGTTCTCCTTTCCTTGCAATTAAATAATAAATATGTCGGCCATTTCAAGCTTCTGGATTTCATTGCCACTAACCTCTCTGGGTAATGAAAGCATTGGATCAAATATATCCTATTTGCCAAACAGAAAACTTATTAATTTAAAGCAGAACAATGCAAATCAGAGAGCAGAGTTCCAATTTCCAGTCGAGTTAATAACCTTGTGGAAGGTATAAATCCACATGTTACCCATCAATTATAGATTAATTATTAGGACTTTTTTCAAGCATTTCACCGCAAGGAAGCTGGGAGTGCCGCTAGTATGTAAGAGGTCACTGATAAGAAGAGAAAGCGTAAAGAAGCGTGTCTGAGGAAAGGATAAAGAAAAGGCATCGGAAGATGTCGATTGACATTACATTTGAATATTTAAAGATTATAGCAATCAGGTAAGCAAGTAAGAGGCGTGGAGTTTCACAGACGGGAAGCGCGAGATAAGAAACTGTTGGAGTAGAAGGGACTACTACATTTAATCGTTTCGACTGTGAAAGTATGGGAACGTTTAAATTCATGCAGTTTGGGAACCAGTGAAAATATCATTATTATTCAAAAACGTCTTATATTCTAAAAATATTTTCTGGCTTTAAATAACCATCAAGGGTACAATTCTCAAAACAAAACTTCCATGAGGATATGAGATCCTACCACATCGCCCATACTATCCAGATTTAGCAACAAAATATCTCCATTTCCTGCAATTACTAGAACATTTCATAAACATTGAAATATAATTTATTCAGTGACTGATAACTTTTGGATTTCTCGAGCCATTACCAAAGTTTTTTGAAAGTGTTTATCTGATTTTGATCATTTATGAAATACTAGTGAACGCTGGACAATTTCCTCAAAGATGAAGAGATTTTAAGCAACAGAAATGTGGTTCTATTGAAAGATGCTGAAGATACCATGGACCGAACATGTGTGCAACAACGAGGTTCTAAAGTCAATGGAAACAAAAAGAAAACTTATACATAACAGCAGGTAGAGACAGCCGCAATTTCTGGGGTACATAATGAGGAATAAAGGCTTGAAAAATCTGTTACTTAGAGAACAGATTGAGGGCAAGAAGGAGAGAGGAAAACAACACATCACATACTTGGCGTACTAGAGAAAATGAATGGCGGAACAGGATTTAAAAATAACGAAAAGACAATTTATTTAGAGTTGCAAGATGTGGGAAACTGTGATGACCTATGAATGCCTACGTCAAGAGCAGACACGGAGCATAAAGAAAATACGTTTACATGGAAAGATGAATTTACAGAAGCCATGAAAATAATCATTATATATATATATATATATATATATATATATATATATATATATATATATATATATCTTATATTCTCTACAAAATTGTACATTTTTGTTTCAAAACCTTTTTTAGACGTCTCATCAGGTGGTGAATTACAGTATAATGTAACATTGCATAAGATGAATAAATATTTTACGACTCTACTTTGTGTATTGAGCACTGTTTTTAAATTAATGCTTTGAACGCTGTAATCGTACTGTTCGTTTCTCTACACTTTTATATATATATATATATATATATATATATATATATATATATATATATATATATTATTATTATTATTATTATCATTATTATTATTATTTTCTTTGATTTCTGGCGTTTACACATTTCTTTCCGGGTTCCGCCCAGAGAACTAAGGTTAGAAATGTCATCATGACACTTTCCACTGACAAAAAAAAATGATATAGATAAAGCCCTTCGTAAAGTGTGGGCTGTACTTGTCTTCAAAGATACGTTGCAGTCAGCAGGGACTGCCATATCAATAAGGAGGCACTTTTTTTGTTTGTGGTCTTTAATAACAATATCTGGGCAGTTGGCTTTGATTGTTCTGTCAGTGTGTATTGTATAGTCCCATAGAATTGTAACAGGTCCTATCTCCGTAACCGGATCTGGGTGGTGTTCATACTATTTTCTTTCAATTTCCTTCTCGTAGAAATTGTAGATTTTCCAGTGCAGATATTGGCCCACTCTGTCATGCCGGGTTTTATATTCAGTGGAAGCGAATATCCTGCAACCTGATACAAGATGATCAATCGTTTCTGGATATTTATCACAGAATCTGCATTTTGGGCTAACACAATATTTAAGTACATGTGCTTGATAATTCCTAGTTAGCAAGCATTGGTCCTGTGCAGCAAGGATAAAACCTTCAGTTTCATCTTTCAACCCTGCACTACGTAGCCACTGATGGGTATCGGTTTTGTCTACGTCAGCTGGTTTGGTGCGGGCAGAGTATTGGCCATGAAGCGGTTTATCTTACCATCGCTTCTATATCTGGTCGGTTGCATTCGTCTTTGCTGTATTTTTAAGTATTTTGCAGTTTCAGCCGGTGTATTGTGCTGTACTTGCATCTCTACGCCCATTTGAAACTGCATTTTGAATTTGTTGGCTTCTTTTATTACGGAGTAAAGGCGCTTACTACTTTCATGTTCCTTGACGCATACCATCATCCAGTCTTCTGTAGTTTCCAAGTATCTTTGGAGGCCAATTGTTGTAGTTTTGTAGGACAGTTCTAGTTGAACAAATCGTCTGCTTCCCTCGGATCTGGGCACATACAGACGATCAACATCAGCTTTGGGATGATGCATGCGGTACCAAGTGAGAAGCCTTCTCCTTTTGGCGTCCATTCGCTTAATTTCAGCTATGGTCCAGTTAAGGACATTAAAGCTGTATTGCACCACAGGGACAACCAATGTGTTTATGGCTGATATTCTGTTTTTTTTTTTTAAAAAAGTACTCTTTTCTTATTTTTTCAATCATTTGGGGGTGTTGTATGCCATCTTCTTCGCTAATTCTTAGGTACTTATAAGCTTCATCATGCTCCAGTTCCCTAATCTTTGTGACAAAATATAAATCTATTAATGGTGTTTCTGTAATTCTACCTTTCTTGAATGTTACTTTTGCACATTTATCTAATCCGAAGTCCATACCTATGTCGTCACTGAAGTATTTTACAATATTGAGGAGGCCTTTCAACTCATTGTCGTCTTTGGCAAAGAATTTGAGATCATCCATGTAGAGTAGGTGATTGAATATTTTCTTATTTATTTTGTAACCATAGCTACTGTTGTTCAGTTCATGAGTAAGAGGCATTAAGGATAAACAAAACAGAAGGGGTAACAGAGAGTCTCCTTGAAAGATTCCACGTCGGATATTCAGACGGTTGGGTATGGCAGTGCACCCGGTGTGACTAAGGTATAGTTTGGTGTTCCACATTACCATGCTGTGCTTAAGGAAATTTAATACCACAGGGGAGACTTTGTACACTTCCAAAGTTTTAAGGATACAAGAATGTGGAGCACTATCAAAGGCTTTACGATAATCAATCCACACTGCAGATTTCTACGTCGTCTCCTGCAATTTTCCAGGATCATTTTATTTATCAGTAGTTGATCTTTGCAGCCGTATGAACCTCTTCTGCATCACTTCTGTTCCAGCGGAAGAATGCTGTTTATTTCGAAAAAGGAATAAGTACGGTTCGTCAGTACAGACGTGATAAACTTATACGTCGTGGAGAGACATGTTATCGGTTATTATTATTATTATTATTATTATTATTATTATTATTATTATTATTATTATTATTATTATTATTAAGGCTGTTATTATTATTAAGGTGTTGTTAAATTCTACGGAACTTTTCCGTTTAATAATCTTTTTTCTGTTATTTCTAGCTTTCTCCCAAGTTTTTTTTTTTATATTTAGGTCTAAGTTGTTGAAAGACCCTAGTCCATGAGGTTTTATCCTGAACTTTTGGTTATCATCAACTGTCCTCATGTTTTAGTTTTATAGCTAACTAGCTGATGTACCTGGTTTTGCCCGGGTGTACATTGCTGTAATTATATATAATCGCACAGCCGTGTCTAGACAAGTCTGTCTGTGTCGCCGCTTGCATGTAACATCCGTTGGTATATTAACCTACTCCCCACCTCACCTTTACGGTATGTCCTTCGTAGTAAATTCTTTACGGTCGTAATCACTTTCAAATAGTATGGCATTGTTCAGAAATCTAATAATCAAACAAAAAGAGAGACAAAGCGTCAGAACTTGATTCAAATGCAAGTGCAAACTCATAAGTCCACCTCCTTCTTCGCACGTTTACTGTAAAGATGAGATTAATATGAGGGTCTTCGTTTATTTTTCTTTCATAATCCTTCTCAAACAATATTTGCATCAAAGGTTGCCAATTTAGGATGAGATTATATGAAAAATCAATTGGTTAAATAGCCTGACGATTTGGGTCCTAATTTGTCGCAAGTTTCGTTCACTTAAATAGAATAATCTAAACCAAAGATTCACGCCTGCCAATTTGTGTGTCACGTGTAATTTACATGACAAAATAGGAAAGCATCGAATGAAAAACCAGGATGTTATGGCCGAAAAAACAGGCAGTTCCTGTTTTTTCGTTATACATGGGGAAGCGAGGCAAACTAAAACCATACTTATCTCTTGCACAATGCGAAGTTTTTGTGACATATTTGAAGAAAACCGGATAAAAAACGGAGGAAATTATTCAAGTTTTTATTTTAAGAGGTAAGAAAAACTCGATTTTTGGCACTTTTGTGTGTGTGTATGTGAAGTCATTGTCACAGAAAAACCATTAAGCACATAACATAAACCCCGAAACATGAGCTGATGTTTTGCATTAAGTGCAAAAAATATCAGATAATCCAATGAAAATTTTTGTTCGCATGTAACTTCGCCTGGGTTTTTGCAAAAAGTCGTACCCACCTTCAGTTTTATTGAATTTTCTGCCAAAGCCGGAGACTTTGAGATCGAAAAGTTGGTCTTGAAAGTTGGTCTTGAAATAGCTTGATAAATTTGTAACCTGCGTGTACAACTTCATGGAAAAGGGCCTCGAAATTTGAACGTACATAAATAGCATACGCACACAGAACTTTTGTTTTATAGATATAGAGCAGCCATACCCAGCTGGTCAATCAGAAAGAACATTGAATTAGAATGAAGCAAAAACATCATGTTTAGATGTAACAGAGTCAATCTTCTTCAATTACATTAAAAACCATTTTGAATTAATGTAGTTACTGATATAACAGAAGTAGTCTGTATTTATTCAATCGAAGTTAGCCAAGGACATGAAGGAGTAAAACAGGCAACATGAAGACACCCTTCAGACCACAATTATTTTGGAGTTTGTCAAATTCAATTTGTCCGTGTGCTACCAGGAATGTAAAAGAGGATATATTTATAAAGCAATTGTTAAGCTGAAAATTGGTTGAAAGATCAACGAAAAAAAAAGAAACAAGTAAAAATCGTCATTTTTTTTTTTTTTTTTTTTTGCTATTTATGCGGGTTTTCAAAATATGAGAGGACTCAAATTAAATGGTTAAACAATAAACTTATTGTTGAGTACAATTGAGTGAAGTTTGTATTAGATTACTTGAAAATTGTGGTGGTTTTTAGTTTAAAATTTGTGTTGAAATCGATTTTTCGTTTTTTACGGTTTTTCGCTAAACGCTGTGGCGTAGATATAAAAATGGGATATCGTTGAGTCCGTCATGATGAAAGTAACCTACGCACCGAGGTTGAACGAAATCAGAGGAAAAAAAAGTTGAATTTATCTATGCTTGATCGGCTTTATCGATTACTGATTTTTTTTTTAAATTATTGATAAGAAACTATCAATGTATGTGCCAAGTTTGGTCAAAATCGTTTGAATGGATCTCGCATGAAAAGGTACCACACAAACAGACAGATATCCTCTATTTTATATAGAGAGATATTTTGGGTATTTAGACAATGTAATTTGATTAGTTCATTATTAATAAGGAGGGAGCGGTTTTTATTATTTGGAAGATTAGTTATTATACATGTTTAAGATATTTCTGACAGTATTGAATGCTATTTGAATTATGCTGGGCTTTAGTTTATATATATATATATATATATATATATATATATATATATATATATATATATATATATATATATATATATATTCTTCTTTCTTCCTTTTCCATATCATTTCCATTAAGTTGACTGATTAAATAGGTCAATGTCTGATCCTTACCTCCTCCTTCCTCAATATTAAGTATTGTAATAAAAAGAATATCAAGATAAATTTTAAACTCTCTCTTCCCTCTCTAAGCTCGAACATGTCTCTCACACCATTACTCATCACCCTCTAATTCAACTTATATAAGCTTAATACTGCCCGTCAAAAGTGTAAATTTTAAATTCATTTTTTCGTTTCGTCTTTGAAAGTAATGTCTGAGGATCCAGAGAAAAGGAAAATTCTCTGGTGAAATAAATTATTACTATGGAGCCTTAAAGTGGTCTGTTTTTCTTTTAAATTATATATATATATATATATATATATATATATATATATATATATATATATATAGTAGTCGAGATAATAAATGTACACATCACGTATATTTTATTATAATGTGCCTACTATTGTACGCCAGCATGCGTGCATTCTTCTCAGCAAAAGAAGACAAATGTAGAATCCAGCCATGGAATAAATTAAGAATCTCTTCAGAATCGAATTGACCAAAGGTTGAAAATGTTAATAGACCTGTCCATTCAAAGAATCCGCGAATATTTTATATGGCTATCCACTCACTGACCGATAAACTGATAATGAGGTGAAGTCCGTTTCCTTAAGAGATTTTGAAGAGTGTTGATAAAGACTACTTGATATTATGATTAATCGTAGTTTCTTCTTTGCTTTTTCCTACCATCCTTCATTTCTGTAATTCTCTTCTTTGCATTTCTTCCTGTATTTTTGAAGTTCTTTACCCTTCTTCTTCTTTCCCGACTTTCTCTTCTATTTGCTTTCCTCATATTTATTTCCCTTCTTTTCCGTTTTTTTCTCCCTATTTTTTTGGCTCATTTATAAACATATTCACATTATATTCTTTCCTCTTTTTTCTTTCTTTCTTCCATTCTTTCTTTCTTTATTCTTTCTTCTTCTTCTTCTTCTTCTTCTTCTTCTCTTTTACTACTTTTTTGCCTTCTCTTTTCGTCTTTCGTGTCGTTCGTCTTTTCCCAAGTTTTCTCTTTTTTATTAGATTTTCTCCTATATTTTGATCTTCTTTTTCTTCTTCTTCTTCTTCTTCTTCTTCTTCTTCTTCACCTCCTCCTCCTCATCTTCTTCTTCTTTCCTTCCTTCTCCTCCTCCTCCTCCTCTTCCTCCTCCTCTTCTTCATCTTCTTCATTCGTTCCTTCCCTCCTGCCTTCCTTCTTTCTTTTGCTTTTCTTGTTAGTTCTTGTTCCTGTATTTCTCTGCTTCTTCCTCGATTTTTTGCCTTCTGCTTTCCTTCATTTTATCATCATTTACCTCCGTTTTGTCTTCTCCTTTCCCGCCTTTTTCTTTCTCGCCCATTTTTCTATCTTATTTACAATCATATTTCCGTTTTCCATTATTTCGTCTTTTTTTCTCTCAATTGTTTTCTCTTTTTTTTCCTTTTTCTTTATCCTTTCCGTTATCTTTTACACTTCCCTGTCCTTTTCTCCTTCTACTTGCCATCTCTCTCTCTCTCTCTCTCTCTCTCTCTCTCTCTCTCTCTCTCTCTCTCTCTCTCTTTCTTTCTCTCTCTCTCTCTCTCTCTCTTTCTCTCTCTCTCTCTCTCACTCTCTCTCTCTCTTTCTCTCTCTCTCTCTCTTTCTCTCTCTCTCACTCTCTCTCTCTCTCTCTCTCTCTTGTCTTTTACTCCATTCTTCTACCATCATCTTTCTCCTCTTCTTTGTTATTGTTCTGTATTTTTCCCGGCTTCTTCTTTCTTTCTTTCTTTCTTTCTTTCTTTCTTTCTTTCTTTCTTTCTTTCTATCTTTCTTTCTTTTGTTCTTTCTTTCTTTCTTTCTTTCTTTCTTTTGTTCTTTCTTTCGTTTAAGATTTTTATCAGCATTTTATTTTTATCACAATGCAATATGTCCCTCTTTATTTCTGTCATTCTTTTTCTGTAATATTTACTCAAATTAATAAAGGAAATGAACAAATGAAGCTTAGGAAGACTGTAATGCGCCAGTTTTCAGACTGAAGAGACTACACAAGGCATAATGTTTTGGTGTTGTTCGCTATATGTGGACTTATTTGTGACGTGCATTGTCACTGATACGACTACTACTAATCTATGAAAAAACTTTGATTTAATTGTATTTTATTTAATAAATTATTTTTTTAATTATTTCCCAAAGTAGTATGTATTGGTAGGATAAATCATGTTTTGTTTTGTTTTTAAATTCTACTCATATTCATTTTCAGTTTTGCCTCACAATTAAAAGACACACACGCACACTCATTAATCTCGGCCCTCAAAGCCTCCCCCTCCCCGACTTTCCGATGGCTAAAAAGATCGCTCCATCTCCTTTTGCTTTTTGTTTTCCTCTCTCTGTCTCTTTCTCTCTCTGTGTCTGTCTTTGCTTTACTACTTCCTTTCTTAACTTTACTTTCTCTCTAATTATTATTATTATTATTGGTATCACCTTGCCAGAGATGAATTTTAAGTGCCTAATTACCAAGTCCCCTTCTGAAATCTAGGAGTAAAAAGGGACATTCTAGGAGCGTTATCTATGCACATTTGGGACGTTTCGTTTAGATGGGGCTGGTTTTGCGGGTGATATATGCAGTTCCGCAAAAATGAAATCTTTTGTAGCTCTGAGATACTGAAGTGTCCATGAATTTTTCTCACATGATTTTATGGTACCCTTATTTATTATACCCAATACCACTATCACAATAGAGATAATTATAGTTTTAAGTTTCATTTTGGTTAATCTCGATTTACAGTTTATTATTATTATTATTATTATTATTATTATTATTATTATTTGCGTATTTTATGTTTCCTGCTTTGTATCCTGTAGAGCTGGTTTCAAACTATGGTTGTTAGAACCTACAGTGAATTGATAGCACTTTTCTTAGTATATGGGATTTCCTAGTAAGGTAACCTTCTAGGAAAATTGTATATTGATGTTACTCACGACACCGTTAGTAAAATTGCCCATTCCTTTTCGCATGGGACCCAGAGCTCCGATTATTACTGGCACAGTCTCAGTCTTCATTCCCCACATCCTGTTAATCTCGATCTCCATATCCTTGTATTGGATATTTTCTAGATAATTTTCATGGAGATATTTCTCTCAGATTATTCCGCTATGTCAATATCCATACACATCCTGAATTTCTTGTCTTTTATAATAATATCAGGTTTTTTGGTATGTCCCAGAGGATAGTTACATCGTTATTTTGGCTAACTGTGTCTGGTTGGTGCTTATACCATCTCTCAGTCGTTTCAATTTTGGGCTTCTTACATATCTTCCAGTGTACATATGTCGTAATGTTGTCATTTCTGTGAGTATATGCAATTTCACTAGTTCCGGGCATCCTGAAATAACATGGTTGGCACTTTCATCATATGTTCTGCAGATCCTGCATTTCAGGTTAGTACCGTTCTTGATTATGTGACAGTAATAGTAAGTGACTGCGAGGCAACCATGTGCCTCCATTCACAGATGTGTTTTTTGTTGGTCTACATCTGTTTCTTTCATTTCTATTCAGTGTATTCCTGATGTATTCAAGTTTTTGGTTTTGCAGATAATAGCGGTTCTTTTTTCACGACACCTGGATTCTCTGTCTTCGCTTAAATTTGTTGTTTCAGCTTCTCTTTAACTTTTTTGCGTCAGACTTATTCTTTATGTCAAGGCTTCGTTTCGGTTGTCTCTTTTTTCTTTCTTTCATTTTTGAAACCTTGTCTACTTTACTCAGAAGTGACAATTGTCTTCGTAGTTTTTTTTTTATTTCGGTTCCTATTTTTTTATTTCCAGACTGTCTTTTTTCTTTTTTGTTTACGTTGCATTTTTACTTTTTCACCTTTTGTTTATGTGATCGTTGCCGATGCCGCGTATATAAAATGATTAATTTCTGCTAGGTTCATCGGTCTTTCCATTTCTTCTCTTATTTTTCTAATTGCTTGGTTATCGAGGTTAGTGGTTTCCTTCATTTGACGGTTCTTTCTTACTTTTGGAATTGTTAGCCTTTCCTCGAAAAACATTTCCTTGACATTCTTCTATTTATATCGGATTTTTTTTTGTCATCTCCGTTTCTCTCTCATATTCGTCATTATCTTCCTCTACTTGCTTGTGTACCTCAGAGTTATTATTACAACTAGTTTCTATTTGTTCCTCTCCATGTGTTTCCTCTTGGTTGTTGGTATTTAGCCTCTCGATGTTAACGTTTTATTTGTTTTTGATGTTTCCTCTAATGCTTTCGAGTTCTATGCCAGGTATTCTTTTTTCTTGATGATGTCACGAGTGACATTGACTAGTTTGTTTGGGTCGATGTTTAGTCTCTTTGAGGGATGTTTTTTTCTCACCAGATATTATAGGCGGCTTTAGTTGTTGTTGTCGTTTTCAGATTTATCTTAGCAGTGTAAAATGCTATCATTACATCAACAAACTCATCCCTAGACCATTTATTTATTGTTCTTTTTGTGCCATTTTCTTTTAATGAATGTAGAGGTACTCTGTATGGACTGACCTCGGCGTGGTTTTCCTCTAGTTCTCGTTGGGCAGAGTCTGTTCCAGTTGTAGACTTTTCGATCTCAGTCTGTTTCCTCAATAGAGATTGCAGTCCTTGTTGACCCGCGTGACTAACGATGCGGTTTAGCAATATTTTTCGCTGCGTCAACATCATAGTTCGTATTTAGCCACACGTGGGGAGGAGGGGTAGTCGGCGCAGACCATAGTACCCATGGTAGCCAGACTCCTTCTCCTACTTTTTTTTTACTATTGCTATTTTTAACAACAACATTAAAATCTTCATTTATAAGCGTTCGGATCCCAAGAAGACACGACCTTACTTAACCATAAATACAATTTATATATATTTACTAATAATGTTTAAAGAAAAGTTTATTATAAATGTTTGTATTGTGTGGCTTATAAAATAAAAATTGTATTTAAATTACTAATAAATAAATAAGAAAAGTCCATCCAAAAATAACCTATAAGCCACTATCACAATAATCACCATCATCACTACCACTACCACCATTATTAATATTACTATCATTGTATTTCTTTTTGTTTCTCTTTCTTCCTATTATTATTAATAAGAATCTAATAACTGTTCAATGCTCTGCCCGAATCATGTAAAAAATGTATGATTTGCGTCAATAATGAATAAAACAACTAAGTACCGATTGCATATTAGATATATCAAGAAATAATATAACTTAGTTACGTGCCTCTAAAATAAAAATATTATAAATATAAAATTTAATATTTATTTATTAATCACTGTACATGTATACCCATATATATATACATACATGCACACGTATACAAGAACACATACGCATGCATACACATATATACAATTTACATAATATTATTATCATCATTAATATCACTACAATTATTATTATTATTATTGCAATTCTGCTTCTTTTCCTCTTCCTATCAGTATTATATGTTTTGTAACAGACTGCTACTAGGAGGCGCTTTTGTAATTCAAACAAAGACGACGTTAAGAGAAAGAGATTAAAAAAGCAAAAATCAGACAAATCTGGATTTGCGTAAAAAAATTGAAACAGTAAGAATAAGAATGCAATTCTACCATTAAATGCCAATTACATAATATGCACATCAATAACACAATGATTGCAATAATGACAGCGACAATAGGAATGACAATGATAACGATAACCCATCGGTCACTTTTCATAATAACATATCTTTAAAATTAAAATATTAATTTAAAATATAATTTGCGGTAAAAGTGCAAATTAATATACAGTTGGGGGAAACAAATATTCGTACACATACGAATTTTAAATTTATTGTATTCCCAACTAATGAATATACACACTTTTCATATAATTAGCTGTACACAGATGCATAACTAAATATGCATAGAAAACAGACAAATTTGATTTAATAGAAATAAATCCCATTTATCCATTCTAATGGGGGCAAAAAGTATTCGTACACTGCAAATTTCAGATTTTAAAACTTTTAAATTGTATTGATACTTTAGATTATTCAAGTGGAATATTCTAGAATTTTTAAATTATGTTACCACTAATTATTTTTAGCCTAAAAAATACAAACAGAACATTTTGTAAGTGATATTTGTGCAAAAAAGTTATCATCATGGTAAAAGGTAAAAAATTGACAAATTCACAAAAAGGACTGATTGTTAAGCTATGGAAAGAAGGTAAAAGTTACAAGAAAATCTCAGATAATGCAAATATTCCATTTACTACCATTGGTTCATTCATTGCAAGGTATAAAAAAAACAAATAACAGGTGCTTCACGGAATATTTCTGTATAATCTTCGAAAGTAATTCTAGAAACCATGTATGGTGTAAATATTGCGATGTCTTCGAGCAAAAGAACATGGTTCCAACAGTGAAATTTGGTGTTGGCAGTATCATGGGATGTTTTTCTATAAAAGGTACAGGTAACATATCAATAATAGATGGTAGAATGAATGACGCAGCATATCAAAATAATTTGGAAGAAAATTCAATGATTTCGGTTGAAAATATGAACTTCCTTCTGATTGGATATTCCAACAAGATAATGATCCTGTGCACACTACAAAATCTACGAAGAAATGGCTGGTTAAAAATAATGTAAATATTCTGAAATGGCCAATCGAGAATCTGTGGCGTTATTTGAAAATTCAAAGAAAATCGAAAGAAGCAAAAAGCATCCCGAATCTGAAGAACATATGCAAAGAATAAAGGAACTAAATACCAACTTAAATTTGCAAATCATTAATTGAGAACTTCAAGAAGAGGTTGGTTGCTGCAGAAAAGAACAGTGGCTATTTTACAAAGTATCAAACGAAGACCATGTATTCATTTTTTGTATTGTACAAATTCTTTTTTCACCCATTAAAATGGGATTTATTTCTACTAAAACAATTTTTCTGTTTTCCCTGAATATTTGGTTATTAGGCATCTGTGTACAGTCAATTATATGAAAAAGTATGTTCATTCATTTGTTGGAAATACAATAAATTAAAAATTTGTTTGAGTACAAATGTTATTTTTCTCCACTCTATACGTACATATGTTATGGGACCTTACCCATAATAACATAATGGACTATTCCATACGTAATAAATACTGCACCTCAAGAGGAAGCCGGAAGTTCAGCCCGAAGTCGGGCGACCGGCTGATCGGTTGAACTCTCCGCCTACGGGCGGGGAGGAACTCGAAGGAGGCTACGCCGAAGGGAACCCCACGTTAAACCGGCCTTGTGCCACATGATTCCCTCGTGGGGGGTGACTAAATACCGTTCAGCCTGAAGTCGGGCGTCTGGCTGATCGGTTGAACTCACTGCCTTCAAGCGGGGAGGAACCCGAACGAGGCTACGCCGAAGGGCGGAGTCTCTTTCGGGGAGGTAAACTGACCCTGAACCCGTTTATACGGGTTCGAAGGGCATATTTTTGCCCGAGCCCACGGGCTCGAAAACCCTACGTTAAACCGGCCTTGTGCCACATAATGCCCTCGTGGGTGGGGGGTGAATAAATACCTTCAGCCTGAAGTCGGGCGACCGGCTGATCGGTTGAACTCTCTACCTTCGGGTGGGGAGGAACCCGAACGAGGCTACGCCGAAGGTCGGATTCTCTTTCGGTGAGGTAAACCGACCCTGAACCCGTTTATACGGGTTCAAAGGGCATATTTTTGGCCGATCCTACGTGCTTGGAGATCCCACGTTAAAGCGGCCTTGTGCCACATGATGACCTCATGGGGGGTGACTAAATACTGTTCAGTCTGAAGTCTGGAGTGAAGTCTGTCAGTCAGTCAGAGCGAGTCAGTCTGTCGAGTCAGAGGCAGTCAGAAACAGATTTGCGTTCAGACAATTACTACTAAACCTAATTGTTGGTACTAACACTTTCTACTTCTCTGTATATATTCCTGTTTGTAATATATCTGTTTTATTCCATATCCGTGTTCGAGTTCTTCTTTATTGGTTCTACCTTGGACTATCATCGTGGTACAAGGAACCGGACCATTACAACATATATATCAAATACGTTTTTAAGAAATATAATCCTTTTCATTACAGCTTTTTCTTTTTTTATAGTAAGAATTTAAATAAATTATGATTTATAGTCACATAGATTTAAATTAAAATCAGTTGAATGTTCATATTTACGTTGAAGTATATATTCCTATTATTCATTTCATAAACACCCTTACAATGTATTAATTTTTTGTTTTGAAAAATGTTATACATGTGAAAAAACACCGTAGAATCCTTCATACCCGGAATTCCTCATATCCGGAGTGCCTCAAATCCGCAATCCAGCATATCCGGACATGATTTTGACACGTATATTTGAACTATTTTGGTGATATGTAACTGATTAGATATTTCTGTTTTTCAGGAAATTTACTTTAGATAATTGTTCATGCTTATTTCACCGTAATGGGTTATATTTGTGCAAAAGATGATGGGAAAAAGAGGAAAAAACTTCTTTTAAGTTATCGCAAAAAGTGGAAATATTAAACAGACTAGGCGCTGGTGAAACTTCATTGTAACTAACAGGAAAATCAACATTGTTTGATATAAAATCTTCCAAAGAAACTATTCTCCAACGTTCACGCTGTCACAATGAACAAGGAAAATAAAAAAAAAAACATGATTGTGATGAAACCTGGGCTGAAATTGAAAAAGCTATTGAAAAGGTTGTCAGTTTTATGGAAAGAAAGCCAGCATTCAGTTATGACGATTGCAATAACGCACACAAAGATAAAAAGTATCTTTCGTTTAAAAAATTTCAAGAACAAAAGCAAAACGAAATGCGGAAAAAGGTGAGAATGACATTAGAAGAGAAAGAATCATATTACAACGGTGATTAACAAATCCTTGTTACATTATTTGTTTTGCATACGTGGTATACTCAATTTAATGAATTTTAATTTATATTATAATAATTTATTTCTTTAAAATCAATTCCGTTATATTTCACTTCCCATTAGCTTATTTTGTTTACTATAAAACATTGAAAATAAATGTTTAACCTGATTTTAGTTCTTTTATTTTAATCTAAATATAAACCCTCATAATCAGACACATAATGTGCATAGTAGGCTTGGAGGACATATTGAAATCAAAAGGGACATAAAGTAACATGGATGACATATATAAAAGGGTTTGTGTAAACAGATGTCAAAACGTGGACTGGGATGAATAGTAAGGGAAAAACATTGCTTAAAGATACAAGGGATGAGAAGAAGTGGAGAGCTATGATCACCCACGTCCTGAAGAAATAAGGCATATGAAAGAAAAAACGACGTGTCAATTAAATGTGGATGAATTTCATTGAAAATCGTCACTTTATTTCCATGTTTAATTTTGGTTGACATTGTGTTCTTAAGAATTAGCTACAGCATTTAGCCTGGCTATAAGCTGCTCTCTGTGAATAACAAACAGAAAACCCTTGGCAATTCTAAACCCAAACGTTTATGTAAAACTACCTTTGCCCAATGAATACAATCTCTGCAGTTTTTAATTTAGGTTTATATAGATTTCTAAATTATTAGCATTCATCTCGAGCGAAATCCAGTTCATGGCACCCCCTGAATGGGACAATCCTATCGCCAACAGCTCTCGGGTACCGATGAAATTATAATTAATGTCCCCAGATAGATTGATAGACACCCATAAATATAAGCCGACTGAGATAGATAGATAGATAGATAGATAGATAGATAGATAGATAGATAGATAGATAGAAAAAATCTGAGATAGATAGAAAAAGTTTCAGATAGATAGATAGATAGATAGATAGATAGATGGAAAGAAAGAAAGAAAGAAAGAAAGAATCTGAAATAAATAAGAAAGGTTTCATATAGATAGATAGATAGATAGATAGATAGATAGATAAGAAAAGTCTGAGATAGATAGATAGATAGATAGATAGATAGATAGATAGATGGAAAGAAAGAAATAAAAAATCTGAAATAGATAAGAAAGGTTTCAGATAGATAGATAGATAGATAGATAGATAGACAGAAATCTGAGATAGGAAAAGTTTCAGATAGATAGATAAGAAAAGTCTGAGATAGATCTAATGAAATTAAGAGATATTAACCTACTTAGAAATCTGACTAGGCTGCAGTACACGTTTACAAAATGAAAATAATTCATAAATACATTGACTGCCAAAAATAGATATCACAATTTTAAGTTATATTATGTCATATTGACGTCTCACACGACTTCAAACAAATTGTTAGTAAGGAAACCTCCGTCGGTACTGGAAAGAGAAACAAGAATAGCAGGGCTGAAAATCAACGCCTATTTACCTTGATTTTTTAAGAGAAAGATTTTTTATGAATTTCAAACGATGGTAGCACTGGCTGTTCGCTCAATGAATGCCGAACGTTTCCTTATTGCGAAACGGCTATTATTCCCATTATCAGTATCATTTACAGAGATAGCCAGATGATCAATGTATTTCTTGCTCGAGATATGGAAAATTCTCAAGATTGTGAATATAAGAAATTGAATCGGCTTTGTCACACATGACAGTGTGAAGATTAACGTGATGGATTGGTTCGATCAATATAGCAAATACAGTTTTAAGCGGCAGTACTATTTATTGACACTCTGGGAAAGAAGAGATACCTTATGTCCTTCTTTCTAAAGCATGAGTCATAACAAAGAATATATGGATCAAAATATCTATCATCATCCTCATCATCATCATTAATCTCGTGACCGGGTGTGGTCGTAGGGTCGAGTATCTGATCATCTCCCGTTATATGTCTTGATTGTATGTCAACGCTTGAGTCTGTGAACGATCATCACATTCATTTTATCAGACCATTTTTCTCGATCTGCTTTTTTCTTTTCCTTTTTTCATTAAAACGTATCTTTTAGGATGGCTGTGCAATGATTTTGGGCTCTTAATAGCAGGTCCATACAATTTCAACTTTCTCTTCTTGACTGTTGATATGAGGGCTTACACTGGGTATGTTTCTAGTTTTATGGCGCCTTACACCGTCATTTGTGATGCAATCTACGTAGCAGATGCCGTGGATGGTGCTGTAACATCTCATTTCCAGTGTCTTGAATCTTCGCTGTAATCTTGTTTTCCCCAAGTTGAAAGTAAGATTGCGAAAACCCTGTACCCAACAGTCTTATTTTTGATTCCATACAGATATGCTTGAATTTACAGATATTTTTTGCTTCTTCTTCTTTTCCTATTATTATTATTATTATTATTATTTGGACATTGTATAAGTTCTTGCTCTTTTCCAGCACATCGCGTTCCCAGGACTTCGTGCAAGTAGTTTCAGATGGTAATGCATCTGTAAGGAAGTACTCAAACTTGAAAATCAGTGTATGACATTTCGCAGAAGTGTAAACAACTTTGTTGTCCATAGCTTTAAACATGTCTGATTCCGTGACAAAGAAAGTGCATTTTACGGGGAATTTTACTGCACTACTTTATTCAAAAGAAATCTGCAGGTGAAGTACACAGAATTCTTGTTGAGACTTGCGGCGACCATGCTCCGTCGGAAACAATATTCAGGGATTGGTTTAGACGCTTCAAGAATAATCATTTGCATGTTGAACGCTCTAGCGTACCGAAAAACTCTAATACGAGGAATTGGAGGCATTACTTCATGAGAAACTCATGTCAGGCATAAGCTGAACTTGAAGAATCATTAGGAGTTGATCACACTAGTTTCGAAACGTTTGAAAGCATTAAAAATGATTAAAAAACAAGGACATTGGGTGCCGTACGAGGTTTAGCCGAGAGACGTCAAATATTATTACACCAGTTGTGAGAAGAGCGAAGAAAAAAACAGAATGTTTCACAATGTTAAACAATATCTCAACAGAATGTCTGTCTTCTCCAACTTATAATTTCTTTAACATTTTCAAGTATAAAAATATATAATCTACAAACGTCTTTTTATAAACGGTGCTTGTCTTGTAATGAAAAATAAACAGCTTTAATGGCAATGAATGCGTAAAAACCTTTTAAAATTTTTAAATATAACTTGAAGAAATATTGTTTAACCTTGTCAAAACATTTTTTTTCTTTTTCTTTTCTTAATTCACATTGTTCCCTTAACTGCTGAAAATATTGGAACAGTTACCTTTATCATTTTGTTCATTATTATTATTATTATTATTATTATTATTATTATTATTATTATTTTATTATTATTATTATTGTTGTTGTTGTTTGCTTTTTGTTTTGTTTTTTTCACTATCGAAAAATTGTATTACGATTTCGAACATATAAATGTTTGTTTTTTGCTTAACAACATATCAACACCTTATGGGTCATTTAATGCCGAAATTTAATTTTCTTGAGAGATTTGAAATAACAAAAATATGATATGAGTTATTCTGCTTTCACAATTGAGTATATGGTAAATGTGTGCCTATAAATGTTTGTGTGGATATAAATACTACAGGCGGTGACATGTGTTTATATTGTTGTCTTGTTGAAATTAGATTTTAGAATACAGTTTTCTTAAAGAAATTGTAGTATATTCTAGGATTTAATTCCCTAAAGACTTCTTTCATGTTGGTAGTTCGGTTGATTTTGTTTAGCGTATATCAACCTCTACGGTTTATTTAATGCCGAAATCTAAATATTTTAAACGCAACTGCATGCTTTCAACGACAGTCAAAAAATAGTGTTGGTAATTGTACTTTAAAATGTAATATAATACATTCATAGTGTTTCGTTTTTTGTTTCACTATTTGCTCATAATGAGAGAAATTAGCATTTAGCACCAACCGGTTTTAGGCTGGATTAGGAAGAACAGCACTTAAGAGGTAGTTATAATCCCCTCAAAACCACAACCCCCACCTAACATAATCCTTGCTACAGGATGGTATTTTATCATCATACCGAGGAGTAGCAATTCAGAGGTGGTTCCACGCTCGTCAAAACCACCAACACCCAATCAGAGGTGATGTTGCTGGATGCAGTTTATAGTCATAACCAGGCAATCTTCAAATCCTCCAATCTCCCTATCAGAAGCCTTGCTGCCACATGAAGTTTATAGCCATACCCAGGACTAGTAATTAAGAGGTTGTTTCCCGCTCCTCAAAACCCCTAATCTTCCGATCAGAGACATTGCTGCCGAATTTAGTTTATAGTCATACTCAGGACTATCAATTCAGAGTTGGTTTCACGCTCTTCAATACCTTCAATCGTCCGATGCAGTTTTTAGTTCTATCCAAGACTAGCAATTCAAAGGTTGTTCCACGCTTCTCAAAACTTCCAATCTCTCGATCAGAGGCCTTGCTGCCGGATATAGAATAGCATAGAAAAGTATCAAGAGTAAGATTCGCCAAACTTGAATTTTGAAGGGACTACTTGTTTTTTACCTGAGCTCAGATAGTATCAACAGTATAGATGGATCAGTAGAGAGACGGATATGAAAAATCAATGATTGGTAGATATCCTACAATCAATAACGCTAAAATACAATCTGTGTGTGGCGGGATGAATAATTTAAATGATTCAGATCGATAACAAGCACACCTACCAGATCGAATTTCACGCTTACTGGGTTTACATAATATGAATGATTTCTTTTTTTTTAAATTGTTACGTGTCTTACAGCCATGCAGTCATTTATGTTAGATTTGGCTTTCTGTCTTCAAACGACGTCGCTGACACTGGATTATTCCTCATATATTACCGTGTTTCCCTTGGGTTTTGTTACATAGTTTTGTCGATTAGTTTTATAAATTAATATTATTAATATTGATGAATTTTGACATTATGATTAGTGAGTGAGAGAAAGCAGTACATTATCAAAGTGGTACAAATAGACGAATTTTGTTTTTAGTCACAACACCTCATGCAAGGGAGTAAAGTCATTGAGACAAGGGGTTACTGAATGTGGAAAAATCTCCCGATCAGAGATTTATACTTATATCCAGGACAAGCAGTTAAGAGGTAATATTTAGCCACCCCACCACGAGGGTTACATATGGCACAAGGCCGGGTTCAACGTGGGATTTCTGAGCCCGTAGTCTCAGCCAAAAATATTCCCTCTTTGAACCCGCATAAACGGGTTCAGGGGCAGTCAACCACCCCGAACGAGACTCTGCCCCTCGGCAAAGCCTCGTCCGGGTTCCTTTCCGCCCGAAGGCAGAGAGTTAGACTGTTACTTACCCCGGAGGCAAGCAATTAAGACAAAGCCCCCAGTTTCCCGATCAGAGAATTTGCTGCCAGAAGTAGTTTATATTCAGGAGAAGCAATTCAGGGGTTGTTCCACACTCATCAAAAACCCGAATCCCCCGATCAGAGACCTTTCTGCCAGAAGTAGTTTATATTCATATCCAGGACAAGCAATTAAGAGGCTGATCCACGCTCAACAAAACCCTTAATCTCCCGATCCTTGCTGCCAGAAATAGTTTATAGTCATATCCCGGACAAACAATTAAGAGGTTGTTTCACACTCATCAAAACCCCTAATCTACCGATCAGAGAACTTTCTACCAGAAGTAGTTTATAGTCATATCCATTTTATATAGTCATATATTATTAATATTGCTGAATTTGACATTATGAGAGAGAAGTACATTATCAAAGCGGTACAAATAGACGAAGTTCAATTTTGTTTTTAGTCATAACACCTCCTGCAAGACAGTTAATCCCTTAAGAGACAAGGGTTACTGAATGTAGAAAAACTAAAAAAAAGAGAAACATTAAGAAGTGAGAACAACTTTAATCAAACAGACAGTAGATGACGACTGACATTGCATTTTAATTTTTGCAGATTGAAGTGGTCTGGAAAGTATGGAGCCAGAATGGAGTTCCAACAAGTAAGAAAAGCGAGCAAAGTAACTGTTAGCATAGAACACGAATACATCTAGTTTATTCAAAAGTGAATCGAAGAGACTTTACCTCCAAACTAGTACTGTAGATGTAGTTTATAGTCATACCCAGGACAAGCAATTAAGAGGTTTTTACGTGCTCATTAAAACCCCCAATCTCCTTATCATAGACTTTGCTCCAGGAAATAGTTTATAGTCATGCAAACGACTAGCAATTAAGGGGTTCTTCCACGGTCATCAAAGCCCACAATCTCCCGAACAGAGACCTTGCTTCCAGAAGTAGCTTATAGTCATACACTGGACAAGCAATTAAAAGGTTGTTTCACACTCATCAAAACGCCCAATCTACCAATCAGAGTTGAATAAACTGTGCATAGTTGAGACTCTGCCGCCAATCTAGTACTGCGCTTAAATTCATAAAGTCTAGGTACCGTAGTGAAGATTTCATACGAACAATTACCATGAAAGTATTTATAGAAAAGGCACAAAGAAGCTACATCACGTCGGCAGGGAAGTGACTGAAGCCGAGAGGCTGGGTCAAGAACTATAATATTGCTGATTCTTCTTTGGCTCTTATTAAGAATCGCTAAATATACAGCACATCCACCAGACCATATGCAGCAACAATATTCAAAGCAAACTTATAAACATGCAAGATCAATTCTGGAGAGAAAAATTGTCTAGCATGATACAATGAAGCGACTTTCTTAGCAGCAGATCTAGTAATGAATTCAATGTAGTCATTCCACGTTATGTCAGCTGAGAACGTTAGCACGACAAGGCACAATGAGTCACTTTCCTGGAGGATAGCATCAGCCACGCTGATTGAAATTAGGGAGGGGTCTCTCAGATGATTAATAGAGATAAGTTTAGTTTTGGGGGTTTCAAATTGACAAGCTATCTTTTGCCCCATTTAACGATAGTCTTGGGGTTGTTTTATACATCAGCTGCCATATTGACTTATATGCCGAGAATGCTAGATCGAGAAGGCGCAACTAGTCAATCCCCTGGAGATTAGCATCAACCATACTGATAGGTGTGACTAATGAGTTTTTCAGGTGATTAATATAGTAAAGTTTCGTTTTGAAGGCGTTAGTATAAACAAGCCATTCCTTGCTCCAGTTAACAACTATAGGTCAGTTTTAGCAACCAATATCAAACAGATTATACTATTTATCGAGACGGGAGTAAATGGTTGTGTCATCAAAACAGATACCAAGTTTACAACTGGTATACCAATTATGATACGAAGTATGATAGGTATACTATGGTATATGTTCGTGATACGGTAAAATAACAACACATAATCCTGCATGTGATGTCCATTTAGAAATAACTTCAGATCAGAAAACCCGATAGTTTTCCGATTTAGTATCTAGTACCCTAAGTATCTAGATGTGACTTCCAAGTCGATTTGGTCAACATCATTCTTCATATTTAAAACAAATTCCGGGCCCACGGTCATGATGCTCCACTACTTCCCTACTACTCCTGCTCATGAAGAGATGGCCGCAATCAGTCAGACCCTAGGAGACTTGCCCAGGTTGTTATGGTTACGAAACTGACTGTGACAACGAACAGGATATATGCTGTTGACCATCTTAATTCCCTAAGACAAAATATTAAAACCTCCATATTAACACTTCTATATTAGTACCATAGGTGAAGTAATGGGTAGCGGCTTGGATTGAGGTAACCGGAGAGCCGAGTTCGAATTCCAGTCGAATCCATTACAATCACTTACGCGATAATACCCTTCTTCCCCCTCCCCCAGTTATGGGTAAACAGCAGGATAAACCGGGTTCTATAGCCTTGGATGGCATTTAATCTACCGCAGAAAGAAATGGCAGCGAACTGCGAGAAACAATCTGTTTCGTCAATCATGTATCGAAAGATACATTATCGCCTAAGCATATATCACACATGGACATAACTGATATTAACATCTCAATATTAACACCTCCAATAAATTAAGAGGCGAAACTATTATTATTACTAATACCCATGAAACTTTCTTAGGCATATTATTATAATTATTACTACTAATATTATTATTATTATTATTACTACTACTACTACTACTTCCTACGCAGGAAAATTTCTTAGGCATATATGATTTATTGATGGAAGACTATTCTCACTATTATTAATGTATGTTCATCTCCTGCCACATTTGTTAGGCTGAATACCAGTTTATATAAATGAACGGCAATTGAGTGACGTCCGCAGTGATTGATTTGGTGAGACAATCAGATATTAGTTTATGTTGATTAATTCAACAACGTATCAAGCTTTTTGGTTAATTTGAGACTTGACCACTGCTCTGCCGGTGGTAGAGAAAATGACTTAATGTCCAGCCACTGGTTGAATGGTGGGTAAAAACTATTGTTATATCTACCGTAAAAAATTGCATATCAATTATTCGCGAATTTTTACTCAGGAGCTCAGGCAGAACAGTTAAAATTGTTCAGGGACGCTGGGCTCAAAGGATAAGATATACGTTTGTAAGGAAAAAAACGCAAAAAATATTAATAGTCTTGCAACCGCTCCACCACGTTTGAACCAGACCCACAAGCGGTAAAAAGCTTACGTCTTCTTTTATGTACCGTGTTAGTTCAGGACGTAGGCGATAATGGCCCTCCACATTTTCCCGGCCATTGCAGCTCCTAATAGGTTTTGACTTTTTTTTTTATTTCTCCCAAACGCTATTCTGCCATCCATTTGCTCAATCCCATCAAGTATGTTACGCGCTGATTTCCTCTGTCCTTCTTTCCCTCAAACAGTCCCGTGAGTATCATGTTTTCCAAGCCCTCCTTCCTCATTCCGTGCCCCAGAAAGAAATTTCAACTGCCTCTTCATAATGTTAGTTATCAATTTCCTTTTTGTTTCTATTCCCTCCAAAACTTCGTTGTTGCTCATATGTCCGACCCATTGTATCCTCAGTATCTTTCTGTAAACCCAAATTTCTGTTGTTTCAAGTCTCTTCTTCTTCCTTGAGAAAATTGTCCAGCATTCGCTGCCATGTATGCTACTGACGGAGTGTCGACGATTACAACGGCTACTCCACACCAAGTCCTTGCGAGTGAAATGCGATTGTCGTGAGCAAGATACGCGACAGCATGCCTGAAAACGCCCACGCATTGCATGCGTATGATGTCATAGAGCAGTTGTAGGAAGGGAGAATTGGCGGATTGCGCCTACGCACATGTATATCTATCCCACTCAACAAATCGGCTGATTCATCATGGTCTATAAAATGAGTGTGTCTGAAGGCTTTGGCAGTCGGGGTCTAGGGAATCGATGAGGACGACGAGAGACGACTGTCCTGTACAAGAGACGACTGACCTATATGAGAGACGACTGTCATGTACGAGAGACGACTGTCCTGTATGAGATCCGACTGTCCTATACGAGAGACGACTGTCCAGTACAAGAGACAACTGTCCTATACGAGAGACGACTGTCTTGTACGAGAGACGACTGTCCTATACGAGAGACGACTGTCTTGTACGAGAGACGACTGTCCTATACGAGAGACGACTGTCTTGTACGAGAGACGACTGTCCTGTACAAGAGACAACTGTCCTATACGAGAGACGACTGTCCTATACGAGAGACGACTGTCTTGTACGAGAGCCGACTGTCCTGTACGAGATACGACTGTCCTATACGAGAGACGACTGTCCTGTACGAGATACGACTGTCCTATACGAGAGACGACTGTCCTGTACAAGAGACAACTGTCCTATACGAGAGACGACTGTCATGTACGAGAGACGACTGTCCTGTATGAGATACGACTGTCCTATACGAGAGACGACTGTCTTGTACGAGAGACGACTGTCCTATAGGAGAGACGACTGCCCTGATTCAGCGGGTCCTTTTTGGTGTGACGGCTACATGAAACATTTTGTTAGCAACCCAGTAGGATGAGAAATAAGACCTATCAAAGAACGAAAAAAACTCTCGACGAGTCAACGGCCAGTTAACTAGAAGAAGCGGGTGTGTCAACAAGACAAGATAAAGGGAAATCACCACACTATTAAGTTCAAGAAATATCCTGGCAATAATCAAATGAACCAGCAGCTAACATTTTCAAAAACCCTTTTTATAAAGTGCATTAATAGAAGTTAACTATTTTCAGCTTTCTGGCAGCAAATTTTCAAATCTCGATCTAACAAGACAGGTTAACGTTTTCGTTTTATGGCAATTTTTGGTGTTTCCCGAAACTAGCTCTAGTGCAGCATATTCTATGTTCAGGTGTTTTTTATCTAATTTAATATCCTGTCATTTATCTTTACACTAAGGTTTTTGAAATCATTAGTACTTACTAAGTCCACGTCCTTAATTTTTATTCTTGATTTAAAATAAAGCTTCTCGCCTCCTTCATGTTGATTCCAGAACATTGGCTTCGTTTTGGAAGTATTTATCCTGAACCATAAAGAATATTTAAAATAATTAAAAATGAATTGTTATCTAAGACATCCCAACAGCTAAAGATGTATATTCAGTATGAGTAGTGTTGTAATCTAGGGAAGTTTGGTTTGGTTTGGTTTGGTTTGATTTGGTTTATTTTACGGCATATCAACTTTTTTTTTTTCTGGAAATATTTTTTGGTTTTGATTGGTTTGGTTTGTTTTGTTTTACGGCATATCAACGTCAATGGAGCATTTAATGCCGACAACTTTCTTTTTTTTCTGGTAATATTTTTGTTTTCTCAAAAATCTATTTCTGTTAATATTTTTCCTCAAAAATGTATAGCTGGTAATATTTTTTTCAAAAACGTATTGCTGGTAAGAGTTTTTTTTTTCAAAAACCTGTTGCTAGTAATATTTTTTTCTTCAAAAATTTAGTTCTGGTAACAAATTTTTACAAAGTATCTCTGGTATTAAAGTCTATTTTTACACCTCCATAATCCCTTTTACCTCAGTTTCGGAGTCAACCATTTGTCCATAGCTGTGAACCGAACAGGTGCCACCACCCCGGGTCAAGGTGGACCCGGGAACATCCTCAAGTAAGAGGAGGTTTCAAGGTCCTCAAAGCATCCCGATCAGAGGCCCGATTGTTGGACGTAGTTTATCGTCTTACCCTGGACGCGGATGTAGTTTATCGTCATATCCAGGACGAGTAATCTAGGGAAGGTTATGGAATAATCAAACGAAGGTTGGTAATGAACGATAATAGTTAGGACAAGAACAACATATATAAGATTCGCCAGCGGCGCGTAGATGTAGTAGTCAACTGCTAGAAGTGAACCAAGTGAATACCACAATGAATCTCCAACATTAGGATATCTACCAACCAGCCTACGCTGCTAAATGTGGCACAAGTCCGAATTTAATGTCGGGTATCCGAGCCCGTAGGCTCGGCCAAAAGCTCCCCGTAGACCTCATATAAAATGGGGCCGGGTAGCTGTTTCACGAGACGAGAATCTGCCCTTCGATATAGCCTAGTCTGGGGGTTCTTTCTGCCCTGAGGCAGAGAGTTTAACCAGCACGGCCGGAGACGAATCTCCAACTCTAGTATATCTACACACCGCCCCATGCGGTCAGATGTGGCACAGGGCCGAATTTAATGTGGGGTATCTGAGCCTGAAGGCTTGACCAAAAATTCTCCTTAGACCCCATATAAAACGGGGGCAGCGAGTTTGACCAGCACAGCTGGAGACGACTCTCCGACTCTAGACCAACATACAGTATTTACTACTGCATTTATGTGTATGGGATCATACCCATTATTGTCCGTAGGTATGCTACAACAGAAAGAAAGAGAGAAAAAGACTCGATTAACAACTATGTCAGACCGTTATTTTAGTTTGAAGGATGAGGCAGTCAAGGCGACTTCCAGGTCAGATTTAGATATTTAGGAACACCCTCAATCGAAGACTTTCTGACCGGGCCGTGTAACATAATTGTTGTAACCTAGGAAAGTTTACTGAATAGAATAATCAAACGATGATTGGTAAGGAACGATAGAACTTAAAACAAGAACAACACATATAAGATTCGCCAGCGGCGCGTAGAAGTAGTCTATTGCTAGAAGTGAGTCAAATCATTTTCACAATCAATCTCTAGCTGAAGAACGCAGATCAACGCATACAGTACTGACTACTGCATTTAGGTGAATGGGTTCATACTCATTATCGTCCCTAGGTATGCTACAAGTAGTATTTACGAGAATATAACATAAACAAGATGAAAGTATATTCAGTATAACAATGGCAATGCTTCATCTAAGAAATTATGGGACCTTACCCATAATAACATAATGGACTATTCCATACGTAATAAATACTGAGCCTCAAGAAGAAGCAGAGAGTTCAGTCCGAAGTCTTTCGGGGTGGTAGACCGACCCTGAACCCGTTTATACGGGTTGAAAGGGCATATTTTTGCCCGAGCCCACGGGCTGGGAAACCCCACGTTAAACCGGCCTTGTGCCACATGATGCCCTCGTGGGAGGGGTGACTAAATACCGTTCAGTCTGAAGTCGGACTACCGGCTGACCGCCTGATCGGTTGAACTCTCTGCCTTCGGGCGGGGAGGAACCCGAACGAGGCTACGCCGCAGGGCGTAGTCTCTTTCGGTGAGGTAGACCGTCCCTGAACCCGTTTATACGGGTTCAAAGGGCATATTTTGGCCGAGCCTACGGGATCGGAGATCCCACGTTAAACTGGCCTTGTGCCACATGATGCCCTCGTGGTGGGGTGACTAAATACCGTTGAGTCTGAAGTCTGGAGCGAGGTCCGTCATGAGTCTGTCAGTCAGTCAGAGCGAGCGAGTCAGTCAGTCGAGTCAGAGGCAGTCCGAAACAGTCGCGTTCAGACAATTACTACTAAACCTGATTGTTCGTACTAACACTTTCTACTTCTCTGTATATATTCCTGTTTGTAATATATCTGTGTTATTCCATCGCCGTGATCGAGTACTTCTTTATTGGTTCTACCTTGGACTATCAACGTGTTACAAGGAACCGGACCATAAGAGAAATCCCTACAATTTTTTGTTAATAAATTCATTGTTAATAGCATCTACGAAAAATCGGCAAAGACAAAATCAAAGAATATTAAAAAAAAAATAATAACAATGACAACGCTTCCTTTCCAATCAATCACTCTAGATACAGGACGCATTCATATACAAGCAGGTGTAAAAAAAAAAACAAGATGAGATGAAAAAATAGCCAAAGTTAACAATAGTGACTATATTTAATCTAAGAATTTCGATATGAAATTCAGTAAATACGGAAAAATAGAAAAGGGGCAAGACGATGATGTGTCTTCTCACCGGACTTATTTAACTTTATAGAGGGACGATTCTGAGAGATTTAGAAGTTATACCAGGATATATTAGTGTCGACTGCAATCTTAACAATATTAGATATGCAGATGACACGATAGCAGACATGGAAAGAAAATAACGGGAACTACTACAGCATCTGGTAAAGGAAAGTGAGAAGAAAGGAATAAGTGTCAATTGTAAATGTAAGAAGATAGACTGTTTGGTTGTCAGCAAATGGGGGCAGCCTAAGATGCGAACTACGAACTGAAGAAAGCAAAATGAAGCATGAACAAGCATTTAATTATCTGGGAAAAATCTTAACATAGGACGGAAAATGCGACAACACAATCCGAAGGTGCCTTTGTATAACAAAAGAAGCCTTCCAAAATCTAAGCAAATTATAAAGAAACAGGAAAATTCTGTTAGAAACAAAGAAAAGAGTACTGAACTGGTATTCAAAATCGATCTTCCTGTATGACAGTAAATGGTTGACAATGTCCTCACAGATGAAGAAACTACTTAAGGCAACCAAGGAGCGGTTCTACAGAAGATGCTGAGAAAACCATGTCATGAACATTTGAGCAACGTGAAAATTTAGAGAAAATGCAATTAAAACGTACACTTTAAGAAACATCTGAAATTTCGAAGGCGCATATAATAAGAAAGGATGGCTTGGAGAATTTAAAACACGCAGGACATATTGCGGACAAGACTGAAAAAGAAAACAGAGCATATTGTGCCTAACGAGCTTTTGTAAATGGTCGTCAGAACAGGAATTAGGAGAGATGGCAAAAAAAACTTGCAAAACACAACAAAGGAGAGGAAGTCGTAGTTGTTGTCTTGAACGGACATTGCACAGGCAAAAGAAAGAGAAAGTCTGGTAGGTTTCTTAGTACGAAAAGATGTAAATAAGCTGACAGAACAAAGATAAATCTTAAATTAAACCGTCAAGATCTTCGGATAACTTTTTTTTTTCTAAATAAAGTCCAGCTAGGATATTGTCCAAGAGTTACGTAATGTTTATTTAATTTGTATTTATGCCTATTTGCGAATGTGCATTTATAGCTATTAATTCAACGACAGACCTAAAGGTTTTTCTTCAAAATTAAACAAATATAAACTTCAAAATAATTTCATTTATTACAGAATAATTCCTGAAATGTTTAATAAAGCCACATGTATTGAGGTTTTTAGAGTTTAAAAAAATGTTTCCAGACATATGATTTTATTGCTCAGCTCAAAGACCAAAGATAGAAATTGTCCTGATGGAGTCGGAGGGGAATGTTTCAATACCTTATATCAAAGCCATTCAAACTGTGTATATGTGTCATATATCATGGCACTCCACAACTTCTTATCCCCTGCTGTTCGTCACAATATCTGTTAATGTAAGGTCATGAATGAAGTGTATGATATGAATTTTAAAAAAGGATGTAAAAAGTGACGATTATAAGGATATAGAGGATAGATAACAACTGACCTTTGACTTTAAGAGGTTGAGATTGTAGTGTTCAAGTCATTCGCCCTTGCATGGACCCAATGCTGCCATATATGATCTGAAGCCCCCGATGTTCGTCTTAAGATCCTCGACAAAATCCAGAGATGGATATGGAATATAACTGGCCCTGATCGAGCGTCTCGTTTACAGTCGCTCTCTCACAGAATTGCCTTCGCTTCACTCTGCCTTTTCTACAAATTCATTCAAGGTAACTGCTCCAACGAGCTACTTTCTCTGGTTCCCAAACTGCATGGATTTAAACGTGCAACTAGGTTGGCATCTCAGTCCCACCCTTTCACTGTAGAAAAGGTCAAATATAGCCGCCTCTTCTACTCCAATATCTTCATGTCTCGCATTTCTCGTCCCATCTTCTTACTTGCTTCCCTGATAGCTATGATCTCCAAATATTTAAATGCAATGTCAATCGACATCTCCAGATTCTTTGATATAGTCCCCGTTTTTCTCTACATCGTTTTCGCTATCACGCCTCTTTACTCTTGCTCCCACTCTCTGTAACCCCTGGCGTGATAGTGGCACTCCCACCCTGCTTGGGGTAAAATACTTAAAAAGTAGGAGTGTTTTCTAGAAAGCAGCAGATTTAGGTTGCCACATGATTTTCGCCCTTTTCCTCACACTCTAAGAATAGTGGGAATTGAAGATGAGGTATTTTCCGATGAAGGTTGGCTTTTGATATACGGATATTTTAAACCTATTCTCTGTGCTAGTTATTATTAAACCCAGCTGATTATTATTTTCTTCTTCCATTTTGAGCTGGATCGAGGGTCATTTTGAGTTCACATGACCCAGTAGTATTTGTAAAGATTTCTGGTGTGGAGAGAATATGAAGCTGGCATCCACGTATCCCCACCATTCTGCTACACGACAGCCAACAGTGAAAACATAATCACCAGTGAATTAAAACTCTAAGTTTACTCTAGACATTGTCTGACGAGTCTATTGGGAAAAGTCTTTGGTTTGCTAAATTGGTAACATAGTGGTTATGAGTTCAATCCTTGGGTCGAGCAGTGTGTACTTGCACAGTTGAAACGGGCGCGCAATAACTGAACAGTACTAAATAAAATAAGAACTAGACGATGTCCCTAGCGGTACAAGAACAGGTTTCCCGCGTATATTAAATACATTTAGAATTGCATGTAGGTTACCCAGATTGATATATATATATATATATATATATATATATATATATATATATATATATATATATATATATATATATATATATATATACCTGAGGAGGGCACAAAGACTGAAATGTGATAAAAACAACGAAGATTAGCCTCATAGTCTGAATATAAATAGTATATATAATAACTCCTCAAACCCAATTTTCCAGAAGTTCGTAAACACTTGCAAAAAATTGAAATTTTACTCGCCAAGTAATAACAAAAACAAAAAAAATTATTCCTCAAAATAAAGGCCATCATTTTCCAAGACTTTCTGCCATCGATCTACAAGCTTTCGGCTGGCTTCGAATCAAAGAATTCTTGATACGCTTCCTCGAATTCATCAAACAAGTCGAATCGGCGGCCCTTCAGAAAGTGTTGCATTGAGCGGAAAAGGCCGTAATCTGATGGAGCACAGTCAGGACTGTAGGCTGGATGTGGCAGAACCTCAACGTCGTCCAGCTCTTCAAACTTGTCTTTGGTCTTCCTGGTGGTGTGTGGCTTGGCATTGTCCTGCTGCATCAAAGCACGCTTTCGGTTGATCAGACCCGGGTACTTTTGCTTCAACTTTTCGTAGACCCGCTCCAGTTGCTGACAGTAAAGTTCGGCACTGAAGGCACGATCAATCGGAACCAACTCAAAATGCACGATTCCTTCAAAGTTCCACCAAACGTACAACATTACTTTCTTGCCGAATCGATCTTGTTTTGGAACCGACGGTGTCTCTTGCTCTTTCGGAACCCATCGCTTGTTTCGATTGTGCTGAACAAGATAGACCCATTTCTCGTCCGATGTCGCAATGCGCTTCCAAAAACGCTCGTCCAATGGATTGCTGAGCAATTGACGGCAAATTTCGACTCGTCTCTTGGCTTGTGCTTCGGTGAGCTCGTGCGGATCTTGGCGCGGCTTTTTGTGAACAAAATCAAGTTGCTTCAAGTGTCGGTGAATTGTCGATTGGCCAACTCCAAGCTCATCAGCCAATTCTCGAGTGCTCGAGGAAGGCGCAATGTCCAACCCGGTTTGCAAGTCTCCATCATCCAACATTAACGGCCGTCCCGAACGAGGCTTCAAGAATCATGTCGCCAGAATCGAAACGCTTATACCACTTTGAGATCGCCGCACATGCAATTGTTCCTTCACCTTCGGCAGCACAACTCTCTTCTGCAGTTTTTCTGGTTGAAAGACCTCGCTTCCAGCTGTAACGAATCAAAACTCGCAGCTCAATTTTATCAATTGCCATCTGGAATACAAAGATGAAGATCACTATAACAATTAAACAAAAATTTTAATGAAATAAACTTTTTTCAAAATTATCAAAAGTAAAAATAAATTAAAAAAACAATTAAAAATTGCATAAAATTTCAATTTTTCGCAAGTGTTTACGAACTTTTGGGACAACCTAATATTTACGTTTCTTTAAGTTTTATATTCAAATGTTTTCTCCACTCAAGATGAACGATTGCAATATCAAAGAGTTTCTGCGCTTTGAACGTTTCTTGTGTCTCAAGTTCATTCCAGACCCCAAATCAAAATCCTATATGCATTGGATGCACCGTGTTATTCATATCATACACCTCGTTTATCATTAACATTTCGACTGTACCCGTCAAATTCGAATGAATCTGAAGTTGAGTATTGCGTGATATTTAATATACAATGTACAAAATATGTCTTTTCATGGTAAAGAATATCATGTTATCTGAAATATCCAGAGACACAGAAATGTGTCTGAAATGGAGAATGTTCATTGATTTGGTAAATGCCATGAAAGTTTGCAAGAGAAAAAGAAAGACAAGCCTATTGACTAAGAGACGCTTTTTCTTTTTTCAGTTGTCTGCAAATGTTCCATATTTGGCTGCTTCGATTACCTCTTGTAGGTGAATTTAGTGGCATCTTATAGATTTGCGCAGACGAACTGACATTTCTAAAATTAACTCATTACGACCTATCACAAAACCTTTTGGAAAGTTTGGGGAATTTACTCAGACCACACAAACTTGAAGTCTTGGGAATATATATATATATATATATATATATATATATATATATATATATATATATATATATATATATATATATATATATATATATATATATATACTTCGTGATCTGCTGTCAATTACATTGACAAAAGTTTAACTATAGGACAAAGATTTGTAGTTATTCTAAAATCTCCTAAAAACTGAAGGTTGGTTGCTATTTACGAAACTAATTCACTAACACGATTCAAAGGGACTTTCTCTTCCTGAAGGTGTTTGCCTTATATTCAGAAATGTGGCTACGTAGTGTAGGGTTAACGTGGCTACATAGTGCAGCGTTAACGTTGCTGCATGGTGCAAGGTTAATGTGGCTACGTAGTGCAAGTTTAAGTGGCTAGGTAGTGTAGGTTTAAATGGCTACGTAGTACAGACTTAAAGAGGTTACGTTGTGCAGTGTTGAAACCTGAAAGCGAAGGTTTTATCCTTGCTGAATCGGATCAATGTCTGTTAACTAGAAATTATCAATCACACATACTAAAATATTCCGTTAGCCCAAAATGTAGATTCTGTGATAAATACTCAGAAACAGTTGATTCTCTTTTATCAGGTTGCACAGTATTGACACCCATTGAATATAAAACCCGGCATGACAGAGTGAGCCAATATCTGCATTGGAAAATCTGCAAATTCTACGGATAGGAAACTGAAAGGAATTGGTATGAACACCATCCAGACGGGGTTAGGGAGATAGAACCTGTAACAATTGAATGGGACTACATAATACACACAGACGGAACAATTAAATCTAAACACCCAGACATTGTTATTAGAGACCGCAAACAAAACAATTGCCGCCTAATTAATATGGAGTTCCTGCAGACTACAATGTATCTTTGAAGATCTTCAAAAATTTATCAAAATACAAGGACCTTAAAATTAAAATCTCAAAAATGTGGCATATGGGAACATTAACAATCCTCGCTGTAGTTGGAAAAAAGATTCCAATATACTCACTGAAGGGATTCATGGAAGTCCATGCCTTAAAGAAATACAAAAAATACTTCTCACGAATACAGCCCACACCTTACGAAGGGCTTTTTCTGGGTAAAATATGTTGTTTTTTTTTTATTGGTCGGTCGAAAATGTCATGCTATTTCTAACATTAAGCCTCTGGGCGAGACCTGAAAAGAAATATGTACACACCAGAAATCAAAGGAAATAAAATAATAATAATAATAATAACAAAATTACTCCATAATGCTTCCTTAAAATTTTAGCTCATCTTGGCTAATGTATCTTGCTAGCTAAGAGAACTCTAAGAATGGGCAGATTTAAACTTTTCGGTGACCCCACTCTGTAAATAATTGGACATCATACACTAACGGATGAAACAATCTCAGCATCCGAACTTTATTAAGCCAAAGAAAGTGCAAAACTTAACTGAAAATTACTTTGCGGGCTACTGGTGATGAATAATATGCAACTTTATTAATATATACTTAAGAGCTCTGTTTTATTAACACTCAATGTTATACATACATTCATATATATATATATATATATATATATATATTTTACTACATGAAAAACTACACATTATTAAGTTTCTAAATAATAAAAATCTGTTAAACAATAGACATGTGTCAACGGTTTTTTGCCGGCATCATCGAATTTTCGCATTGAATAATTAGTATAAAAACAAACAATAAAATAATTTTTAAATTCCAAAGTCTAAATAAATAGTTTAAATGTCCTACAAAAAAAGGATAACTCTTTATGAAGTCGTCAAAAAAACAAATGTTAGCGAATTACGACAGTTTTTTTTTTATATACACAAAACATTTTCAGAAAAAAAAATAAATAAAATAAAAAAATAAATAAATCTCCATAGACATTTAACCAGACTAGATGATGTCATCTTCCGCTTTAAATTTAGACACCCCAACCTTACCCTGACTTGACGTTCTGTGAATGTAACTGAGATATTGATACAAATTATTAAGCCTTACGCCCCTTTTTCTTTAAACGATTGCTCTAGCCGGTACCATAGTAATTTTAATTTCAATAATGAATATACTTATAAAACGCGTAAATTTCAGGAATAGTTATTCAAAAAAAAATCGCTCGAAGATGGAACAGAGCTTAGTACTTTAATTCAATTTAATTAAAATAATTATATTGAAATTTTCAGCTCCTGTTTTGAAACATGAGTACTCTTATGTAGCGTTGGAATCATATTTTTAAATAAATAATGATATATATATATATATATATATATATATATATATATATATATATATATATATATGAAGAAATGTAGTCTTAAGATGTGCTATATTTATGGGATAAAGTGCTCAATAGTTGAGATAGAGCGTGTGTAAATATAAATATTCCAGTAACTTGGACCGATTTTAAATGTGAATTAAATTTAAGCGTCTATTGATTTCTTTCTTTTTCTTACACATTTGGCGCACATTTGGGTGATATTAATTTTCACACATAACTGCCATTTGCCATGACTTAAAAAACATGTTCCAATAGAGAAATAAATAATTTGACTCCTGACTTTGTTCCGTATTAATGAAACAGCCTTATATATACACCTTCTTAATGTAACATCATATATATATATATATATATATATATATATATATATATATATATATGTGTGTGTGTGTGTGTGTGTGTATAGTTAAGTTATGAAGAACTTGGTAATCCGTATGGGTAATCCCAAGGAGGATGAAATCCTGAGAGCTCAATGTAAATCCAGAGATAATATTTAAAAGAAAAACAGACCACTTTAAGGTATCATTATAATAATTTATTTCACCTTTTAAAGGACGCCAGATCATCAGATAGCACTTCCAAAAATAAAATGAAACGAAAAATTAAATTAAAATTGATGGGTAGTGTAAGTTTTTGTAATTTAACAGAGAGTGTCAAAGGGATAGTTAAAGAGACATAGTAGAGTATAGGGAGGGGGTAATTTCATATTTCTCTCAAGCATACTTTGTATTGGAGGAGGAGGAGTGACCAGACCTTGACCTATTTAGACGGTTAACTTAACGGAAGTGATATATTGAAATGGGAGGGGAGAAGGGAGAAAAGGAAAAAGGAAAAAGAAATAAGAGGGAGAGGGAAGTAAAGAGAAAGAGGCTGTAATTGGGTTTTAGCAATTTATGTAAAGAATAGATTTTAATGCTTGATAGTAATTTAGATGTCTAAAAAAAACCTGAATAAAATAATTTGATGTTTGCTATCAATTTAAATATTTAATTTATTTTTAAACAAATAGTTTAGGGATTTAATATAAGTTACATACTATATTTATTAACACATTTATAGAGAACATATTAAAAAATTAATTGACCATTGCATCTAGTATGAAACAGCCTGTCGCATCTGAGTGCTGACTTCAATGTTCATTGACATATATATATATATATATATATATATATATATATATATATATATATATATGTATGTATGTATGTATGTATGTATGTATTTATATATGCAGTCTTTAGTGCTTATCATCTGTAATAGAGCTAACATCGGAAGTTGCATGGACAGTTTTTTGTGACTTTAGATTTCAAATTTTTTTTAAAGAAAACAGACCACTTTAAGGGTCCATTTGTAATAATTTATTTCACCAGGGCGTTTTATTTTTTTCTGGATCTTCAGACTTCCCTTTAACAATGTGGAACGAAAAATTATATATATATATATATATATATATATATATATATATATATATATATATATATATATATATATATATATATATCAAACCAAAATCTTATGGATGAAATAGTAAGGATAGTTGTGGATTTTGCATGTGTTAATTGCACTAAGAATCTTCAATACACATTATGTATTTGAAGAAGAAATACACACACACACACACACACACACACACACACACACATATATATATATATATATATTGTTATGGGACCTTACCCATAATAACATACATCATGGACTATTCCATACGTAATAAATACTGCGCCTCAAGAGGAAGCAGGCAGTTTCGTCTTCCGTCTGAGTTTCGTCTTCCGTCTTTTTGTGACCGGTGTTTTTGAACTCGTATAATTGTCATTTTTGTGTTGCAGAGCGACGAACTTGATTTTTTTGGCCACGAGGATTTGTTTGGCGACCTTTTTCGGAATTAACGATATTCTTTGAACACACCAAGACATTTTGCTAAGTTATTTAAGTTTTAATTTTTTATTCTTCCATTCCTTTTGTTTGTTTTTATTTTTGGGGGGCTTCGGCCCACATAATTTTTTTATTTTTTTTATTTTTTTGTTGTTAAAAAAATAAGTACTTTTTAAGAAAAAAAGAAAAAGAAAGCTTTATTTTTTATTTCGTTTTTATTTTTTTTACCCACTTTTCATTTTTTTAGCGACTTCGGTCGTATTCTTTTCTTTTTGGTTTGACTAGTTTGTTTTTCTTTTGTTTTTAGTTTATTTTCTTTAGCGGCTTCGGCCGCAAACTTTTATTTTTTTTTCTTCTGGTTACAAACCAGACTTTTTCTTTTCTTTTTCTTTTTGTACAGTTTATTTGAATTTTTTGAAAAAAAGAAAGGAGTTTTTGTTTGTTCTTTTATTTTCGGCAGCCTTTGAGCGCCATCTTTATTTTTTAATCTTACCTTTTTATTTCTTTCTGTTTGTGCAAATTTGTTCATTTTATTTATTTTTGTCTTTGCTATTTTATTTACTGATTCATCCAGGCTTTTTCTTTATTTGTTTAATTTCTTTATTTTTTTTTACCCTCTCCCAACTCCTTTCCACAAAAAAAAAAAAAAAAAAAATTGGACCCGCAGTTGGAAGTCTCTACACTAATACACCATGGCCGACGAAGCCAGTCGGTCAAATGTAAAAAAAGACCTTTTTGGTTCGGCGGCGAAAGCAGACCCGCCGGATAAACCCACGAAGAAGCAGGGGAATACTAGCCCTATTTTGAAAAAAGTCCCTAGTGTCTCCAAAAAAGGAGAAACTAGCAAAAATGTTGAAGTGCCAAAGGAGGCACAAAGTAAGACCGCCGAGGAATTGCCCTCATGTTGGAAGTCCCCCCCAAGTTGTATCTTGAACATGGCGGATTTCTTGGATAAGGCGAAGGGGTACGCCCATCTTGTTAATAAAGATGGGTTCGTCGATATTGTCCAGGAAATAGATGTGTTCGCAAAAAGAATGGTGACCGTTTTTGTGGTGGATAAGAAAACCAGAAAGATTTGTCGCTCCACAAAAGACACTGTGATTAAATCACTTTTGTCCCTGGGGATAAAACCCCAAAGAGTAATTAAGGGTACAGGTTTCTTCATGTGGGACATTCTGCTACCCACCCCAGAAGATTGCCTGGCCATGGCCAAAAAGGAATTGATAACTAAAGATTACATCATCAGAACAGAATATGAAGGCCGCAGGCGAACCAGGGTAGCCGTCTTCGAAGTTCCTCCTCAAATTTCGGGAGAGCTCCTGGCTGCATTTTTTATGCAGTTCGGCCAAATTTTAGGGGCTCTCTCCGACAATTTGAACGGGGGATGGACTTTTGATATAATGCTCGACCAGAAGGCCTTCAAGTCCGTCCCCAACTGTTTGGAGTATGGCGACCGGAAAATGCCGGTCATAGTGACCGGTAGAAAACCAACTTGCTGGAGGTGTGGAGAGACTGGTCACCTTTCCTCCTCCTGCCCAGGAAAGAAGGCCCCTGGAGTTCCGGTCGCTGGCGACCAAAATCCCCCCTTGGCCGAGAAGCTAAAATCCGCGGCGCCTGTAGTGGGCCTAGCTGCGAGGCGGACCGGTGAGGAAAATCCCCCGGTTGGGCCTAGACCCTCATTACCCCCGAAGCCGACGCCTGCCACAAGTGTGGATAAGGAGAAGGAGGAGGGGGAATGGCGCCTCGTAGTTAGGGGCAAGGGGAAGACCGAAACGGCGGTTCTTCAGTCCCAACATGACACCGGGGACAAAGTCACCTACAGCCCCATTCCCTCTACCAGCTCCGAGGGCGACGCCTCGGCGTCTTACGAAAAAAATGCCTCCGATGCTCAAAAATTAAATGAGCCAAGCTGGCGGAAAATATTGGATTTAAAGAAATTAAAAGAGAAACTTGAGACTAAGCGGGGGAAAAATAAGAAATCGCTGGGGGCACCGGGCCCCCTATCCTCTGCCCCGTCTTCCCCTTCATCAAAAAAAGACACTTTTGCTGTACCATCTGCTCCAAAATCTTTGACAAATTCACCGAAAAAATATCATTCTTCAAAACCTTCGCCTGTGAGGACGCCTTCTGGCATGACACCCTCCTCTACACCCATTACAACTCCAATTTCAACTCCTATTCAGTCTCCAAATAAAAAAAGGGTCAGAAGCCCGGATACTCAAGTAGCTACCGCTAAAAAGAAAAAGAAAATCAAACCTCCATACCTCCCAGGGGAAGACGTCTGCCGCGTATCCCGGGAACAGGCAGAAAGGGTCTTCGGGCAAACCAAAAACCCGAAGCCCTTGAAAATATTATGGAATTTCCGGCACATCAATGGTGTTGATGTAGAGGTGCCGGAAAATTTCAAGAAGGCCCGAACTCTGCTAACTGTTGTTAGAACTGGCCCGGGTACGCGGGAGATTTGGGGCATGATAGAGGAGGCTAAGGCCTCCTTGAAAGTGGTGCCCCCAGCTGCCGTCCTTCTTGAGGAAAATTTAGATGATTCCAAGCAATGTAAAGGGAGGGTCCCTCTTTTTGTTCACCCATCCCTTTATAGAGCCCTTAAACTAACCTATCCTGCGGACATCGGTGGCTTGTCTCAGGATGATAATCTTGATTCTGAGATGATATCTGGTTCGATGGGACAAGCTGTCGGTGTCCTCACCCCAGCCATGTTCTATCCTGAAGGACAACCCTAATCGGCTTGACAATGGCACTCTGGTTAGCTAGTTTAAATGTCCGGGGCCTGAGGTCCGAGTCTCGCAGGGCGAGGCTCACTCGTGATCTTCAGCGCCTCGGGGTGAATGTATGTTGTATACAAGAGACCCGTTTTTCTTCTCATGATCGTGGGGACATACTGTCTAAGGGGTTCGCCGTTTATTCAGCCTGTTTTGATGGTCGTTCGAGGGGTGTCTCTTGGCTAGTGAGCAAGTCTTTGAAGGCTGCTTGTACCCTTGTCTTCGCGGATCCGGCGGGCAGACTTTGCGTGCTGGATGTTACCATAAAGGATAAGGTTCTACGTCTCATTGGGGTTTATGCGCCCAATACCCATTCCGAGCGGCCTGCTTTGTTTCGGCAGATCGCGCCGTTCTTGACGACGTCTCGTCGGGTAGTTTTAGCGGGGGGGTTGGAATGCCGTCCTTGACCCCGATATAGATCGTATAGGGCAAAAACAAGGTACTAACAACCCGGATGTGAAACCATTTCGGGACTTTATCGATGAGTTTGATCTTGTCGATAAGTTCCGGAATGAACACCCTCGGGAGGTAGCATGGACTTGGACAACTAGTGGCAACTCGGCTCCCGGGACGCTTGCGAGCTACCTGGACCGGGTCTTAGTTAGGAGAGTCGACGTAGGGCTCTTAAGCTGTCCAAGTTTCCATTATATAGTTTATACGGATCATAGGCTTGTCCGGGTCCGTGTAAACTTAGATAAGCCTAAGGTTAGATTGGCTGGTTACTGGAAATTGAACTGTTCCCTTTTTGGTGATCAGGGTTTCCGGGACCAGCTTTTACTAATGATACAAAGGGAATTGACGGGTGCGGTTGTGGGAAATGCCTGGTGGGGCAAATTAAAATCTCAAATTCGAACGTTTGCTGCCGATTTTAGTCGTCGACTCAATCTAGATAGATTAGCGGCGCAAACTGCTTTAGAAAATAAAGTCGATCGGGCAGTGAAATCCCGTGTTAGTGGGGACATAGCTTTAGGTAAGGCAGAGTTGTCCTCCTTGCTTATCAAGAAGGATCAAGCTATGGTAGTTAGGGCTAGGTTAAAAAGAATGTCTTCTGAGGCAACGAATATGGCCGCTGAACTGCGTGCAGAGGAAAATCGAAGCGCGTCTAAGCGACATATCGCATGTGTCACGTTGCCGGATAAGCGGACCGTGACTACAAACGCGGGCATATGTGAGGTGTTTCGGGACTACTTTCAGGATCTTTTCACCAGGGAGCCCGGTCTGAGCTCTGCTCAGTTCGACGCCTATTTAGCTGACTTTCCCTGCCTTTCGGCAGCTGAAGCGGCTAGGTGCGAGGGTCCCATTACAGAGTCGGAGATCTGGGAAGCGCTGAAGCAGGTTGGCCTGGATAAGTCTCCGGGATTAGATGGTCTTCCCTACGAAGTCTACTTGAGGTTGTCGCACGTTTTTGTTCCTTTGCTGGAACTGATTTACAACCACTGGATGAAGCAGGGGTCTTTACCCCAACGCTTCACCAGGGGTGTGATCAAGTTGCTGCGTAAGGACAAGGGCGGTGGGGATGGGTTAGGGAACTTTCGCCCTTTAACGATGTTAAACACTGACTTAAAGATTTTGGCGAAGATCTTAGCCAACCGTTTGCAGCTTGTCCTGTCTAGTCTGATTGGCCCCGAACAGACTTGTGCTGTGAAGGGCAGGACTATCCAGGATAACCTTCATATGGTACGCTTGATCTTAGAACAAGTCGACAGTGATGCCGCGCTGATCAATTTAGATCAGTCCAAGGCCTTCGATAGGGTTGACCATCGATTTCTGGAGGCTGTCCTTTCGGCGGCCGGTTTCAGAGCCGACTTTCGCTCCTGGATCCGACTTTTGTATGCGACCCCCAGTGCGCTGGTGGAAGTGAATGGGGTAAGATCGAAGCCTTTCGTATTGTCTCGCTCCATTCGTCAAGGTTGTCCGCTCTCGCCTCTGCTTTACGTTCTTGCGTTTGAACCATTCCTTCGCAAGTTGAAGGCGAATCCGGTCCTGCGCGGAATTTCCCTGCCTGGGGCTTCCACCTCAGCCAGGTATTCTGCCTATGCTGACGACGTTCCGGTTCTTGTGTCGAGCAGAGCCGAGATTGACGAAGTCAGCAAAGAGATCAGTGGGTATGAGATGGTGACAGGGGCCAAGATCAACCGCGATAAGTCTGTGAGCTTGCGGTTGGGTTCGTGGAAGGGAGTTTCTCTTCCCGGACCTTTCCTCTGGACGGATGGGCCGATCAAGATACTCGGCGTCTGGTTCGGTCCTGATCTCCAGTTGGAAATGAATTGGTCGGAGGTGCAAGGGAAGGCCGAGATCGCGGTTAATCTGTGGTCTCGGAGGAGACTTTCCCTGAAGGGAAGGGCGGAGTTATGTGTTTCACACATATATCCGATCCTCCTTTACCGACTTTCTGTGCTTCCGCTCCCGTATGCTAGACTAATGTCATTAGTCCGGACCTTGTTCTCTTTCTTGTGGAGAGACAAGGCCCCTATGGTAACTCGCGAGATCTGTTGCCTTCATCCCTCTGAGGGCGGTCTGGGTATGCCTAGCATTGAGATTCGTCAATATATGCTTCGCATTACCTTTCTAGACCGAATGTGTCGCGGATTGGATGAGGTGGGCACCTTTTGGAAAGAAGATGTCCGAAAACATTTCCCATCCCTGAGAAGTGTGCACTCGTGCGAGGAGGAGGCCGGCCGTAGACCTCGTGCCGAGTGCGCCTTCTACCGCGAATGTCGTAGTGCTTTGAAGCTCCTCTTACGGACGACGGATGGTCTCTCCGACGCCCAGGCGTTGTCTCGTAAGGCATTGTATCAATTGTTAGTCAGGGGGTCTGTTCAAGATGATCTGATCGACGAGCTCGGTCTTACGAAGCAGGAGGCTCGCTCGATATGGCCTTGGGCGCCTGGGTTGAAATGTCTCAATAACGATGAGGCATCACTCACCTGGCTGATGATTCCTGGGGCCCTCTGGGTCGGCAAGAGACTCTGTTCAGCAGGTTTGGAGAAATATCCAAACTGTCGTCGCTGCACTGGGGAAGTCGAGACCATTGGTCACGCCTTTTTTCAGTGCAAGACGGTAGTGCCGTTGTGCAAGTTTGTTGAAGGCCTCATGGTTCGCATGCTGCAGGGAAAGTTCTTTGTCCTGGAAGCCAGTTCTGTTTGTAGCAATGTGGTGTCGCAATTGACGAAGGCTGAACACTATGTGTTCTGTTGCTTGCTAGGGATTATGAGAGTCGTGATTTGGACGACGCGTCAGAAGGGATTCCATGAGGGAGAGAAGTTCACCTCTTCCCAACTGATCTTGTACTTTAAGCATCAGCTTAAAGTCAAGATTAGGACGGAAAGGCGGCGGCTCACCTCATCGGAATTTGGCAAAAGGTGGGTGAATCTTGCGCGAATGTGTAGAGTAAAAGGGGCTGACCTAGAGTGGCACTTGGATGTCGGTTAGGTACAGGATTTGTCCTAACAGGGTTGAACATAGGCAACCCACCCAGATTTTAGGTTAGACTAGGTTTTCGATTTTTGAATCTTTAGTTTTCCCTTTTTTCTAGTAAACTTAGCTAGGGTATGCATGCGCATTGGTCCCTTTTATTTCTGTCCCTATTTTCCTTTTGTTTTAATTCCCCATCCCCTCCCTCGTTAGGTGGTCAGTGACTTCAGTTCTCTGGTGGATGCGGGGCGACTTTCGCTTTCGTGTGTGTGCTTTTTCGTATTTGTTGTTGTGTATGAATGTGTGTGTGTCTGTGTGAATGCTTGGAGGAATGAATGTTTTTTCTTATTTTTTCTTAGCCCCGCATTGATTTCGTCTAGTTAACTGATTTTGCTGCCACATTTATGGTTTGTGGGGGGTTTTATTACTAACACAGTTTTGTTTAGTTTTTATTGTAAATATTTAAGTCATACTGTATATACTCATTTGGGAATCTTTTAAAAGTTGTTATTTTATTGAACCTCCCCCCACAGACAATTTTTGTACATAAGGGGACTAGTTAGGACTTCATAGAGAATTTGAGGGATTATGGTGGACGCAGTAAGAAAGGTAGGAGTGAATGTGTTGTTTTGGTGATTGGAATATTGTTAGTTTTTTGGGTCCGTGTATGGGACTAGCTAAGTTTAGATTTAAGACAGAAGAAGACCGTCATTCCCCACCCCACTTTTAGGCCTTGTGCCACATTTTATACGTTTTTTTGTATAAATAAATATCGTTTCGTCTGAAGTCTAGAATTCGTACTAACACTTTCTACTTCTCTGTATATATTTCTGTTTGTAATATATCTGTGTTTATAGCATATCCGTATTCGAGTTCTTTATTGGTTCTACCTTGGACTATTACCGTGGTACAAGGAACCGGACCATAACATATATATATATATATATATATATAATTAAGTGTCTTAAAGACGAATGACAAGGTAGTGTGATTAAGCTTTTTTTTATTTATATTTTCTTGTGTTCGTACAAGTGTTCTCTTTTCTGGAAACTAAGTTTGTAAGAACTGTCCAAAAGTTCTGCATATACGAGCACTTTCGACTATTCTTTTAGTCATTATCAAGCGATTTTTATATTTTTATTTTTAAGTGATTGTGTGGGTTTTTGTGTATATGTATGTGAATGTTTTATTTTCCAAACTACGTCAACACACTGGGGCCGTGTTCGTTGTTAATGTTAGTGAGTGTTGGCTTTAACTTTTTGCGTATTAGGGATTCCATTATTTTTCATCTTTTTTACATGTGGATGAGGCTATTACACTGCTATTTTCTACTGTTATATTTCGGGAGAAGTTTGGTAGGTGTTTTTGTGTTTCAATGAGTCTTAATTGAGTCGTTGTCATGTCGGTATAATCTGATTCGTCTAGATAGGTATGTGATAGTACGACCAATGTAATTATTTATGAGTTTGATTTGATCAGGAACACAGTTCTTTATGTGGCCTTTAAACTCGTAAAAAATGTTGGTTCTTTCTGGTTTTGATTTTGCTGGTGTGTTGTTATTTTTACGATAATGTTAGCAATTTTAAATTTTTTTGTAATTGATAATTAATTTGATTTTCTTCCTCAGGTCGACTCAGTTTGTACATTTATTTATGATATTTCTAAGAGAAAATTCGTTTTGCCTATTTCTTCTTCTGATACACACACACACATATATATATATATATATATATATATATATGTAGCTTCAGATATAATAGGAATTCTATTTCAACAACAATGCTAAGAGAAAAGCACACAAAATCTACAACTACAAATCAATAATGGTGTTAATAAAACCAACAACTGCAAAAAAAAATTATAGAAAATAATGTAATATTACCTAACAACTCCTTAATCACTTAATAATCAAAACAATGCATACACGTGAGGGTATGTGTGTGTACATGTGTGTATATGTGAGTGTGTACATGTGTGTTAATTAAATTATATTCTTGGTTAATCTTTCCAAATTATTCTGTAAAAAATCTATATAAAATAGAGCTTATATAAAATATAAAAATTGACCTCAGCAACTGAACTTTCAAGCTGTAAACAGGGACCCATGAGGCCAGGATATATATGTTCATTTCTAACGCTGTTTAATACAATATATCTTGACTTGATGATCCCTATATATATATCTCTTTCCCCCTCCCCCCTATCTCTCTCTTTACCATAAGACTCACTTGTATACATTTTCTACAATTCATTTCCGTTTTATTAACCATCTAAAGAGGTCATGTTTCTGTCACTCCTCCTACTCCAATTTAAAACATACTTAAGAGAGATATAAAATTAACCCCTCCCTATACTTTATATTGTCTGTTTAACTACCACTCTCAACCCCCTCTATTAAATTACAAAAATTACACTACCCACCAATTTCTAATCCCATTTTTTTTCTCAATTCGTTGTTGGAAGATTTACCTGATGATCCTGAATCCTTAAAAAAGGATTTAGGTGAAATAAATTATCGTAATGGTACATTAAAGTGGTTTGTTTTTCATTACATATTAGCTCTGTCCTAACATTGAGCTCTCAGGATTTCATCCTCTTTGGATTTACCAATTCGGTTTACCAAGTTCCTTATAACTTAATTAATTATATATATATATATAGGTATCGTCAAGTCAAGATAGACAATGTCATTGGTCCTGAACTGGCATCACGACTACAGTCACTTTCTTACAGACGTGATATGTCTTCTGTCTTTCCTTTCTAGACATATTTTCATGGCAACTGCTCTGAAAAGGTACTTTCACTTTTACCCCAACTTCATGAATTTAAGCGTTCTACTAGGTTAGCATATCAGTCCCACATTTTCACTGTCAAAACACTTAAACGTAACCGCTTGTTTATATCTTCTTCTCACGCACTTCCCGACATTGGAACTCCCTTCCACTTACTTGCTTTTCCGATTGCTATAATCTTCAAATATCCAAATGTAATGTCAATCGACATCTTCTGATGTCTTGATCTTGATTCCCGTCTTTCTCTTTATCCTTTCCCCAAACACCCGTCTTTACTCTTACTCTGACTCTGCCTAACCCCTTGCATGCTAGTGGCACTCCCGCTTTGCTTGGGGGTGATATGCTTTAAAACAATTAAGGTTGATGTTAACGATTCAGGTAAGAATTTCTTTCAGCCAAAGATTATATATTTTGGTTCGGTACCCAGAAGCCAATATGATCAAATTTCAAATCTAAAATGTTTGTCCATTAAAGATACTACATTTAGTAGAACACGAACATTATATTTATATATATATATATATATATATATATATATATATATATAAACGTTGACATTGAAGTCAACACTCAGTGCCGACAGTCGGTTTCACGGTTAAATGTAATAGTCTGTCTGGGTGTTAACTTCAATGTCAACAATGTCTATCCCTGATATTGAGCACTTTAACCCATATATATGACATAACTTAAAACTATATTTAACACAACCTATATATATATATATATATATATATATATATATATATATATATATATATAACAGAAGTATCTCTCTCTGGGTATATATGCTATTTATGCACGTCCACATTTCTCGCCCGATTTCGATGAAATTGTACTCACATTTATCAAAGCAGGTCAAGACCAACTTTTTTCTCTCCAGAAACCCCACCCTCATCCAGGATTTAGCAGAGAAATCAATCAAACTGAATGTGGGTACATCCAGCCAAAGTTACACGCGAACAAATCTTTTACTGGATGAGCTGATGTTCCTTGCACTTAATGCAAAACATAGGTCAGCTTATGAGATTTATATAGAGTGCTTGATAGTTTTCCTGCGAAATTTGCTTCACATAAAAAAATTCCCATAACTTTACTAATCGGATTTTTCGTACTACTTAAAATAAAAATTTGAATAACTTCCTTATTTTTTCTCCGATTTCCTTCGAACATGTCACAAAAATTTTCCTATCATGCAATAAATTAGATCGTGTTTTTTTTTGTTTTTTTTTTTAGTCCTGCTCGCTTCTCCACGTATAACGAAAAACCAGGAAAAATTGTTAAAAAGCCCGTTTTTCGGCCATAACTCCCTGGTTTTTCGATGCTTTCAAAATTTACCATGTAAATTACGTTTGACACACAAATTATCTTGCGTGATTGTTTAGTTAAGTAGACGAAATCTGCGAGAAACTAGATCCAAAATCTGCTTTGGCAATTTAGCCAAAAGTTTCTTCATATGATTCCATCCTTCGAACAACCTTTGATGCAAAGAGTTTTTGACAAGGATTATTGAAGCGTTAAAAGGGGAAGATTCTCGAAGAACCTCTTATTAACCCCAGCATTACAAGAAATGTGGGAAGAAAGAATTGGGCGTTCATATATTTGCACTTGCGGTTGAATCAATCTCTGACGCTTCATTACATTGTTTTTGTTTGATTATTAAATCTATGAACAAAGCCCTGCTCTTTGAAATTTATTTACTGATTATCTAAAACATTGAAACAATTTAACCCTGATCAACGACCACACAATAAGGTTTTATCGATTAACTTCCTTTGTTAAGAACAATCAAACACTTGCGAAAGATATACCGTAGAAAAATGAGTAGAGTTGAGTAGCGTAGTATAACAGCGGATAATGCATGGAATCGGAGACATTTCTAAACAGCGGATGTGTATATACAGGGGTGAGATTATATAATTGCAGCTTTGTACAACCGGGCAACACCGAGTACCTCGACTAGTATATATATATATATATATATATATATATATATATATATATATATATATATATATAAGAATCCTAATAGAAATGGCTTCAAAGAACTGTACAGTTCAGCTTATACGCGTTTTCTGTGCCCCCGAGGTTTTTCCAGACAGAAAGGATAATTAACCATTACGACACAGATGTCCATTGTAATTTTATTCAAATTGTGTTTATACACATTTGCGTGTGTGAATGTATAGCTATTAATTCAACGACAGACCTAAAGTTTTTTTTCTTCAAGGATATTGCTCAAGAGTTACGTAATGTTTATTTAATTTGTGTTTATGCATATTTGGGTATGTGCATTTATAGCTATTAATTCAACGACAGACCTAAAGTTTTTTCTTCAAAATTAAACAAATATAAACTTCAAAATAATTTCATTTATTACACAATAATTCCCGGAATTTTTAATAAAGCCAAATGTTTTGAGGATTTTAGAGTTTAAAAAAATTGTTTCCAGATATATATTTTTGCTCAGCTCAAAGACGAAAGATAGAAATTGTCCTGATGTAGACGGAGGGAATGTTTCAATACCTTATATCAAACTCATTCAAACTGTATAGATGTGTCATATATCATGTCTCTCCACATCTTCTTATCCCTTATTGCTCGTCGCAATATTTGTTTTTTTACTATTTCTTTTTAGCCCCTGTCTTGTCATCCATTTACACAAGTTTGTCAGGTATTTTATTCACTCTTTCCCTATGTCCCTATTACCTGCCATCTGAATGTTAAATTCTCCAAGCCTTTTTCTTATTAGGTGGTGAGAAATTTCAACTGTCAATTTCTGATTCGAATATAAGTATCTTTTCTTTTGTTCCTATCTCCTATCTCTGTTTAAGTATTCCTCTATTTATTCTCAGCATAGCTTCTGTAGAGTCACATCTCTGTTGCCCCAAGTTTTCACTTCATCTGTGAGAAAAATGTCAAGCAATCAATGTCCCTTTAGTGGACTGATATTGCAAAACACTTCAGCGCTCTTTTCTTTGATTCTTATGACAATTTACCGTTTCTTAATACCTTGTTTAGCTTTGTGTGTGTTCCACTGTGCATATGGGTTTTGGTATCACATATCCAAACATCTACACATGTTTGATTTTGACCTCTACAATTCGCAGCTCGCATCGTGGACTGATTGCCTTCTTGCAATTAGTCTATTCTTCCCGCTTTCCTTTACGGCTTTGTTTAGAAAATCCTGCAATTGTAGATGACTACTACTAGGTATGCATAAGCAACAAATTTACAAAGTAAATTCTTGAATCAATAACAACAGTATTTCCTGTACGAACTTCCAACAATGAAACGTTTATCTCTACACTTGTGGTTCTTTCTCGTTTATATTAGGTTGGTGCAAAAATAATGACGTAATAATGTCGTTTTTTGACGTATTTTTAACGTCAAAAAACGACATTATTACGTTATTATTTTTGCACCAACATAATAGTAACTACTAGACTTATAAAAAGGGAGCATGGCAAAGTTTGTTTTTTTTTGTTTTTTTTTTTTACACATACTGTGCCAATAAAACATTCCACGGTATATATGTTAAAATAAAAATCTAAGACAAATTTGCACTTAGAAAAATGCTTTAAATTCGATGAGGTAAATGTATACCGTACGTTTTCCTTTACTTTTGAAAAAAATTATTTTGAGAAACAACCCAACATGCGAAGTACAATCCGGAGATACTGAAGTCAAAAGGGTGCAACAATTTAGACATCTCAGATGGTTATTAACAGAGGACGGAAAGTGTGACATTGAAATCCGAAAGCACATTAGGATAAAGAAAGATGTCTTTCAAAAACTGAGCAATGTATTAAGAAAAAGAAAAATATAGTTAAGAACAAAGAAAAGACTACTGGACTGTTGTGTAATATCATTCCTCCTATACAGAAGTGAATGCTGCATAATATTTTCAGAGATTAAGAAGCGACTTGAAGCAGCAGAAATATGTTTCTGCAGAAGGATGCTGAGAATTCCATGAACAAAATATGTGAGCAACTACGACGTTCTAGAGATAATGGAAACAAAAAGCAAGACTTTAAACTTAACATCAGGAAGAGACAGTCGAAATTTATGAGGCACATAATGAGGAAAGAGGGCCTAGAAAATGTGATACTCAAAACTCAGATTGTATGTAAGGGAGACAATGAAAAGCAACCCATAACCTCCCTAGCGAGCTTGAGTGACTGGATGGCGGAGTAGGTTTTGGAAGAGATGGCAATAAGACAAAAGTTATTAGGAGATAAAAAGGACTGGAAGTTGTAGAGAGTGATAATCGCCAACGTCTTGAAGAAACACAGTACATAAAAGAAGAACATTCCTCCGAACACACTTGTATCTGATTTCTGAAATTTTCTATTACCTAAGAGACATTTTCAGTGGTATTTCTGTAATTGTTTATTGTATAGCTGACTTCAATTCGATAATTATGGGTAATGGATGTTTTTTGACCTCAAATCTTACGGAAACCTGTGGCAAAATTATTAGACAAGCAGAGAATAGGCGAGCACGCGCACTATCCAATGTCACCGCGTAACTAATCAAATCCAGTGGAAAGATCAAGGGTCCTCCTCAAAATTATCCATTGCTGTGTGCTCGGTGGTTCCCTCCTCTTTAAACCACCGGGATTACCAAGTTTTGTGAAATTTGCTAGCATCTCTACCTTCAGATGCCTCATTATCAAAGAACTACGGGCCCCACTTATGTACTGTTTTCATGTCTTCTTCTTCTTCTTCTTCTTCTTCTTCTTCTTCTTCTTCTTCTTCTATTACGGCCACATTATCACATTAAGCCTGGGCAGTACCTAGATGGGTGACCAGTTGCGAATATCAGGTGCTGTAAGTTTGGATGTGCGGGTGGTGTAATTGATAGGGACACAGAATTGAAAATTGGAGAGAAGAGTTTCAATTCCAGTCGGGTTTTGTTAATATAACAAATATAATTACGCACAAATATCCTTGGGAAATCAACCTCTTCCCCCAGATATGGGTTAATTAATAGGACTTGTATCAGTAAATCATTATCATCTCCATAAAACATTCCAACCTTCCTCATTATCAAAGAATTAAGGGCCCAACATCCGACACTTGCAACAGCGCACCACGCGGTAACTCGTTTGCCATATAGACGTCTTTCATGACACTGTTTGCTATTGCCTTCGCCTGTTGGTAAAGATTCTGCTTATTGACTCAACCATAGAGATGACAGCAGGAAAAATCACTCGTAAAGAGAACAGCATTCATGGGAACACGATGACGGTTATATTAGGTTTGTGCAAACATAATGTCGTTTTTGACGTTCAGAAAACGACATTATTTTTGCACCAACATAATATCTAGATATGGGATTTTTTTTTTCTTCTATGTCCCTTCAGAACATTACCTACTATGGCTCTCCAAACTTTCACGTCGTTTATAGTACTAAATACATTTTGTATTTTTGCTATCTTTCCTGAACCTTGTTTCCCCATCTGTTAACTGAATCTCTCTATGTAGGTGATACGTTGCATTTCTCTGTGTCCCTTTTCTTCAACCTGTCCTAATTTTCCAAGCCTCTTTTCCTTATTATGTGTCACATAAATATCTCTTCCTGATGTTAAGTAGAAACGTCCATTTCATTTTCTTTATAACTTCGCCGTTGAAATCATATTCAGTCTACGGCATTCTCAACATCCTTCTGTAGAACAACATTTCTTTTGCTTCAAAACATCTCGATACATATCGAATAATTAGCAGCTATCTGACTATAACAACACAACGATAACTGTATAAATGAGGGAGAGTGTACGGCTACGGGGTTAAAAGTCAATACGAGCTGAAATTAGGGTGTCGGCTTCTGGAGAAGAGAGTAAAGCAATGATGGAGTAAATGAAAAACGGCATGAACAGAGCCAGTTTGGTTCACTATTTACATTATTCAGACTATTGTCCTCATCTTTGCCGCCATATTTATTACAACGTTTCGGCCGTTGTACGCTCTGGCCTTCATCAGGTGGTTGGAATGTCAAACTGAACCTTTTATTTCGCTTACTGGGGTAGACTGTTCTAGTTCCATGTGCCATGTTTAATGGATGTCAGTAGTCAGTTATTTTCTGTTAATTCCCCTCTTCAAGTTCTCCACTGCCTTATTGAACTCACACTCTTTGGGTCCTGTCACTGGATCTAACTAACGCCTTTATCCACTGTGCCACGTGTCCTTGATATGGCGACAATAGTCCGAATAATGTAAATAGTGTACATAACACCACATCTCAGAAATATGGACAGAGACAGTTTGGTTTTTGCTGAAATCAACGAGTTTAATAGACAACGACAGTTTATGCATCGAAAGCGAATATCTCCGAAAAACAGAAAATAATGTCTTTGAAAGAATATGCATATTTGGCGATGTAAGAATATAAAATGGAATGGTTTGTGAGAATTTTTTTGTTTTGTTCGATTTACTTGTACTGCTTGACAAAGTTTCTCTCGGTTAATATTAAGGGCTGGTGAGCGCGTTAATGAAATCTAGAGAGTCTATTTCCCACGGAGCCCAGGCTCGATCATCGCCTCAAAGTCTCTCGTTGACTGAATAGAACTACCGAAATAGCCACTGAGAGCGACATACGTCAGGAGAAAGATCACTAGATTCCTCGTCGGACTGACACTTCCCTGGACGCATACTCCGGAAGTGTGGACCAACAGAAGATAGAATGTTCAAAAGAAATTGCCTGCACCTAACAACTTCCAACAACAAAAACAAACGTTCATTATTGATTATTACAACCTGTAAGAAACATGTGAAATTAAAACTATTCTTAAAACTAGCAATATAACCCGTCTTTGCCCGGGTCTTTTATTATTGGAAATTTTTTGCCGTTCACTTGGATTTTAAAGTCAGCCTACCCGGAATTCAATATCAGTAACAACATTTGGCTCCAACTGAGGCACATACCCAAAAGGGCGGGTTAACACTTTGAATGGAGGGGGAGGGGCTGAAAAGGGAACTGTATAATAATAAATAATATTATTGTAATAATTTAAACTATTTAATTTTATTAAAGTTTTTATGAAAGATGTATATCCAAGAACAGATATTAAATAGTAAAACGTTGCTGAGAGTTATAATGGACAGGAAGTAGTAGAGAGCCATTTTGGCGAACAATTTGGATTCAAAACCAGCACTGAAGACTTCTCTATCAAACAAAAAAAATAATCAAAATCAGATGAAAACTCTGGAAATGCATAAACAGCATCCGATCTCACACACACACATACATACATACAGACACGGAATTATAGATATAGATAATAATAGCAATACTTCAGCTATGTCAAACAAAGATTATTAGGTGTCTGACTGCTACTAGGAGTCTTTTTTTTCTTTTATGTACCAGGTCCCTTCAGGAGGAAGGTGATCATGGACCTCAACATCTTTCTATCCCTTTTAGCACTTAATAAATTATGTCCTTTTGTTTTTCTCACAAACCCCGTCCTACCATCCATTTACTCAAGCTCATCAAATATGTTACGTGCTGCATTCATCTGTCCTGCTAATATCACGTATTATCAGCCCTCCTTCCTCATTATTTCAACTGCCTCTTCCTGATATCATTTATAAGTTTCCTTTTTGTTTCCATTTTCTTCAAAATCTCGTTGTTGCTCAAATTTTTGGTCCATGGTATCCTCAGCATCTGTCTGTAGAAACACATTCCTGTTGCTTTGTCTCTTCTTAATTTTGAGGATTTTATCCAAAATTCGCTGACATACAGGAGGACAGACATCACGTAACAGTCCATTACTCTTTACTTTGTTTCTAACGATTTTTCCCGTCTCTTAATATTCTTCTTATATTTTGGAATGCACAATTAGACATCCCAATATGTCTTCAAAACTCATTGTAGTAAATAAGCATAAAAAATTATACGAAATCAAAATTAACTAACAATTACAACAATGCTTCAACTAAAAACATCTTATCGTCTGTATAGGGATTTTCCCATTTACAAAAATTGCACGATGTCATTAAGTTATGTTTGCAAGTGCACAATAAAAAAGGACTCGTACTAAGAGTAAAATTGAAACAATGAATGTATTTATTCATAATATATATATATATATATATATATATATATATATATATATATATATATATATATATAAAGAAAAGAAGGGAAACTCAAAATAATATTTTGAACATATAATAAAATTATGATACGTAGAAAAAATGCTCAGAAGGAAATCGGTATTTCAACTGGTTACTACAGTTAAAAGAAATGTAGTGACAAGTTTACAAAGTGTTGTTAATGTTCTGACCCGATGGGGATCCGTAGGTCAACGTAATAGCGGAATCGTCTATTTTTTGAATGAGTTGCCAAGTGAATGTCGTTTGTGGTAAACTTGTATCAGTGAATCGAGTTTTGAGGAATTAAAGTAGCGACGAGTGAGTTGTTTTTTTATCATCAGTGAAAACTTGTTGGGTTTGTTTCGCGTGTTCAAAAGAGTCTACATTAATATTTCATATTTCACCCAGTGTCCTTGTTTGGCAACGTTGTATCTCAAAGTCTAACGTCCTGTTCTCCTCTCTGTTGAAGGTAACTTGGTCTTTTAAGTTATATTCCACTATCCACTCAGTGTCCTGATGGAACAGTAATTTAAGCTTGAAAGCCGTGCCCTTATATTCAAGCCAGCAGCTTCACCAAGCCAGCTTTTTAATCTATCTCAGGTTTCAAATTCCTTTGTTTTGTATGAGAGAAAAAAATTCTTGGAGTGAGCTCTTTTTCAAATACTTTTTTGCCATAACATGCGTTTTTATTGCCCTGAATCAGAGGAATCATCTCCATAATCAGTCTCAGAAAAAATCCTTATCAAAAATATCTCATCCAAACCCTTCCCTCCTTGATAATGTCTTTAGCTTAGGTTTACCCAAAAGGCAAAACGTGGTATTTTTTTCATATGTTGTTATACTGAAGAATATTAAATGTGTTGCTCCGACTAAGTGAATGAAGGCAAGAATAAGAAGCTAAACATAATTCAACTTATATAAATAGTAATTACAACGTTTCAGTTAATAATTACTGTCATCTAAATGTCATATCTCTTCAAGACGTACGCAATCATGACTCTTTTAGATTCCTATCTAGTTATCATTTCAGAATTGCCATGTCTTCTTGAGAAAGATGATTGGTCTGGTTTTTGCTTCGTTTTCCGCTGTCTTTAAATCAGGGTAGTCCTTCCCCCTTAGGAGACTGCCACCCAATGCATCCCAAGCTACAATGCTTTTTACCCGTAGCTGCAGAAATAAGCGTAAAGACTCGATCAGAAATTGAACTCTAGTCGCCGATTTCACTTTTCGTGCCGGTAAGCACTACACTTTACTGTGCATATCTCCCTCGATGCAGAAAACATCCAAAATGAAATTAAGGTAACATTAATCCTAAACGCTTCCAATAAAACCTTCCATCAAGTAAAGATTATAGCATTTATTATTGTCATGGGACCTTAACCATAATAACATAATGAACTATTCCATACGTAATACTGCGCCTCAAGAGGAAGCAGGGAGTTCAACCTGAAGTCGGGCGACCAGCTGATCGGTTGAACTCTCTGGCTTCGGGCGGGGATGAACCCGAACCAGGCTACGCCGAAGGGCAGAGTCGCTTTCGGGGAGGTAAACCGACCCTGAACCCGTTTATACGGGTTCAAAGGGCATATTTTGGGCCGAGCCCACGGGCTCGGAGATGCCAGGTTAAACCGGTCTTGTGCCACATGATGCCCTCGTGAGGGGTGGGGGGGTGACTAAATACTGTTCAGTCTGAAGTCTGGAGTGAAGTCCGGCAGTCAGTCAGAGCGAGCGAGTCAGTCAGTCGAGTCATAGGCAGACCGAAAGAGAGTCGCGTTCAGACAATTACTACAAAACTTGATTGTTCGTACTAACCCTTTCTACTTCTCTGTATATATTCCCGTTTGTAATATATCTGTGTTATTCCTTATACGTGTTCGAGTTCTTCTTTATTGGTTCTACCTTGGACTATCACCGTGGTACAAGGAAATGTACCATAACAGTGGCGACGAGCGATTCGAACTCATTCGGTGGAAGAAAAAAAATTTCGTTTGCCACAGCACAACAATTATTAAACAAACTCTTAAAAAAATTAAAACTAACGTTCAATAGATAATACCAACAATGATTCATGTAAGGATCCACGACAACGAAAGACCACTGCATCTATTAATACTTCTACATTTAAACCCAGATCTAAAATAAAGAAGAAAATTTAAATAACATCTAAATGAATAATAATGATAATGATCCAACTAAGAACTGACAACAAGCACTACGTCTATTAACTCTGTCTAGTTGTACACAATGATCAAAATCTTCTGTCAGTGGACTACACTCCACGGTCGCTAGATGGGGCGACAATCAATGATATAAAAGTAAAGAACTAACTCAAACGTTCTCTTTTTCGTTCACTCAGTCACATGTGTTCAGTATTTCACGCCGGGTTGATTTCTTTCTCCGGCAAACCAAATCCTTAATTTAAAATAACCACGTCGCGCACTCTCTCACGCACTCCTCCTTCCACCCCTCTCTCTCTCTCTCTATCTCTCTCTCTCACACACACACACACATACACACAGTTACATGGACACTAATTTTACATTCCGTGTCGTCTCTTGATCCCCACCCTAATTCAGAAAAACAACAAAAAGGACCATTTCTTTTTATTATTCCTTTTATTGGGTGAGAGTGGTAGCAGCTTTTATTCTAAGAGACAGCGGATATAATGATGTTACAGGAACGCATGTCACACGGTGGCTCAGCGTCTTCCGGCCTCACGGGTCGTCTTAGTCGGTCACTCAACCTGAGTGAGAGAGGCGTATCAACCCTTCAGAAATCTTCTGTTGATTTCGCGCCGTTTTGGAATTATATCCAAAACGTAGACAAAGACAATCCATCACTGTCAGAATACCACGCCCACGTGTCACTCCGACAAATCGCCAACCATTCTGGCATTGGCCTTCACATGCTGTAAGATTACGACAAATCTATATATATTTGTCTTCCTTTTCTTGAGTCACGCGTAAAAAATAATTTTAATTTTCTCATCTTTTGAGAATTATGTTCTTTATATAATCGACGTATGTAATTAATTCATTTATTTTGAAAGACGGCTATACCACTGTATGTCTGAATTCTTAAACTCCCGCATTCAAGAGTTTATCAGATCCATTACAAGATATAACCTCGTTCGCTGCAAACAATTCCTCACGTAAAAGACTGACAACCACAAGAAAAATACAACGTAAAAATAAACACCAATAAGCTTGATATATGATTTATCTTAAATAAATCCTAACGATAGCGCCGCAGCTCATATCTTCCGACAATTAAAGACTATTATTGTCTATTCCTAAATACATAAACAACCTTAACCTTAGAAAAGCCAACAAGAAAACAGAATTATTACGTTTCAATACCGGCAAAAGCCTATGAAATATGTAGAATTAATCTATAATTAATAATAATGGCAATGTTTCAGCTAATTTTGTCCTATGTTTTTGTTACCAATAGGAAGTCACGGTGGAGTAATTGATTGCGGCTCGGATTGAGGAATCGGAAATCTGAGTTCGAATTCCAGTCGAGTTCATTGCATTCACTTACATTCCCTTGACAAAAGTAGGAAGCCATCTCCTCCCCACTTCCATTTATGGATAAGTATCAGGACAGACTGGGTTCTATAGCCTTGGGTGGCAACCGATCTAGGAGAAGGAGAACTTTAAAATGATCTATAAATATCAGGCTGGACTGAGTTCTATAGCCTTGCATGGTAGCCGGTCTAGGAGAAGGAAAAATCTGAAGTGATGGATAAATATCAGACTGGGTTCTATAGCACTGAGTCACAACCGTCCGAGGAAAAAAGAAAACTCTAAATTGAAAAAAAAAATGTGCACCCCTGGTGCAGCACATACTATGCAGCTTCAATATGTTCCCTTGTTTGCCCGTAGCTGGGACCTTCACAGGTTCTACAACCCCGAGTCAGGGTGGATCTGGGAACAACAGCAATTAAGAGGGGGTTCTACTATACTCAAAACATTTTCAATCTCCCTCGAGAGACCTTGCTGCCAGATGGTGTTTATCGTCATACCCAGGGCATACTTAAATAAAATTGTAGTTTAACTGATCTTAAATTATTAATAATGGCTATGATTCAGCTAAGAATTTTCCAACATCTAAAGATTATTATGTCTAATATTAATATTAGAGATTTAGCTGAATGGATTGAGATTATCTTTCAATACCAGTAATACCAAGTTAGTATTATTTCATGATCACTGGTCAAACCCCGAGTTTTTTTCCAGTCAACATCAACGTTTTGACACTCAATGAGTTTTGAAAGTCTATTATGACTCTAGCTCACTCCAACACACAAGTGAAATGCACACACACACACACACACACACACACATATATATATATATATATATATATATATGTGGGGGGAGGAAAGTCGTGGCTCTTGGGGCACATTCCATTGGGGTATGAATACTTGGATGATTATCACCACGGTATTTGTGAGTAACGGCGCCATATCGAGTCTATTCAGTTTCTTCATCGCTGAGGCTCATTGGGACAGTTGGTATGACGTTGGCGTTTTATCGAAATGGTTTGGGTTCGAATTTTAGTAGTGGAAGCCCACTGCTGATGTTTCCCCAAAATAGGACTAAACGGTTGTCCAGTGCTTTCTGCGTTCTGTTGAGGGGTCTTCTAGATTCGATGAATTACTATAATATGTACATAGTACATTTAATCGATCCGCTGATACATAATCCGGTGTATCCCAGTAATATTAATTATTAAAACTTACCCACAGAGAGCTTATTTTAACAGAGCATATATATATATATATATAGAGAGAGAGAGAGAAAGAGAGAGTGAATGTGAGTGATTTTCTAAGCGTGGCACAATGCTGAAATCACGGGGCACCCAGTGAGGATTTATCTACCTACTTAGTCGTAATTGTTCTAGCCAGACAAACATGCTAACAATTACACCACGTCGAGATGCCCAAATGATTTCCTAAGCGTAGCTTAAATGCGAATGTTTGAGGGACCCAGTGAGGATCAAACTCACTATTCAGTCGTAATTGGTCTACCAAGATAAGCTTGGTAATCATTACACCGCTTTGAAGTGCACATGGGACTCCTACATATGACCCATTGCTAAAAATGGTGAAAAGAAAAATGGCCGTTCAATTCTGGAATTACCGCTCCAGCAATTACCTAACACCATCTACCATGTTTTACCTTTTATAAGAATCAGATTAGACCCACTATGGAGCATTAGTCTATATCTGATCCGAATCTACCTATTTCCAGTTTTTTATCCAGTTCAAGGATGTGTATGGGACATTCTGGGTGTGTGACTTTTTCTCCTCTCAGCGTCGTGCCCAGTGACCCCTGTCGAAATCCCGTCTCTACCCTATCTCTATTTCCATGACAAATGTCCAGGCGAGCTCTATTCTTTAGTTCCACCTACGTAAACATTTACATTCATGGGACGCCATTCGATGTTGACCCCACCTCATTCCGACCATATTCCATTTATAAGGAATAAGTTCTACTGAAACATATTTTTCCCCCAAATTGATACATCGTAAAACAGACTACCGCAAGTATGCTTTTCGTAAAGCTACAATTTTACCCTTTTCAAGTCAAGGGTATATCCTTATCTAGCCTCCTTGTCCTCATAGTATTTACTTTTTCCTTTTACACTGATATCAGTCAGTTAATTCCCAGACCAGTTGCCGTCACTCTGCCCTGCTATTTACCCATAACTGGAAGAGGAGACAGAAAAGAAGATTCATACCTTTCTCAAGAGTATTAGCACGTAAGTGAATATCAGCCAGTTATGTGCCAGGTGTGATCGCTTGGGCGATCATGTATCTTTCGATACATCACTGACGAGGCAGATTTATGTGGTAGACCAGTTGCCGTCCCTATAGAACCCGGTCTATCCTGCTATTTACGCATAGCTGGTGAGGGGGCAGAAGAAGAGAATTCATACCTTTCCCAAGGTTATTAGCACGTAAGTGAATATCAGTCAGTTATGTGCCAGGTGTGATACATGCTTTGGCGATCATGTATCTTTCGATACATAACTCACATTAGGTTGCCATTTTTTCTACTGTAGACCATTTGCCATCTAAGGCTATAGGACCAGTCTGACCTGCTGGTGGGGGAAGCGTAAAAGCACTTATAAATGAATGTAATGGGTTCAACAAGAATTCGAACTCTCCGATTCCTCAATCCGAGCCGTTATCCATTACTCCACCGTGACTCATTACATTGGTATAACAAACCTCATTCTGCAACCCTTCTATTTGCATGTATGTAGAAACGTTGAAAAATCCTACTTCCCAAAATCAGATGAAAATGATCAAGCAGTAATTATTTTCTTCGTTGGGCTGGGAATTTTTCAGCCCATACCAGGCAGATTTTGTTTCGACTACTTCACATACTTTTTTCTTTTGTTTCTTTGTTAGTTTAAGCCTGAACTTCAAGGCACGACGCAACGTCAAAGAGATAGATGACCATTTGATATTTGCTTGCCGTCTATCGACTGAATTTAAAACTGTTATATTTATTGTGTACTGTCAGCAGCAGGTGAACGGCTGCAGATGAACAGTCCGGCCACGTTCGCCAATTGGCAAAGTAACAATATTAAAACAGACACACGGGCAAATAAGTCCGGCTACTCTTGCTCGTACGAATAGATTTATGGATAACTATGGACATATATATATATATATATATATATATAAGTTTCATTGAATAATATAGACATACTTTATTTATTTGTGTACTGATCATTTCCACATCTTTAAACAGTTTCTTGATATTAAGATGAAATTCATCAAAGAAGTAGACATATTTTTTCATACCCAAGTACTTTCGATTTATTCCGAGATCATCTTCAGGGGTGACCGATCAAACAAATAGATAGGTTCAATATAAAAGTAGATATAATATGTATATATTATGCAATGAGAGATATGCTAAAGAAATAAGACATACTGCCTAAACACACACACATATACACACACAGACACACACAAATACATACAAACATATATATATATATGTGTGTGTGTGTGTGTGTGACGTCACAAACCACGGAGTAGACAAAATCCGACAGTTATTTAATATATTTTATTGTTATACGTTATTTTTATACACATACATATTTAAGTAAATACTCTGTTTATATTAAACAGTATCAACAACATTTACCGGAGGACACATATTGTCTATGAAAATTTATTGGACGTTCAGGCCGGTAAATCTTTTTAATAGTCTTTATTATAAACAGAACATTTACTTAAATATTTTTGTCTATATAAAAAAAGTCTAACAATAATATATATATATATATATATATATATATATATATATATATATATATATATATAGTAACTTTAACTAGTCCGAATAATATAAATATTACAACTATATATAGTAACTTAACTAGTCCGTATAATGTAAATATTGCACATAATACCTCATCTCAGTAATATAGACAGATATTCATGGATAAACTTGCCAGCAATGAGCCAGATTGTCAAAAGGACGTTTTTTCTGATGACACCGGTTATTTTACTAGTTTCACTCTTCGACAATGGTTATTGTTTTAAAAAACGATGATCAGAAAAGTGTTATAAAACCTAACCATATTAAAGTGAATTTATACATTTTTCTTCGTTCTTAAACATTGACAACAAAACTAATAAACACTATTCATTTAGTAGATTGTTTATTTATACTATTTATTTATTACAGTGTTTACTGGAATAGTTGGCAAAACATCGTCTAATTGCTAACTGATTCAATTTTTATAAAATGGTATACGATAAAGATTTCCTTACAAATGATTCACATATTTTGATAACTTATTAATTTTTATGAATTTAGGACATTATTGGCGGCTTTAACAAGAATACAACAAATATGCAGGTTTTATAAGATTAATTCACTTCCTCATTTTTAGTTGAATGTTTTGTAGTACTGGGTAATTTCCTTGATCTCAGAGCAATAATTACCATTCACCCATGCTTAGAATATTGCTGCCACATATGGTCTGATGTTCCCAAGACATATCTAGAGATCTTTGATAAAATCCAAAGAAGAATCAGCAATATTATCTTTCTGATCAGGCTTCTTGGCTTCAGTCACTTTCCAACCGCCGTAAAGTTGCCTGCCTGCCTGTACATTTTCCATAAATACATGGCAACTGTTCAAATGAGCCCTTCACCAGTGTACCTAGACTTTATGAATTTAAGGGTAGTATGATATTGGAGACGATGTCTCATCAATTTACAGTTTGAGTTGAAAGCAATTTGTAAAGAAGTCATTTTTTTATTGATTGATCTAACAGATTTTATTACTTTTATTTTTAGATAAAATCTCTTGGATTAATAAATAAAAACAAACATTAGTTCTTATATATATATATATATATATATATATATATATATATATATAACGACAGGCTGTTTCATTCTGTTTATGGCGACATACTGTTGCTATACTTTGTTGGACAGTTTATTTTTATGTAGGATGTTTCGGATATTGAGCACTTTTACTCTTCAAATGTGGCATAGCTTGAGACTAAGGAGAAATAACCACGACATTTTACACATACACACACATATATACATAGATAGAAACGCACACACATACATACAAAGAGAGAGAGAGAGAGACAAAGACAAAGACGAAAAATCAAAATAACACCAATAAAATATGTATAAACATTTTTATATAAAGATACCAAAAATAAGCAGTAAATTACTGCAACGTCCTGACGAGTGTACCGAACGATTACCGATTACGTGTCGGGTTGCTGAATATGACATCAGTTAGCTTAGAGACAAACTTGTATATGTGTTGGTTGGTTGTTTTTGGTTAGCGGTATATCAACCCCTCTATGGGTTATTTAATTCCGAAATCTAAATATTTTATACGCAATTTTAATTATTTTTTTTATTTTTTCGGAAGGTAATAATAGATTTAATGATACAAGTCTTACTATTTAATCTATATCTGAAGGGAGAATATTTGGATTCATACCTTTGCCAAGTGTATTTGCGCGTAAGTTAATATAAGGAATCCAACTGGAATGATAACTCGGGTCTGGTCAAAAATTCCAAGCTCTGATCCGTTACACCACCCGTACAAGTAATGTTGCAGCATCTAATATTCCCAAGCGGTCATCCATCTCGGTACTGAGGAAGTTTGGCTTTGCTTACCTACCACGGTGATTCAACAGGAACAATATATATATATATATATATATATATATATATATATATATATATATATATATATATATATATATCAGATAAGCTTTGCTCGGAAATTCAACACTGGACTCATTTGAAATACCCACCCTCCTAAGATCTATTGAGTGATATATGCATAACTCTGTCACTGACCTCGGACATAATGTCTAAATTAGACTTCCATAAGGCAAGCGGAGATGACGGGTTCCCACTCGAGGTCTTAAAGAAATGAGCTCCGCAGCTGGCTTGTTTCCTCTAAACTCTACAACTATTGCCTGCTTTCCGGCCTGTTGGAACTCCTCCTCTATAGTTTCCGTTTTTAAGAATGGAGAACCTTTTGACCCCTCCAACTATAGCCCTATTAATATTCTACCCCTTTTCGGCAAAGTATTCGAGGCTTTGATTAATGCTGAAGTGGTTAAGTATTTTAACCGTCACAAACTACTCTCTGACAAACATATACGGTTTCCGTTGTCCGGTTTACTGCAGACGTACTTATGGCCATCACTTCATATGTATATCAAGTAATAAAGGCGATGCTCAAACTGTGGCTGTAGATATCTCCAAGACGTTTGACAGGGTTTGGCTCGCTGGTCTTCTACATTAGCTTCAGGACTACGGTATTAGAGGTTGTTTGATTTAATCTAATCATTGCTATCAAATCGTGAAATGAAGGTCCTTCTGAACGGGTTCCTTTCCAGATCGTTTCACACGAACACGAGTGTTCCCCAAGGCTGATCTTTACCAATAATCTTCCTGGTGTCATCAGTTCCCAAATAGGCATTTATGTAGTTGATACTCCATTTTCTCTCGTCCCAATAGCAAATCTGTCAGAGCTCATAAAGTTAACCTGGAGGTTGCTCTTGAAAAGGATGTCTAATCAGTGGTTAACTGGGAGAGGAAATGGCATGTGAATTTTAATCCCTCTAAAACTAAACTGTTCTCATTTAACCATCATAGAGAATCTTCCCTGTCCGCCATCAACATGGCTTCACACTACGCCTTCTACGTTTTCAACTGACTTGATGTGAAACAACTACATTAAAAAAATAGCTGCATCGAATTCAAGCAAGGTTGGTTCATTGTGTCGTACCAGAAGTGTTTTTTTTTTCTCGTCTTTTTTCGGCATTTACAAATCTACCATTAGGCCGTGTGTTGAATACTGTTGCCATGTCTGGTCTGATGATCCTACTATTCATCTCGAGGTTCTTGAGAAAATCCAAAGAAGGATCTACAATGTAATCGATCCTGACTTGGCATCCCGACTTCAGTCAATTTCTCACCGATGTAACATGGATTTCCTCTGTCTCTTCTACAAATATTTTCATGTCAACTGCTCTGACGAGTTTTCTTCCCTGGTACCCCGATTGCATGAATTTAAGTGCGCCACTAGATTGGCATCTAGGTCCCACCATTTTACTGCTGATATAGCTAAATGCAACTGCTACTTCTACTGCAACAGTTTCTTTTATCGCACTTCCTGTCTCTGGAACTCTCTTCCGTTTACTTGCTACAAGACCTGAAGAAAGAAAATCTTCCACAGAATGCTTGCGTTTGATCCCATTGTTCATCATTGATCCGAGAAAACGGTTGTACATTTTTGAAAAAGGTGGACTGCATTCATGACATCCATATACGGGCCTTATACAAAGCTATTGAAGAAAATTACTTCAGATCTCATGTTTCGTATTGCAGCATCTTGCAGTGTCGGACAAAATTATCGCTAGTGTAAGCTATAATATATTCAATTTCCTCCTTTCAAATACTAAATATTTGTAAACTAATATTTGTGAAAATATATTAGAATAATATCTCTAATTCAGTCACTTTCTCCTGGCTACCCTCTGTCTTTTCTACGAATATTTTCATGGTAACTGCTCTGACGAACTTTTTTTGCTGGTGACCCGAATACCTGAATTTAAGTGTGCTACTAGATTGGCATCTAGGTCACACACTTTTACTGTTGAAAAGGCTAAATGCAACCGCCACTTCTACTCCAACAGTTTATTTTCTCACCCCGCGAAAGGGGAACTCGCTTCCCTTTACTTGCATCCCTGAAAACTATAATCTTCAAAAATTTAAATGCAACGTCAATCGCCATCTTCTCTCGTTTTGAAACACGTTCACCTTTTATCCTTTCCTCAATCCCCCCACCCGGTCATTTCCCTCACTTTCACACTCTGCACCTCAACCTACGTACAAGTGGCACACCTGCCTTGCTTGGGTTGAAATATATATATATATATATATATATATATATATATATATATATATATAGGTATGTATGTATGTATGTATAATCACTATAAACCTTGAAGACCAAGCTAGTTACATCGCATTATCGCGGATCTAATTTCGCACTAACACCATCTCGGGGAGGCTCCGTGCCTTGAAAGATTTTGGGGCCTCAGTATTGTACCCTACCTGAAATGGAACTCGTACATACGATCCTTTGCTAAGGATGCAAGTAAAATGGTCTGCTCCCCATACAGCTCCAATAAGTACCTGTTTCCTCCTGCTATACTCTACCTTTACAAGAGCCAGACCAGACCAGAAATGGAGTACTGTTGCCATATTTTGGAATGGACTTCTCAAACCCCACTCTAGGAGACTGGGCATGAAAATACACACAAGAAGAAAACATTTAATAATACATGTATAGAGCATATTTCCATACACGGAAACTATTGCCGCTTTCAAAACAAACTGGCGTCATCCTGACTTATAATGCATTTAAAACAACACAACTTAAAAGAATAGTTCTTACATTTTATTAATCTGGTTAAAAATATTGGAATGTTAATTCTATGAAAAAATCCGAACATCCTGGCGACATCCATGTCAATAATATTGAGTTTAGTTCAAATAAAAACTAAAATAAAATTATGTAATCTGAAAAGTTTTGAATAATTTATCAGAAACGTTGATCTAGATTTTTTCATTTATTTAATTTCGGCTTTTAACGTATGAAGATTAAGTGAACGAAGAACTGAATTCTTTTTGATGGCGCTTCTGTTTAGCGAAAATATTCCTCTTCATAAAAAAAAATCATAAAACATAATGACCCATTTAAATCTGTTTACATTGTTCGTACTGTTGTCCTCATCTTTATTGTCATATTCTCGACGTTTCGACCGTTATAAGTTCCAGCCTTCTTTAGGCCCAGTGGATAAAAGCGTCGGCTGAAGTAATCCGATGTCTTGAACCAAAGAGTTGTAAGGTCAATAACTGGTCACAGCAGGTGAAGAAAAAATTGAGTCACTAAGCGGAAATAACTGAAACTGAGATATCCAGAAAAGGCATGGCACGTGGAACTAGAACAATCTACCCCGGTGGACGAAATAAAAGTTTCGCTTCGAAATTCCAACGTGAACCTGAAGAATGCCGTAGCGTAAAATGGCCGAAACGTCGTGAATATGACAACAAGGATGAGGACAATAATCCGAAGAATGAAAATATTTACAACGGCTGATCTCAGCAATGTAGAAAGACATTTATATCTGAAGCAAAAAGCAAGATAATATTTCACATAACATGAACTATTCCATCGTGGAAAAATTATGAATAAATAATCTCTCGTTAATATTGTAGTGGGTTTGATCCTTACTGCGTGATGTTCTACTGTGGCCATTTGTGCTGCGGTGAAGCAAGCTTTGGCAAATTAATCTTGCAGACAAAACTTTACTGAGTTTTCCACTGAGTGTTCATAAGAGGAGCTACCCTATAGAATAATGGTTAAAAAAAAAACTAGTCTTGCGGACTAATATGTAATGAGTTCCATCCACATATATGGTCTGCTTCTGTGGCTAAAAAATTTTAACCACGATGCGAATGAGTCCCAAATTTTATTGTCAATAACTCCAAAACGGTAGATTTTATCGAACTTTCTTTGTTATTTTCGAATTAAGCATATACATTTACGCCTAAATGGAACTATTCAGGAATTTTTTTTCGAAACTGGGCGCGGGGGTTGAACTGCAAATTACCCTATTGAGGCTCCGAGTTGAAATTAGTCCTGTCACACGAAAAAGATGTTAAATTATGTTCTATCGTAAAAAGCAAAGATTATTAAATATATATAAATATATATATATATATATATATATATATATATATATATATAAAACTTCAATGATCACCGAACATGATTAGTCTATTATTATAATATAGTCCGTTTGTTTCTTGGATAGATCCCACCGTCACACTCGGAATGATTTTATCAAATTATTTATTTAAGCCAAGATTGATATCAAGTTATGTCTTATGGTTAGCAAGCTTGTCTTGCTAGATCAATTACAGCTGGGTGAAGAATTTGATCCTCACCGGGTATCCCATAATTTCGGCTTTGTGCCACAACTAGACTCTGCCTAGTAAATTACTATATGGACATTTCGAAGGGAGGTAAGAGTTATCAAGTTTGTCTTGCTAGATCAGTTACTAATGAGTAGTGAAATCGATCCTCCCTGAGTGCTTCATAGTTTCGGTCATGTGCCACGTAACATACACTTACTAAATCACTATAGCTCGATATGCATATAGAATTTGCGATTTAAACGTGTTTTATTGAATGGAGCGACAGATGCTCGTGTGGTGTAATGTATGCGTGTGTGCATAAAGTAAAAATAAATAAATCATATGATATTAGGAAATCTTCAAGAGAGAAAAGGTTTAAATTTGTTAATCGGTAAAAGAGTCATGTACCCAACATTGTGGCCGAGGCATTCTGGACATGGCCTGCAGACTTAATTGGATTTGGGGGTTTCGTGTTAGGGTCACTTAAACCGAGCGTCATGAAACAATCCATCCCTATAATTTAGCCAAGAGCGGCCAAAGAAGAATTATAAAATTTTATAAAGTTTTAACTTAGTATGTGTTCTGATGTTAACCCTTTGAAGCCCTAACCATCGCTTTAGCGTTTGCAGGGAAATATGACGTAATACCCAGCCACCGGTTGAACAGTGGTAGTGAATAATGGCATTATACCCAATCACCAGTTGAACGGTGGGAAAACACTTACGTTGTGTTTTGCTATTGGTTGTCTTATTCTGAAGAGCCAATCAGAAAAGCTGTAATATTCTGATGTCATCAAACGTTATACCAACATGTCCGCGCCTTTTCATAATGTGTTTTGTGCATGTGTTTTGGATAAAAAAAAAAGATCGTTTTTATCATGAAACGTGCAGAGTCTTAACCTGGTCCGTCATGGAAGCAATCAGGAAGTTATATTTTCGTAACTATTTTTCTATCTACCGTGAAATATTACATGCCAATTATTTGCGGATTTGGGCTGAGGAGCTCAGACAGAAGGGTTTAAATTGTTCAGGAACGCAGGGCTCAAAGGATTAAAAATCAGTTGAAAAAAGAATTAGGCTGGGTGTTTACTTTGTCACAACAAATTTTATGACACTTATTTTTAGGCAGGTACACAAAAGTCCCTCTTTTAGCCGATTCGTCTGCCAAGCAAAATGACTAGTAAGAAAGCGACCTTCGGTGAATGCAAATAACTGTGGACATAGAAGTTTTTATTGTATTATCCAATGTTCGAATAAGTTGGTGTATAATCGGATTCAAATTACGAATAAATGAGGGACGTGTTTGTAATTTAAAAAAAAAGTACGCAGGTGTAGGCTTTAAGAAAGCTTTATTCAACTGTGAATCCGAGATTCGCGTATAGTGTCCTTTTATAGTCCCAGTAAATAGAAATAGCTCTCACATAGAGGAGAATAACAAAACAAGGGGAGACCACTCTTGATTATTTATAAAAGTTTTTTCTTATTACAAAATTTGTTTTGTTGACAAGGTAAACAATCCATTGCCTATGTTGGGGCTTCTTTTTTTATCGTTTCACCACAGGCAAGGCCGTAATGCCACTAGTGCGCATGGGGTTACAGAAAGTGAAAGTGAAAGTGAAAGAGAAGACTGAGAATCGGGATGATGAAGATGAACGGAGTTTAAGAAGACAGAAGATGGCGATTGACGATGCATTTAAACTTTTGAAGATTGTAGTTTTCAGGGTAGCAAGGTGAACATCGCGAGAAAAAAATGTTTGAGAAGAATCGGTTGTATTAAGCTATTTCAATAGTAAAAGCGTGGCCTAGATGTCAATCTATTAGCACGCTTGAATTTATGCATTTGAGATATCAGGGAAAAAAGCTCATCGGAGTAGTTGACATGAAAATATCTGTAGAAAAGAGAGAGGGAAGCCACACCACTTGGTGAGAAAGTGACTGAAGTCAAGATGCCAAGTCAGGACCGATTACATCGCAGATCCTTCTTTGGATTTTGTCAAGAATCTCTATATCAGTGGTCGGCAACCTTTTGTAGTGAGAAGGACAGAAAGCTATGTAGTGTCTTGGAGAAGGGCCATGATATCAAATGTACTATAATAAATTGTCTTGATGTCAGACCACTCTATTCATAAGGCTGCAATTTAAAGCAAAACAATGAATTTAATGTTTTATTTTTTAAACAAGGTTTCTTAATTTCCTCCTGAAATAACAGGATAACAGTTAATACTATCAACAAAAAATGCTAATTCCTTACTACAAACAAAATACAGTTAGAAATGGCAAATAATCTGATGAGACATTGGTTACCACTTATTTTTTGATAAACCACTACACTTCAGGTGGAATATTTGTTGATGACAGGTGGCCATTACCAAACCTTGTTCTTAAACATATATTATATACGTAGTCCCCTTCAAAGAGGGTACCCACTAGCTGCAAACAATAAATAGTAAAAAAATGAAAGACAAACTAGTCAAAATTTAACAATGAATATACCCTAAGAACTGAAATTACTTAAAAATATGAAGACTCTTTAGAATTTTAGAACCTTAACTTCAATTCATTCTCGGATTTCAGTGAAATTTGATCAAAATTCTAAATGTAATTATTTCATAAAATTCATTCTACTTTTTTTAACAGTGAATTTATGATGTTAAAAAAACTAAAAAGCTTCAGCAAAAGCAAATGTTTGTTGCTTAAAACAGGCAATAAAATCCAGAAATGTTTACAGGTATAAAGAATCCGCCATTAATTTATTAAGTTTTACTTGTAGAAAACGGTAATGTAACAATAACTCTAAGTAGAAGCTTATGAAACTTTATTTGACTAATTTTTGCTTTAGCACTGAAAACGTTTATTTTTATTGTGATGGATGATTACAAGTGAGAGGGGAGATGGGAGTTGCTTATTTTATTACCATACAGACTTTGTCGATTATTGATGATAATTTGTTTAGTTGATTGTAATATAGCAGGGATCGACAACCTTTTGGAGTGAGAGGGTTAGAAAGCTATACAGTGTTTTGGAGGAGGGCCATGATATCAAATTTACTATAATAAATTGTCTCAACCCCTGACCACTACACCAAGAAGACTACCTTGGTCTGGAGGTTCAAAGAAAAACAACGAAGTTAATGTTATATTATTTAAACAAGTTTCCTTATTTTACTGCAGGTATAACAGGATATCAACACAATCAACAAAGAATAACGCTCGGTTTAAGTGACCCTAACCCGAAACCCCCAAATCCAATTAAGTCTGCAGGCCAATTCCTGAATGCCTCGGCCTCTATGCACGATACATGTTTCTTTTACCCATTAACTAGTTAAGCCTTTTCTCTCTTGAAAATTTCGTAACATTATATGATTTATTTATTTTTTTACTTTATGGCTACACGCATACATTACACCACACGAGCATCTGTCGCTCCATTCAATAAAACACGTTTAAACCTCAAATTCTATATGCATATCGAGCTATAGGGATTTACATAAGCGTATGTTATGTGGCACATGGCCGAAAATATGAAGCACTTAGGGAGGATCGATTTCACTACTCATTCGTAACTGATCTAGAAAGACAAGCTTGATAACTATTGCCTTTCGTTGAAGTGATTTACTAGGCAAAGTCTAGTTGTGGCACAAAGCCAAAATTATGGGACACACAGTGAGGATCAAATTCTTCACTCACCTGTAATTGATCTAGCAAGACAAGCTTGCTAACCATAAGGCACATGAATTGATATCAATCTTAGCTAAAATAAATAATTTGACAAAAATCATTTGGAGTGTGACGGTGTGTCCTATCCAAGAAGCAAATGAAATACAATTAAAAAAAAATGGCAAATTATTTAGAGACACTTGTTTCTTCTTATAATTCAATAATTTCTCCACATCAGGTGAAATATTTGTCAGCAACAGAAGCAAACCATCATCCAGGTGGTCATCACCTAACCTTGCTTTAAAAAAGATTTTAGTATATTTCGTTTTCGACAAAGTTGTCCACAACTATATATGTACCTCCAAATAATAATACCATTCAACAGGCTTTTATATTAGATTGGTGCAAAAATAATGTCGTTTTCTCACATAGTATCATATGTCAGAAAACGACATTATTTTTGCACCAACGTAATATTTTCCGCTTGGCAAAACATATTTCTTGTAGAAGTCAGCAGTTGATTTGCAATTACATTTTGATTTTAAAAATTTGTCGCATTGTAAGTTGATTAACTCCAAATGATATGTTTCTGCCGCTTACACCACAAATTAATTAAATAATCTGTGTCCAAGTTTTAAAGTTGGCGGTCCGGGCAAAAATCCTTCGCGGACCGGATGTGGGCCCGCGGGCCGGGGGTTGCCGCCTCCTGATCTATATGTACAGCATCTACCATGTTTCTTTGAAAATGAGCAACCTTGTTCGGAATTACTCGGAGTATCTGGCGCGAATTTCGGCACATTCATTTATAAATTTCAATTTCACATCAAACTAAATATTCGATATTAGCAGGAATTCACCAAAAGACATAACGTTATTCAATATCCGTTCTGTTATAATAAAAACAAGTTTCAATCATGGATTGCTCTTTGAATATGCTTTGCTTGTTCTGCGTGTTAAAAAAAATAAAAACAGAAAGCTTCACAGGTTGCATTCAGGGGAAAATATTTCTGACGATATTCGACAATTATCAGCTGCTGACAAGTATTACACTTACATACGTGATTCTAGAAAAGCAATGAGATGTTACTACTTATTGATTTTTGTTTTATAAACGAGAAAAAAAAAAGATGCAATGGCGCCAAAGGGAAGATTTTAAAAAATACTCCATGAAAATATGTTGCAATGTAGAATATCATTCTTGCTCATCGATAATAAAAATTCAGATGAACAAAACACAACGAAATAATGATTTCCGCTTCCATATTCAGGCGCTTGCATACCAATTCCCAAAAGAAAACTTATTGTTTTCTACATTCATTTCAGCTACTCAGTTTTCTTATCTGATTGGTCCAACCGGAATGCAGTAACGATTTTTCACTACAACGAAGTGTTCATCATATATTAGAATGAGTGATAAGTAATTTCCGTCTTTGGCAATCAGTTGTAATGACGAAAGTATCAGCTTAACTTCTACTCATACATGACAATTAATTATAAATTGACAGAATTTGCGGGTGTGGCAGCGTACACAGCGATTTAAAGTGAACATGTTCTTCTCTCTTATATGACAAGGCAACCCGAACAAATAAAAAATAACACAGAAAAAAAATTTGAAACTAGTTTGGTCTATTCTACTCGGCCCAACATACAGGATGCGATGGATAAATTGTCGCCTTGTTTGTTTTTTATTCTGTTGACTACACAGTATAGTAGGATCAGTTAGACAAATGTAGATACATTTTAATGGAAACGTTACGCAGTAATGGATTTGTTTCTTTTTATTATTATTATTATTATTATTATTATTATTATTATTAGTAGTAGTAGTAGTAGTAGTAGTAGTAGTAGTAGTAGTAGTATAATAGAGGAATGGTGGAGTATTGAATAGCGGTTCGGATTGTTTCCAGTCGAATCCATTACATTCACTTACGTGAAAAGTATCAATCCTATTCTTCTCTCTACAGCTGTGGGTAAATAGCAAGACAGACTGGCTTGTATAGCCTTGGACGGTAACTGGTCTAGGAGAAGGAATGTTCGTTTGGGGACCATGTAGCACGTAGTGAACCAGCTGTGTGTATTCGGCCCTTCAAAAAGTGTGATTGGTTCAGCACAACGCCTTCACCATTATAATCAAATCATATGTGCTGGTGTCTGGGCTGTCGGTTCCTAGGAACTGAACTCCTTGACCCACATGCGTCAAATACGACGGAAGAGTCCACTATTATTATTATTATTATTATTATTATTATTATTTCCTTTAATTTCTGTTGTATACACATTTTCGTTCCGGGTCCCAACCAGAGACCTAAGGTAAGAAATGGCTTCATGCTATTTTCCACATATCACTTTTCTAAACATAAGTTCACATCCATTTTACATACATAAAACACATCATAATGTGTGAACTGAACTGTACTTACGAGTGTTAATGTTTTGTTTTTCTGTTGTGGAGTTATTTCGCAGTGGAGGCTTGTATTTGTACTAAATCGGTTCGACGTACAAAACGTTTGGAACTTGATATAATAGGTATTACGCAGAGTAATCTTGATGTGGTCGCTTACTACTTTCGTATTCGACTAGCTGTCGTCCGACATCGACTCTATTTAGAAACTGCCCATTACAGTCACATGTGGCACAAGGCCAAATTTAATGTGGATTCCCGAGCCCGTAGGCTCGGCCAAAAAATCCCCGTAGACCCCGCATAAACGGGATCGGGTCTGTCTACCTCCCCGGACCAAACTCTGCCCTTCGGCATAGCCTCATCCGGGTTCCTCTCTGCCTGAAGGCAGAGAGTTCGACTGTCGTCCGACATCGACTAGTATTTAGTCACCCCCCACGAGGGTATCATGTGGCACAAGGCCGGTTTAACATGGGATCCCCGAACCAGTGGTTTCGGCCAAAAATATACCCTTTGAACCCGTATAAACGGGTTCAGAGTCGGTTTACCTCCCCGAACGAGACTCCGCCCTTCGGCATAGCCTCGTTCGGATTCCTCCCACCCGAAGGCAGAGAGTTCAACCGTTCAGCCGGTCGTCCGACATCGACTAGTATTTAGTCACCCCCCCACGAGGGTATCATGTGGCACAAGGCCGGTTTAACGTGGGATCTCCGAACCCGTGGGCTCGGCCAAAAATATGCCCTTTGAACCCGTATAAACGGGTTCAGGGTCAGGTTTACCTCCCCGAAAGAGAATCCGCCCTTCGGCGTAGCCTCGTTCGGGTTCCTCTCCGCCCGAAGGCAGAGAGTTCAACCGTTCAGCCGGTCGTCCGACATCGACTAATATTTAGTCACCCCCCCACGAGGGTATCATGTGGCACAAGGCCGGTTTAACGTGGGATCTCCGAGCCCGTGGGCTCGGCCAAAAATATGCCCTTTGAACCCGTATAAACAGGTTCAGGGTCAGGTTTACCTCCCCGAAAGAGAATCCGCCCTTCGGCGTAGCCTCGTTCGGGTTCCTCTCCGCCCGAAGGCAGAGAGTTCAATCGTTCAGTCGGTCGTCCGACATCGACTGACACTCATTTCTCTTTCTACTCCGACTTATATTAGCTGGGAGAGTCTATTAACTATAGAATAGGTGTGTTTCACCATAACAATTTCTTCATTCAATGAGTCTATCAGAACCTTTTCTAATCAAAGAGCTCCAACTACAACGGGAATTATTGATGTCCTCATGTACCACATTTTTTAGATTTCCACTTAAAGATCTTTGTATTTTAATAGCTTTTTGAAGATCTTCAAAGATAGATTACAATCTGCAGGGACTTCCATGTCAATAAGAAATCATATTGTGTTCTTGTGGGGGATTAGCTTTGTTTGTTTTGTCTGTGTGTATCGTGTGTAAAGTCATATAAAATTGTTACAAGTCTTATCTCAGTAATCGGGGTCTGGGAAATGTTGATATCTGTTTCTTACCATTTCCTTCCCGTAAAGGCTACATATTTTCCAGGACAGATATTCACCCACACTATCAGGTCAAGTTTTATATTCAGTATGTGCTAATACCATGCAACCTGATACAAAATGATCAATTGTTTCTGGATATTTATCACAAAATCTGCATTTCAGTTTAACACAATGTTTCAGTATGTGCTTGGTAATTTCTAGGCAACAAGTATTGGTCCTGTTCGGTTTCAGCTTTTAACTTTGTATTACGTAGCCACTGATGGGTACGGAGTTTGAGTATATGAACCTGCCTGGTACTGGCAGAGAAATAACCATGAGGAAACTTATCTTGCCATCGTTTCTTCATTTGGTACATTGCCCGAATGACCTAGTAAACTAGTTTTGAGAAAGTTACACAATAACCAATTCTTAAGCGATTCATCGAAATGCATAGGCTTGTTCTACTATGTACAACTAGAGTTAGTCTTTCTATTATAATCTCGTTACCTACTTAAAGAAATTCTAACATAATATCAGATTACTCTATAACTGTTATCAGGACTAATTAACCCAGTACTACCTGACGCAGAATTGGCTCATTGGCGACTAAACTGGTTCCCCCAACAGGCTATTCTGAAGAAGAGGGTACTAGAGACCCAGAAAGATTAAAATCACAACCTGTCTAAGAGCGTATGAAAATTCTTTTAGGGTCGACGGCCATTTTACAAAATTAGTTAAGTTGGATGTCGTATCTATGCATGCAGCCAGTGCCGTGATGACACGACATCAATAGGCGGAGGGCTTCCTAAACTGAAATCAACGGCAAAGAAGGTGGGCTCTGCCGATGCAATCAACGGCCACGTGTCCGTGATCAAGACGAACATTCAAGTTGGAGCTCATCGGTTGTGATCTGACCGGATGCGTTACCTCCGACATATTTACACTTAACTGAATGATTATCCGGCTTTCAACCCAGGCATATGGAGGATATTAGTCATGTACACAGCCGCGCAGCAACCCTACGACCCCACTCGATCATGAGACTGATGAGGAGGTTGAGATCTTATCTAGTTTATGCCTAGCGTAAAAATGGTGGAAATAGTTAAGTAATTTTACAATAAAGGTGGTTATGTTTTATGGGTGAGTAATGTAGAATTTTTACATTTAAAAATATTTCTCCTTTTTTGTAACGTTAAAATAAAAATATCTACAGAATGCTAACACTATTAAATATAATGAATTAGCTGCTTCTTCTCGCTTTTTTCATATTAGATATTCACTTCTTTGCCTCGAGTAATGTCTCCAGGCATCATTACAATATTCCCTAGCTAAGAAGAGGAGATCAGTTTGCGTGACCGATAAATATGTAAGGATACTTTAATTGTTTATATTACACATACACCCTTGCGCAAATTAATTGAAACAAAACGAATAATTCCTTTATTTACTTCTTCGTATTTTTCCAATGAAACATGAACCAGATGTACATATTCGCATGTCCATTCCACGAAGTCGCTCCTTGCAGATTGACCACATATTCACGATTGAATTTAAATCAAGATAGTTTCCGGACTAGTCTATAGTACTTCGTGATTTCTCATTGGTAAGATTTGCCATTGTGTTCGTGCAGCCTTGCAATTTTCGTATGTTTCATTGGAGTAACGTCCATCGTAGACAATGGTCGTAGGACAACTAATCGACAGTCGAGACAATATGTCTGGGCGGGATAAAACTCTGATACAATCACGGATGATGCAAAATTTTTCAAGGCCAAAACAATTTTATCATACACACCAAAAATAGATTCATATTACTGAACACCATTGTAAATGACCTAAACTGAGGAAAAAATAGAAATCGATTACACCCTGTCACTCCCGTGGGTCTAAAACTGGCCGTATGGTGAAAGAAAGGAAACTAAATCGGCTGTTTCAATTAGTTTGCACAAGGCTGTATATTAATTTCAGATGAATAGATATTTAAATAAATGAGGGGATTTACTGTACTTGCTTCATGCTGATATCATCAATTTGTAACCCACATTATGGGCGTTTTCCCTTGTTGATTATTTTTCGTCTTGCTGTTGATGGGTAGTCCTTTCCGCTCGCTTTCCTTTGCTACTTTGTCAAGAAGATCCCGTAGTTTTCTTTTTATGTCTACGATTAACACTGTTAAGACTGTGATCACCGATAATAATTCCTGGTAAATTCTCCACCTGCCGCAGTGTAGAGGTTGGGCACAATCTGAAAGGAAGACACATCTTTGTCTTACCTTTTCTTCATATTTACTTAATTCGTTTTCTATCCGTGTGCAAGCGTTTTACTCCAAGTGTAAGTTCTGGATTCTTCTAATACCTTTCTAAAATAGATTTAGTTTTCCAAACGGTTCAAATAGATTTTTATGCTGTATATTATTAAATGTTTTTGCATAATCTATAAAACATAAGTGTGAAATCTTCTGCATTTGCATTGTCCACTCCGATGTCACCCAACTCATAAATATCGCATTTCTTGTTGCAATGTCCTTGACAGACCCAAACCCAGAAAAAGAACGTGAATCCACACTGTATATGTATCCTTAATTATAAGTATAGACTGAATGTTTTGCCAATATCGGAAACTTAATGAGACTTTCATTATGAAAAGTGACTTTCAAATTTCGAATATATCCAACATTCTTTACCACGAGGAGATAGTAATGGCGTTAGAGATGCCATTTGATTTCCTGAAAAATCATTTCGTTTGTTAAGCATTTTCGTCTACTGGGGAGAGATATATTTATATACTAGAAGCCATAACCAGCTGGTCTATCAGAAAAGGCGTTCAATTAGAATAGAGCAAATTCAGCATCATGTTTAGATGTAACAGTATCCATCTTCAATTACTTTTGAAGTACTTTCATTAAAGAACATTTTAAATTAATGCAGTTACTGATATAACAGAGGTAGTCTGTATTTATTCAATCGAAGTTAGCCAAGGACATGAGGGGGTAAAAAAGGGAACATGAAACCCCACTTTAGACCACAATTATTTTGGGGTTTTTGAAATTCAATTTGTCAATGTGCTACTAGGGATGTAAAAGAGGATACATTTATAAAAGAATTGTTAAATTTTATGAAAATTGGGTGAAAGATCAAGGAAAAATAAGAAACCGGTAAAAATCGCCATTTTTGTTATTTACGCATGATTTCACTATTTGGGTGGATTCAATTATCAAGTTAAATGACTGGTAAACAATTAACTTATTGTTGGCTACAATTGAGTGAAGTTTGTATTAGATTCCTTGAAAACTGAGGGAGATTTTAGTTTAAAAATTGTATTGAAATCGAGTTTTCGTTGTGACATTATTTAGTGGTCGCGTGAAAATTAAAAGCGAGAAAATAATTAAGGCGAGAAGAAGCTATCACGGAAAGACATAATGAGCGATGTTATTTTTTTTAACAAAGAAAAGTGGTAAAGATTTTATTTCCATTTGCGAAAAAAAAGTATTTTTTCGCAGAAGATAGGAAATTCGTAAGATCTCGGATCTGTCGGAATTAATTTATGCTATGACGCGGCGGATAAAAGATAGCAATCTGCCCATGGCAATAATGAAAATTTCAAATTGGTCAAGTGGCCTACAAAATAGAATGCTGGAAGATAATCGTAATCAGGTCAGGCACTGACCGAGAATGACATCAGCTTAGGCCACCGACAAAGAAAAAGGAAGGGAAAAGAATAATCCATTAACTATCTTTCGGAGATATCATTTGGTTTTGGAAAAGAGACACTTTTTTTATTGTCCAGACCTGGGCATGATAAAAGTTTGTTACCGGGACAGATAATTGGCGACAGAGTGCGAAGATGTCCAGTTAACCACCCATTTGACGCTGGTGAAAATCTCGTTGATAAATTCCAGATGACATTCGGTTAGATAGAGATTAAGGACCACAATACGAGTCGTAGGGGTCTGGTGTAGGGAAAAGAAAGAAAAGAAAAAAAAGGAAGATAATTTTTTTCCTTTGAGCGATAATTGTAAACACGCGCGCTGCCGAGCGTCATTGGCTAAGTGGTGGCGTGAGCGGTGGGCAAAGGTAAACATATGAGAAGGACGGGAGGCCTGTTGACGCCTCTGAGGGGATTGGTGTGAGATACCAATATGAGAAAGAAGGGAAACCTGTTGACGCCCTCTGAGGGGATTGGTGTGAGATACCAATATGAGAAAGGAAGAATTTGGAAGGACGATTCTCTTAAGAACCCCTCTAAAGCAAAAAGTAATAGACTTCCAAAAATGGAAAGTGATAAATGTTCCTGTCCGAAAACAAAGAAAATCCTTATTGTGGATTTAAAATTATCGAGGAACCCAAACCACGACAAGCCCACACCCGGTTTTGGTCGGCGTCCATATAAACGGAGCAGGCAGTTGGATAGTTGGAGTTGGAGAGTTGAAGAGTTGGAGAGACGCAGAGCTCCGAGGAGACGCAGACGCAGACAGATTTGAGCTGTAAGCTCTGAGACCAGCCTCGCAGGAAGCTGACTGAAGATCCACGCACTCCGATTTAAACTTCTAACCAAAAACAATTTATTTTTGAAGAGCGACTTAGACTCACACCACCAAAACAAGTTTTACGAATATCACCTGAAGATACACAACAAAAACAGTTATCGAAAAACAACTTAAGATATTAAGACTCGCCTAATAAACACAAAGTGTCACGAAACCATAGAAGCGGGTTGGGAGAAAGACGCAGTCCTGTATTCAGCAACCCGATATAAAAATATTTGTTATTCTTTTTTTTAACACATTTGAACTTTTGAGTTGTTACTTTATTTTCTTTTACATATACTTGTGCGATGTCACCTTTGCTCGAATTCGGCTTGCATAACGGCCCGGGGACTGATTGATTTCGTCTACCTAAGATCAAATCCCAACGTGGGGAGGTTAGACAAGAAATCAAAGCAGTTACTTCGGTAACTAGATGTTGGAGGCGAGCTAGGAACGACAAAGCGGATACCGAATCTAACCAGATTCCCAGCCGAATCAGCCAAGGGTTAGAACGTCACATTTGGGGCCGTGACAACAGGATCACGTCACATTTGGCGCCGCGACCAATACCAAGTCACATTGGTCGTCACAAGATAGCACGGGGGCAAAGAGAGGGCGGGGTGACGTCACATCGTTTTTTGCGGTTTTTCGCTAAATGCCGTGGCGTAGAAATAAAAATGAGGTACTGTTGAGTTCGTCATGATAGAAGTAACCTACATACCGAGTTTGAACGAAATCGTAGGAATAAAGTAGAATTTATCAATTTTGATCAGCTTTATTGATTATTGATTTTTAAAAATTATCGATTTGTTTACACTAAGAACCTATTTCTTACAAAGTACAATGTATGTGCCAAGTTTGGTCAAAATAGGTTGGATGGATCTTGAATGAAAAGTTATCACACAAACAAACATACAGACACACAAACATACTCTGTTTTATATAGAGAGATGATATAAGGTTACATTGGAGATATTATTATGGTCGCATGATTTTATTTTTGATATGAGATAAAGCAGTGATGTCCGTGCAACATATGGTATAACTGGTGCAAAGAAGATACATATCTTATCAATATGGCATCTTATGGGTAAAGGGATAAAGAAAAGAAAGATATTTAGGACATTTCCTCATAATGTTTTATATAACGCCATCTATCGGCGTTAACAGGTCTCCGATCCTGTTAAAATATTATAACACTGCTTATAATATATCTATTTTTTGTTTAAATGCAACATTATTGATACTACAATAATAATGTAACATTATTAATTCTACAATAATTTCTATGCAGGCGTCTCCCAAAACTCGCCTCTCGGCCCTACCCTCTTCTTGCGTAATATTAAAGATCTACCTGGAACTTACCTCAATTTTTAGAGACTATCCTTGCAGATGATTTAATACGAGAGCACCTTCAAAAATTTAGATGATCAGATCCTGGCAGCTGGTCTTTTCTCTGAGTAATTAACTCAAAATGGGGCAAACTACCTCGTCACATTCACTCAACGATCAAGCTAGTAACATTCTTTTATCACCGTGCAGACGTTGGTTGTTTTTCCTATCGTGATGAACAGGTGTTCAAGGTGCCCCTTGCCTTGAAAACCTATTGGGACTCCTGCCAGATCTCAGGTGGAATTCATATATACAAGACATTGCTAAAGAGGCGGGAACTATGGCCAGTTCCTTTATCGCGCTAGTAAGCACCTGACTCCTACTTGTATGCTCTCCATTTTCAAGAACTCGACCTGCCCAGTTTTCGATTTCCAATCAGGACCGTACACAAAAGTGTCTTGTGGGTGATGAAGTATTTTCCACCCTACAACCACTTCCTCAGAGGCGAAATGTTGCTAGCCGCTCACTACTCTATCACTATTTCCATGGCAAATGTTCTAACGAGTTACATTTTTTCGTTCCAATTGTACTAACCTTCACAGCTAAGACCCACCATACCAGGAACCATGTATATTTTCTTCGCATTTGGTGAATCAAAACTTGGAGAGGTGAGGTACAGGGAAATAACTGAGACATCCGGAAGAGGCATGACACGTGGAACTAGAACAAAACCCCCCCGGTGGACGAAATGAAGGGTTCGAATCGAAATTCCAGTCATCTAAAGAAGACGTTGTGAATATGGCAACGAAGATGAGGATAACAGTCCGAATAATGTAAATAATACAAATAATCTTAATACTTCATCACAGAGATATAGACAAACAATATGTGTGTGGGTGTGGTGGGGTATTGCCCAGTTTATTCATGCGCGTGTCTGTGTGTTATGCATGACCAGACTTGTATAGTTTGTAGTAGGTTTTGCTTTAGAAGATCATGAAAATGAAGTCATATCCGATATTATCATTTATTAAATAACATTTCGTACTAACAATTCATCTTAGGTTTGCATAAAGGATTGGGGAACTGCGAAATCATTGTACCAGCCACCAAAAGAAACCTAATAACAAAAGAATCTACTGAATAAGCTAGCGAATACATTGTTTTTATTCATTTCACCCCAAGCAAGGCAATAAAGCCATTAGGATACAAGGGGTTACTGAGATCTAGAGAATATAAGAAAAAACTACGATTAAGGAGAGAGGACAATAAAAGAATAAGAATTAAGAAAAAAATACACAGTTTATTGCCTACATTCGGCCGTTTTGCCCTCCGGCCTTTCTTTGGAGTATATCGATATGAGTAAACTACAGAGAATTCCGAACTGAACCCTTTATTAAATCTACGGCTGTAGACTGTTTTTGTTACATTGTTTATTTCTAGTTTTTATTTCTATTTAATACTGTTCAGTTGCTAAACGATCGTTTCCACTTAGTGCATATACACACTTCCCGACCTGAACTCACAATCACTTTGTTACCACTTCAGCTTATTTATTTGTGTAGATTATTAAAATGCATTCATTTACTATCAAAGTTGATTAAACTTTCTTACATTTTTTTTCCGTGGGAATAAACCTTAAACTTCAAGAAGAAATGGTTTCTTTTGATTTGATTTTTCAACTTTCATTACATTTTATAACTTCGTTCAAATCTGTTAATACTCCATGTGTAATAGCCTGTTTGCAGGCCAGGATTGGATGAAACCCAGTAGCTTCTGCGTCTCGATAGGACAATGAAAACAAAATATAATTGATTTTATTTGTATAGCGTGCGATGAATGAATTGTTGACTAAATTACGTAAAAATAAAAATAATAATAAAATTATAATAATAATAATGATCTCGTTTTAACAGATATGTTTACCAAAATTACACAAAAATGTCCTCAAATATAAAAAAGTAAATTTATTCAATAAAATCACCATTGGCTTCACCCGCGGCCTACAGACGATTTCGGAATCTCATGCATTTCTTCTGGACTGTCACCTTATTTAAGTTAGTGAATGCTGCCATAATCCTTGCCTTCAGTTTATCTTTCGTGTTACAAGGTGTTTTGTTGGTCTCTCGCTCAACTGCGCCCCACACATAATAATCAAGGGGGTTGTAGCCTGGAGAATTAGGTGTTCAAATGTAAGGGAGGATGTATGAGAGCCATTGTTGTGTTCTGCTTCTTGTGTGACGCGGTGAAGAGTCATTTTCCCAGATGTACTGTCTTCCTTTAGAGACAGAGAAGCACTAACTCCTCAAGGCACTTGATGTAGACCTCCGTGTTTAGTCTAAGGCCATCACCAACAAATTCGGGAGTTCTTTTCTTATCAGAATGATCACAGTGAGTTGTTCGAGTTGGTGTACCTACGTAATCACAATTAGACTCATCTAAATCTTTTCGAATTGTCTATACTGTCCTCAGATTGACACCCAAACACACCTAAATGTCCATGTTGGAGCTTCCGGCGAGAATTCAAAAAGTTAAATGTCATTTCTCTTCTTCTGTCTCATTTTATTGTCCTCTCGCTTTCATAATGTATTAGGTCGGTGCAAAAATAATGTCGTTTTTTGACGTTTAACTTTATGTGATAAAACGACATTATTTTGGCACCAGCTTAATATTTATCTCAGATTTGTTTACACCCTGTACCTGATTGCATCGTAGTGGCTTTATGGATTTGCTTTACACCTATTCAGTAAACATGGAAAGATTACAGGCTGGGCCATAATCGAACCTATCTACTCCTATTAATCTATTGACAGCACAGGATATTGAGTGCCTTTAAGGAGACACAATCCCTAGACTCCTTTCTTCCCGCTTGAATTACTAAATTATTAAAACATTTCTAAAGGAATTTGAATATATGGAATGTTAACAAAATGCATATTGCTTGAATTGTAAGTACAAAATACAAGTTAAAATGAATTAAATATTAAATTTAAATTTAAGTGAAAGGAACAAATAATAAGAAAATTAAGTAATTCCTTCCTGATGAGTACCTGTATGGGTTTAGTATTCTTGTTTAAAACAAAGTACACAAATGCTACACACTGGTAAATTCGTATATAAATAACCGTATATAAAAAAGCAAGATGGAGTAATGGATAGCGGCTTCGATTGAGAAATCGGAGAGCCGAGTTAAAATTCCAGTTTTACGTGCTAATACCCTTGGCAAAGGTATGAATCCTCTTCTCCTATCCCCAGATATTCTATAGCCTTGTATGGCAACTTTCTACCACAGAAAGGAATGGCATCCTACTGCAAGAAAAAATCTGCCTCGTCAGTCATGATCAACTTGGTAAGGAGGTCCGTAATAATAACGATAATGCAGTTTAGTCTAGTTACTTCTCTGCCAGCAAAAGTGCTACTCCTGCATTTTATTCACACATAACAATATGGCTGACACAGTACTTCCGTGTCTGAACAATGGCTGAAACGGTACTTCCGTTTCCTTAGTTCTCGGTTGCAACATTTACTATGACTATGTTTATTCAGTTCTTTTGTATTTTTCTATTAGTATATAAATAAGAATGAGAATAGGTGTGTGAAGGAGTTTATATTTCATCCTCTTATGTGTACGCACACGTGTGTTTTTTTTGTGTGTGTGTGTGTGTGTGTATGTGTGTGTGCGCACGCGCTCATGCTTGTTAGAGATATAGACAAAAAATGCCAGAACGAATGAATGGGCATTACTACATAAATTTTATTCTTCTATGTGCCGTGTCCATTTGACACGTGGACGATCATGGCTCTTTACAAATTCTTGACCTTTGAAGCCCTTAGTAAAGTTCGTTGCTTTTCTTTTTACATCTCCTAATTCCTCTTCTGCCAACCATTTATATAAGCTCGTAAGTGTAGGCAATTCCCTGCTTGTCCTCTATTCCACTTGCTTTCAATGTCCTGCGCGTGTCATATTTTCCAAGGCTTATTTCCTCACTATGTACCTTAGAAATTTCAACTGTCACTTTATGATGTTAAGCATAATGAATGAGTGTTCTTTTTGTTTCTTCTTCGTTGCTCACATGTTCAGTCCATGCATAAATACATATGAGAAAAATACCGATGTTATTTGTTAAGAGATGCGCAGTGTACGTGTATATGCGAACCTGCGCACTTACAATAATGGCTGTGTACGTTTGAGTCCGTTTCCAATGGATTTTACCTGATCAATGATTCAGAAATATAATCCTATTAAAAAAAAAATGAAGGCAAATTGCATAGCCACAAATATTGGAAAACGGAGCAAGCGAATCATTTCAGAAATGACAAGTAAGGAAAAAACTTGTGCACAAGAAAACAGGATTAAGTGGTAACCAGCAGAAACATTTATTCGTGGAATGATCACTGGACTGGAAATTATAAGTTTATTTAGGTTAAAGGAGGTCATTTTAAACATAAAGAAACTAATAGAATATAAAATTGAGATTATATTTGTTAAGAGTTAATCAAGAGTTATCTGAAATTCCTATGGTGGTACCTCCTTTTTTAACTTGCGGACTTTGAACGTTCGTCTCTAACATTGATGATATAATGTGGTGTGTAAGAAAGACGCCTAAATGATTCTTTTCAGTGTATTTCTATTCTTAATCTAGCTATTCTGGCATACATATTCCAAAATCTATTGTAACTGTACTGACCTTATTTAAACGTTCAATTGCGTGAAATTACAGTATGGCGATTTGGAGGGACTAATAAATTGATAATAATTATTAAAATTCCAAGTGGAGGAGGATGAATGGTTGAAAAGAAACTTAGAAACGAAACGAGTTAAAAATTATTGTTTAAAATAATACAATGAATTCATGAACAGTTCCAAGGAGAAACGGACCCAGAATTACCTACATCAAGTAAAATTGAGCCAAACTATAATTAATGTCTGAATTTCTTCGGTGCTTAGAAATTAAAATCCGGTAGTATTCTATCTGTCCAGAATATGTGTGTTCTTCAAATTATTTTAGACAGAGAACAAAAGATGTAGTTTATATTAGAAATCGTTTATGTTCACCACCCAGGAACACATTTATCTTTACAGAAAGATGCCTAGGATGGTTCTAAGGTAAGTAAAAGTGGTAACATGATTTTTTTTAACAAGGTTTTCTAAGATTAAGACCGACTGTTAGAGAAATTAGATATATCAATGTCAAATTTTGAATGGGCAGTTGTCTATATAAGTAACAGGTTCCAGAAAGAAGGAAATTCAGCCGACAATGTATCATGTGTGATATCGGATATCACGGCTCAGAACGGATTGCTCGTGAGACAGTCGTTGCTAAAGATCATACCTGCAATTCCTGGTCTAGTGCGAAGAGAGACGGAAAACCTGCCCAACAGGGAAGGTCGCAGTCGGAAATCGGGACCAAGTTCAAATCGGCTGGGAACGGCCCAGGATCGTTTGTAAGACAGACATTGCTAAAGAACACCCCCGGACCAGTGCAAAAATACCCACATGCAGAATTGAGTGAGAGTTCATCATATGTTACAGACGTGGAAAATATGAAGAGGGCCGTGACAACGGAGCTGCAGAGAATCCCTGGAGAATTCTTTAAGGAGTGCATGGAGGCGTGCCGGAGAAGGATGGGAAATGCGTTAGACTCGAGGAAGGGATAATTTCGAAGGGATAAATATTTAGTTTTTAGTTGACATAAACTTTTTTTGTGATTTCAGTCCTGTTTCTTTTCTAATAAACCTCGTATGCTTTAGTTAAGCGTATATAATTATCTAACAGTCATAAGTTTAACCCCTGCGTTAGGCAGTAATGGTAACATTAGCCATTTTCTCTTGAGAAAAAATTCGACATTTATTGACTGAGCAGCTCATGTCGCCATTGGTCTTTCAATTTATAAAATCATTCATAATACATTTTTCAGTAAAATAGGTTCTCCAAATCAAGTACAGTTAATACTTTTTCCACCATTGTTGGGGGGAGAGTTCTTTCCTAGCTTTTTAATTGAGGTAGTGTGGGATGTTGATCTTGATTATATCATTTTCTTTTCCAGTTATTTGTACCATCCATTTTAGTTATTGCTGCTGTTAAAAGATGAGTACGGAGGTCGCTCCAGCATAGTGATGATCATCAGCGGGGCCCTTTTCTCATCATGGAAGCCATCGTACAGGCCGTGACGACGGAACTGTAGAGAATCCCCAGAGATCCATTCCAGGAGTGCATGGAGGCGTGCCGGAGAAGGATGGAAAATGCATTAGACGCAAGAAGGGGATAATTTCGAAAGGAAAAACTTTTAGTTTGTAGTTTGGATTTAAGACAAATTTTTGGTTACTCCAGTTCTGTTTCTTTTCTGACACACCTTGTATATAACGTCTGTAAAATGGAACGAAAACCACCGCAATAAATATAAGTATCTTGTCATGTATATTTTCGTGTGTCTGCATCAGGCAGAGAGAGTATGTACTGTTTTTGCCACTGAATCGACTTTTTAAAGTAAAACGGATAATATCGACTTATTTATATTGTGGGATCAATTAAAAGAAATAAAGTTGCACACCGATTTTCAAGGAAGGCGTGGCTTTTTCCTCCCGAAGTTTTGTCGATGTATAATATTCCTACTTTGTATTTAAGAAAAGGTTAGTAAATTTCTACTGATATTGTTTGATAAAAAAAATTGCCAACTTTAGAAATATAAATCGAATTGATAAACAAAAACTACTTCCCTTTTTATTAATTTTAAAGAAAAATGTTAGAGGATTTTTCTGGCTAATGTATATTCAAAGAATACAGTGGAAATGTGTAGAATAGAGCATTGCAGGAACTTAAGAGACAAACCCTCGAGGTGCGAGGAAATTTCAGAATCATACGGCGATCGAAGATCAAGACACGTCTGATTAAATTTGGAACTAAGCACGTGTTCTCTAGTTCCGGGAAATTCTATTTGGTCAACAAGTCAAAGACTTGACAAGGACTTTCAGTATAAATCATTGGTTTTTCCCCACGGAAAGAATGCATTTGAAAATCAATGCGGAAGATCTCCGCTGAGATTTCGTTTGTAACTCACGGTCGATAATCGATTTTACACCGAATAACGCGTAACATAGAAACTTAATAGAATTTTGAAAATTTTGTTTACTTTGGAGACTTCTGGCGGCTTGAAAAAATTACACTCATTTGAGTTGAAGGCCACGGCTTTTGTCGGATTTGTTTTCCAAGAGGATATAGAATGTTAAGATGCTTACCTATCAAAATGCGAATGACTGGATTAACCACTGAGTACCTCATTTTAAAGGTAATCTTATAAATCAATTAAAAAATGCTAACACTTCGATTTACTCCATCTGTGATACCGTGTCTATCATACAAAATGAAAGAGCTCTATGGTATTGAATCAGTGTTAAATAGAAACTTAAAACTTTAATAAATAAGGTTTCTTTTTAATTGATATCATCCCACCCATACAAGGCAGGAAATCCACAAACATTTAGAGGCTGTGAAACAATTAGCAATAAAAAGATTACTCATGACCGGGAAGAGAAGAGGAAAGAATAATCAGGAAGACAGTAGATAACGATTGACATTACATTTAAATCTTTGAAGATTAAAGCTGGTTGGAAGGCATGGAACCGGAAGTAAGTTCCACATGCGAGAAGTGCGTGAAAAGAAACTGTTAACATAGAATTTACGGCTACATCTAACCAGATCAACAGTAAATTGATGAGATCTAGACGCCAGTCTAGTACTGCGCTTAAATTCAAAATATCTAAGTACCATAGCGAAAAGCTCATCCGAACAGTTAGCATGAAGTTATTTACAGAAAAGACACAGAGAGGTAACTTTACGGGGGTGAGAAAGTAACTAAAGCCGAGCCGCCAGATCAGGACCAATAATATTGCTGATTCTTCTTTGGATTTTATCAAGGGGCACCGGACCATATGTGGTAGCAATATTCTAAGTATGGACGAATGGTAGATTTATAGATATTTAAGATAGATTCTGGGGAGAAAAATTATCTCGCACGACACAGTGAACCAACTTTCTTAGCAGTTGTGGTTACTTACAAGAAATTGGAGGCACGGTGGAGTAATGAATTGTGGCTCGTATTAAGGAATCGCAGCGCTGAGTTCGAATTCCGGTCGAGTTCATTATACTCAGTGACGTGACAAAACCCTTGAAAAAGGTAGGAATTAGTCTCCCCGACCCCAGCTGTAATTAAATATCAGGACAGATTGCGACCTATAACCTTGGTTGGCAACCGTTTTAGGAGAAGGAAAACTCTGCATTCAAACCATGCTGGAAATGGTTTAACTTCGTCAGGCAACCTAGACCAAGATACCTGCTATGATAGGTGTAGATGTGGTGATGTGATTGTGAATAGAAATTATAAAATAGTGTGAAGATAGATTTATGATTAATGACTTAGAACAAAAATTAAACGAACAGAGTTTAAATTCTTCATTCGATTCACATTTTTGCATAAAATACACTTGAAAAATGTATGAATGCATCGACTCACCATCAATTAGATATGGGTTAAATAGTTCTCTAGCCGTAGTTGGTAGCCAATATGGGAAGAGTAGACCAGTGAATTCAACATTCACTACCGGATGTACCCCTATGGAGGTACATACTAAACAGTCGTGAAAAATATTATGGTGTGGACAATTAAAAGAGGTGTGTGGCTGTGGACTATGATCTTGCCTGGGATCAAGCTTTTAGATACAATAAACTTAAAGTTAACGATTAATTTAATAATCAGGCGTTCTATAGTGTAGGGATTTTCATTGGTTTTTCATTGTGCTACATATAAACTGCAATATATGTCTTTATCCCAGATATGAGGTATTATGATTACTTACATTATTTACATTATTCGAACTGTTATGCTCATCTCCACTGCCACATTCACAACGTTTCAGCCGTTGTACGCTCCGGCCTTCTTCAGGCGATTATAAAATTCGAACTGAACTCTTCATAATTCTAAGTACTAAGAACCATCGGAATCATTTCCTATTTAGAGGACATCAGGAATGACGCATCAGACATAACATAGGTCCGGTGTAGAACCTTATATTTAAATTCAAGGAGGTAAAATCGAAACAGTGTGGCTAGTTCATGAGACCCAACAACTTACCCACTGCCATCCCACGATGTACCAGCTTAAACAAAGGAAGAGGTAGACAGAAGACAAAATGGACTGACGATGTCACTGAAGATACTGGAAGATCATCTACAGTCACTCAAATAATAGCATGCAACCGAGACAAACAAAGGAAGCTGATCAGATGATCAACTGCAGATCAACACTACGGGTTAGTTTGTTTGGTTTGTTTTGTTTTATGGCGTATCAACCGCAATGAGTTATTTAATGCCGACAAGATTTTTATTGCAAGTAATATTTTTTTCAAAAATGTATTGCTGGTAATAATTTTTTCTTCAAAAAATGCATTGCTGTTATTGAAACCTATATTTACACGTTTTCACCTCATTTTGTGGGTTACCTATTTGCCCATAGATGGGACTCTAACAGGTGCTACCACCCGGATCAGGGCAAACTTGAGAACACCAGCAATTAAGAGCTGGTTCCATACTCATCAAAACCTCCTGATCAGAGGACTTGATGTTGGATGTAGTTTATCGTCTTACCCAGAACGCGGATGTAGTTTATCTTCTTAACCAGGACGCGGATGTAGTTTATCGTCTAACTGAGGACAGAGATGTAGTTTATCGTCTTACCTAGGAAGCGGACGTAGTTTATTGTCTTACCAAAGAGGCGGATGTATTTTATCGTCTTACCTAGGACACGGATGTAGTTTATTGTCTTACCCAGGACAGAGATGTAGTTTATTGTCTTACCTAGGACGCGGATGTATTTTATTGCCTTACCCAGGACGGTTGACATTACATCCACTCCCGATCATAAGACTGGTGATGAGGATGATGATGATGAATTTAAAAATTAAAGGCTTTTCCGCACTAATTATTTCCCAGTGAAATCTAGTTATTCTCTAAAAGTTAAAGCACTTAAAATAAATTATGGGTCACATTGTACTTGTATCAGCAAAAGCATTTTATTACGCAGTAAAATTCTAATCTCTCCAGAGATATCCATCGGTCACTGGTGATTAAGTCTTCACCCTTCACCAAAGAAATATTTTATGATGCTCGCCAAATGAAGCCATTGTTGATTTTCACGCTTTCACGGGCATAAAAATGTCAAAAACTTTCCATGCAATAATTGGATACATTTTACTTTTTGAAATGAAAAGTCGATGCCGTAAGACATTTTTAATTGCTTTTCAGCCCACCGTTAATGGTAATAGTCATAAAAACACTATCCTGGTTAACAAGTTTAGGGTGATGGTTAACAAGCTAGTCAGGCAGTATGTTCAAAATATAATCCAAGCAGCTTATTTCTATTTGAAAGGTTAGAGAAATACAATCTTCTTATCCCTTTTTATTCATCTTGGACATTTATAAATCTGCTGTTCTTCCGCGCATTGAATATTGCCGCCATATTTGGTTTGGTGTCCTTGCTAGATATCTCGAAATTATTGACAATATTCAAAGAAAAGAACTTCTGAGGGGCGACAGCACATAGAGATTGAAGGGGTCAAAAGCACCACGAATATTTCGCCTCTGCTTGAGTACTAGTTTTTAGCCATCACTAAATATTGACTGATATGACCTATAGGCCCTGTACAGATGACTAAATCCTGTTATTAAGGAAGTCAGTTAGATCGTATTTGATGGCATAAATTATCGTTGAAATCCTCACAAATAAGAAATAATATGTAGTGAACATGTGAGTAATGTTGAAGGTTCAAAGGAAATGGAAACATAAAAACATTTATACTTGACATTAGAAAGTCACAGTTGACATTTCTAAGGCATATATTGAGGAAGGAGTGCTAAGAAAATTTGACACTCACAAAACATATTAAAGGCAAGATTGACAAAGGAAAACAGTGGATTATCAAAAAAGCTTCTGTAAATAGTTAGTAGAACAGGGTTTAGTAGAGTATAATTTACAAATTAATGACACAAAGGGACGTGTGCTAATTACACTGCCAGACGCTTACGTGCATGCTCATCTATAATGAAACTTTCTGAGTCACGCAAAGTTACCGTGAATCTTTTATAGTCGAATGACCCGTCTTATGATGAGCTATATCCCTTATGGCCAACTGGTCGAAAAATGTTGCCCATAGTTGGAATAGGACGTGGGTTATATATATTCAGAATTTGAATTAATAAATACAAAACACTTCAAATATGCCGGTGTATTGATCAGTTACAACAAATTTTTTATAGAAGATGAGGAAATTGAGTACAGAATTGGTTGCTCTATTCTTTAAATAGCCTTGTCAGATTGCAACTCGTATAGGGATGTATTGTATGATGTCTAATTCGTTCAGAGATGTCTAAACAATTATATGCATATAATCTCAGATTAATGATTAAAAATGTTATCAAGCGAATTAATTCTTTAGGCCTTAAAGATGACATTTCTTCATCAGACACTATATTGATCAACTGATTCGTTTTCTACGGCTTATCAACCCTTTGGAGGTTATTTAAAGCCAGAATAAGTGAAAGATCTTTATGGTTAATAATGGTTTCATTGATACAAATCTTAATAATTAACCCATAGCTAGGGAAAAAGAGGTGAATTTATACATTTCCTGACTGTATCGGCAAGTAAGTGAATATAATAAACACAAGAGAAATTGGAACTTGGCTTTTCAGTTAACAGTTCTGAGTCATTATCCATTACACCATCCGCACATCCAAGCCTACTGCACCTGGTATTCCCAAGATGTCACCCAACTAGATAATGACCAGGTTTGAGGTTGCTTAACTTCAGTAATCTATATTTCAACGTACGGTGACTGTAAACCCAGACCGTATAGACCGGGGTTAAAAAAATCTCAAAGAATTATAACAAAAGTTTCATTGGATCAAAACTTCGAACAGCACCAACAAAAATTAGTGACCTATGGAAGACGGGGCCAAACATTTGGCCCAGAGACATTTGGTTGAACGGAGACTTGGCCGACGGACATTTGACCGAAAGACATTTGGGTGACGGACATTAGGCCGAGAGACATTTCGCCGAACGGACATTAGACCGAGAGACATTTGCCCGACGGACATTAGGCTGAACGGACATTTGGCCGAACGGATATTAGACCGAGAGAAAATTGGCCGACGGACATTAGGCCGAACGGACATTTGGTCGAACGCATATTAGGCCAAGAAACATTTGGCCGAACGGACATTAGGCCGAGAGACATTTGGCCGAACGGACATTAGGCCTAGAGACATTTGGCCGACGGACATTAGGTCGAACGGACATTTGGCCGACGGACATTAGGGCGAACGGACATTTGGTCGAACGGATATAAGGCCGAGAGACATTTGGCCGTACAGACATTAGACCGAAAGACATTTGGCCAAAGGATATTAGGCCGAGAGACATTTGGCCGACGGACATTAGGCCGAACGCACATTTAGCCGAACAGACATTAGGCCGAGAGACATTTGGCCGACGGACATTAGGCCGAAAGGACATTTGGCCAAACAGACATTAGGCCGAGAGATATTAGGCAGAACGGACATTAGGGGGAATGGACATTTGGTCGAATGGATACTAGGCCGAGAGACGTTTGGCCGAAGAGACATTAGGCCGAGAGACATTTGGACGACGGACATTAGGCCGAGAGACATTTGGCCGACGGACATTAGGGCGAACGGACATTAGGTCGAACGTATATTAGGCCGAGAGATATTTGGCCGAACGGCCATTAGGCCGAAAGACATTTGGCCGACGGACATTTAGCCGATGGACATTAGGTCGAACGGACATTTGGCCGAACAGACATTAGGCTGAGAGACATTAGGCCGAACGGACATTAGGCCGAACACACATTTGGCCGAACAGACATTAGGCCGAGAGATATTTGGCCGAACCGACATTAGGCCGAGAAACATTTGGGCGACGGACATTAGGCCGAGAGACATTCGCAGAATGGACATTAGGCCGAGAGACATTTGGCTGAACGGACATTAGGCCGAGAGACATTTGGCCGACGGACATTAGGCCGAACGGATATTTGGCCGAACGGACATTAGGCCGAGAGAGATTTGGCCGAACGGACATTAGGCCGAGAGACATTTGGCCGAACGGACAATAGGCCGAGAGACATTGGGCCGAACAGACATTAGGCCGAGAGACATTTGGCCGAACAGACATTAGGCCGAGAGACATTTGACCGAAGGACATTAGGCCGAGAGACATTGGGCCGAACAGACATTAGGCCGAGAGACATTTGGCCGAACAGACATTAGGCCGAGAGACATTTGACCGACGGACATTAGGCCGAACGGACATTTCGCCAAACCGACATTAGGCCGAGAGACATTTGGCCGAACAGACATTAGGGCGCGAGACATTTGGCCGATGGACATTAGGCCGAGAGACATTGGCAGAATGGACATTAGGCCGAGAGACATTTGGCCGAACAGACATTAGGCCGAGAGACATTTGGCCGACGGACATTTGGCCAAACAGACATTAGGCCGAGAGACATTAGGCCGAACGGACATTAGGGCGAACGGACATTTGGTCGAACGGATACTAGGCCGAGAGACGTTTGGCGAACGGATATTAGACCGAAAGACATTTGGCCGACGGAGATTAGGCCGAACGGATATTTGGCCGAACAGACATTAGGCCGAGAGATATTTGGCCGAACGGACATTTGGCCGAGCAGACATTAGGCCGAGAGACATTTGGGCGATGGACATTAGGCCGAGAGACATTGGCAGGTTGGACTTTTGGCCGAGAGACATTTGGCTGAACGGATATTAGGCCGAGAGACATTTGGCCGACGGACATTAGGCCGAACGGACATTTGGCCGAACGGACATTAGGCCGAGAGAGATTTGGCCGAACGGACATTAGGCCGAGAGACATTTGGGAGATGGACATAAGGCCGAGAGTCATTTGGCAGAATGGACATTAGGCCGAGAGACATTTGGCCGACGGATATTAGGCCTAACGGACATTTGGCCGAACGGACATTAGGCCGAGAGACATTTGGCCGAACAGACATTAGGCCGAGAGACATTTGGCCGAAGAGACATTAGGCCGAGAGACATTTGGCCGACGGACATTAGGCCGAACGGACATTTGGCCAAACAGACATTAGGCCGAGAGATATTTGGTCGAACGGTCATTAGGCCTAGAAACATTTGCGCGACGGACATTAAGCCGAGAGTCATTTGGCAGAATGGACATTAGGCCGAGAGACATTTGGCTGAGGGACATTAGGCCGAACGGACATTTGGCCGAACGGATATTAGGCCGATAGATATTTGGGCGACGGACATTAGGCCGAACGGACATTTGGCTGAACGGACATTAGGCCGAGAGACATTTGGTCGAACGGATATTAGACCGAGAGACATTTGGACGACGGACTTTAGGCCGAACGGACATTTGGCCGAACAGACATTAGGCCGAGAGACATTAGGCCGAACAGACATTAAGCCGAACGGACATTTGGCCGAAAAGACATTAGGCCGAGAGATATTTGGCCGAACGGACATTAGACCGAGACACATTTGGACGACGGACATTAGGCCGAACGGACATTTGGCCGAACAGACATTAGGCCGAGATTCATTAGGCCGAACGGACATTTGGCCGAACAGACATTAGGCCGAGATTCATTAGGCCGAACGGACATTAGGCCGAACGGACATTAGGCCGAGAGATATTTGGCCGAACGGATGTTAGGCCGAGAAACATTTGGGCGACGGACATTAGGCCGAACGGACATTTGGCCGAACGGACATTTGGCCGAACGGACATTAGGCCGCGAGACATTTGGCCGATGGACATTAGGCCGAGAGACATTGGCAGAATGGACATTACGCCGAGAGACATTTGGCCGAACAGACATTAGGCCGAGAGACATTTGACCGACGGACATTAGGCCGAAAGGACATTTGGCCAAACAGACATTAGGCCGAGAGATATTAGGCAGAACGGACATTAGGGGGAATGGACATTTGGTCGAATGGATACTAGGCCGAGAGACGTTTGGCCGAAGAGACATTAGGCCGAGAGACATTTGGACGACGGACATTAGGCCGAGAGACATTTGGCCGACGGACATTAGGGCGAACGGACATTAGGTCGAACGTATATTAGGCCGAGAGATATTTGGCCGAACGGCCATTAGGCCGAAAGACATTTGGCCGACGGACATTTAGCCGATGGACATTAGGTCGAACGGACATTTGGCCGAACAGACATTAGGCTGAGAGACATTAGGCCGAACGGACATTAGGCCGAACACACATTTGGCCGAACAGACATTAGGCCGAGAGATATTTGGCCGAACCGACATTAGGCCGAGAAACATTTGGGCGACGGACATTAGGCCGAGAGACATTCGCAGAATGGACATTAGGCCGAGAGACATTTGGCTGAACGGACATTAGGCCGAGAGACATTTGGCCGACGGACATTAGGCCGAACGGATATTTGGCCGAACGGACATTAGGCCGAGAGAGATTTGGCCGAACGGACATTAGGCCGAGAGACATTTGGGCGATGGACATTTCGCCGAGAGTCATTTGGCAGAATGGACATTAGGCCGAGAGACATTTGGCCGAACGGACAATAGGCCGAGAGACATTGGGCCGAACAGACATTAGGCCGAGAGACATTTGGCCGAACAGACATTAGGCCGAGAGACATTTGACCGACGGACATTAGGCCGAGAGACATTGGGCCGAACAGACATTAGGCCGAGAGACATTTGGCCGAACAGACATTAGGCCGAGAGACATTTGACCGACGGACATTAGGCCGAACGGACATTTGGCCAAACCGACATTAGGCCGAGAGACATTTGGCCGAACAGACATTAGGGCGCGAGACATTTGGCCGATGGACATTAGGCCGAGAGACATTGGCAGAATGGACATTAGGCCGAGAGACATTTGGCCGAACAGACATTAGGCCGAGAGACATTTGGCCGACGGACATTTGGCCAAACAGACATTAGGCCGAGAGACATTAGGCCGAACGGACATTAGGGCGAACGGACATTTGGTCGAACGGATACTAGGCCGAGAGACGTTTGGCGAACGGATATTAGACCGAAAGACATTTGGCCGACGGAGATTAGGCCGAACGGATATTTGGCCGAACAGACATTAGGCCGAGAGATATTTGGCCGAACGGACATTTGGCCGAGCAGACATTAGGCCGAGAGACATTTGGGCGATGGACATTAGGCCGAGAGACATTGGCAGAATGGACTTTTGGCCGAGAGACATTTGGCTGAACGGATATTAGGCCGAGAGACATTTGGCCGACGGACATTAGGCCGAACGGACATTTGGCCGAACGGACATTAGGCCGAGAGAGATTTGGCCGAACGGACATTAGGCCGAGAGACATTTGGGAGATGGACATAAGGCCGAGAGTCATTTGGCAGAATGGACATTAGGCCGAGAGACATTTGGCCGACGGACATTAGGCCTAACGGACATTTGGCCGAACGGACATTAGGCCGAGAGACATTTGGCCGAACAGACATTAGGCCGAGAGACATTTGGCCGAAGAGACATTAAACCGAGAGACATTTGGCCGACGGACATTAGGCCGAACGGAAATTTGGCCAAACAGACATTAGGCCGAGAGATATTTGGTCGAACGGTCATTAGGCCTAGAAACATTTGCGCGACGGACATTAAGCCGAGAGTCATTTGGCAGAATGGACATTAGGCCGAGAGACATTTGGCTGAGGGACATTAGGCCGAACGGACATTTGGCCGAACGGATATTAGGCCGATAGATATTTGGGCGACGGACATTAGGCCGAACGGACATTTGGCTGAACGGACATTAGGCCGAGAGACATTTGGTCGAACGGATATTAGACCGAGAGACATTTGGACGACGGACTTTAGGCCGAACGGACATTTGGCCGAACAGACATTAGGCCGAGAGACATTAGGCCGAACAGACATTAAGCCGAACGGACATTTGGCCGAAAAGACATTAGGCCGAGAGATATTTGGCCGAACGGACATTAGACCGAGACACATTTGGACGACGGACATTAGGCCGAACGGACATTTGGCCGAACAGACATTAGGCCGAGATTCATTAGGCCGAACGGACATTTGGCCGAACAGACATTAGGCCGAGATTCATTAGGCCGAACGGACATTAGGCCGAACGGACATTAGGCCGAGAGATATTTGGCCGAACGGATGTTAGGCCGAGAAACATTTGGGCGACGGACATTAGGCCGAACGGACATTTGGCCGAACGGACATTTGGCCGAACGGACATTAGGCCGCGAGACATTTGGCCGATGGACATTAGGCCGAGAGACATTGGCAGAATGGACATTAGGCCGAGATTCATTAGGCCGAACGGACATTAGGCCGAACGGACATTAGGCCGAGAGATATTTGGCCGAACGGATGTTAGGCCGAGAGACATTTGGCCGACGGACATTAGGCCGAAAGGACATTTGGCCAAACAGACATTAGGCCGAGAGACATTAGGCCGAACGGACATTAGGGCGAACGGACATTTGGTCGAACGGATACTAGGCCGAGAGACGTTTGGCCGAACAGACATTAGGCCGAGAGATATTTGGACGAACAGACATTAGGCCGAGAGACATTTGGACGACGGACTTTAGGCCGAGAGACATTTGGCCGACGGACATTAGGCCGAACGGACATTTGGTCGAACGGATATTAGGCCGAGAGACATTTGGCCGAAAGGATATTAGGCCGAAAGACATTTGGCCGGCGGACATTTGGCCGACGGAGATTAGACCGAACGGATATTTGGCCGAACAGACATTAGGCCGAGAGATATTTGGCCGTACGGACATTAGGCCGAGAAACATTTGGGCGACGGACATTAGGCTGAACGGACATTTGGCCGAACGGACATTTGGGCGAGCAGACATTAGGCCGAGAGACATTTGGGCGATGGACATTAGGCCGAGAGACATTGGCAGAATGGACATTAGGCCGAGAGACATTTCGCTGAACGGATATTAGGCCGAGAGACATTTGGCCAACGGACATTAGGCCGAACGGACATTTGGCCGAACGGACATTAGTCCGAGAGAGATTTGGCCGAACGGACATTAGGCCGAGAGACATTTGGGCGATGGACATTAGGCCAAGAGTCATTTGGCAGAATGGACATTAGGCCGAGAGACATTTGGCCGACGGTCATTAGGCCGAACGGATATTTGGCGGAACGTACATTAGGCCGAGAGACATTTGGCCGAACAGACATTAGGCCGAGAGACATTTGGCCGACGGACATTAGGCCGAACGGACATTTGGCCAAACAGACATTAGGCCGAGAGATATTTGGTCGAACGGTCATTAGGCCGAGAAACATTTGCGCGACGGACATTAAGCCGAGAGTCATTTGGCCGAACGGACATTAGGCCGAGAGACATTTGGCCGAACAGACATTAGGCCGAGAGACATTTGGCCGAACAGATATTAGACCGAGAGACATTTGGCCGACGGACATTAGGCCGAACCGACATTTGGCCGAACGGACATTAGGCCGAAAGACATTTGGCCGAACAGACATTAGGCCGAGAGATATTTGGCCGAAAGGATATTAGGCCGAACGGACATTTGGTCGAACGGATATTAGGCAGAGAGACGTTAGGCCGAACAGATATCAGGCCAAGAGATATTTGGACGAACGGATATTTGACCGAAGAGACATTAAGCTGAGAGACAATAGGCCGAACGGACATTAGGCCGAACGGACATTTGCCCTAACAGACATTAGGCCGAGAGATATTTAGCCGAACGGACATTAGGTCGAGAGACATTTGGACGACGGACATTAGGCCGAACGGACATTTGGCCGAACAGACATTAGGCCGAGAGATATTTGGCCGAACAGACATTAGGCCGACAAACATTTGGGCGACGGACATTAGGCTGAACGGACTTTTGGCCGAACGGACATTTGGCCGAACAGACATTAGGCCGAGAGACATTTGGGCGATGGACATTAGGCCGAGAGACATTGGCAGAATGGACATTAGGCCGAGAGACATTTGGCTGGACGGATATTTGGCCGATAGACATTTGGCCGACGGACATTTGGCCGAACGGACATTAGGCCGTTAGATATTTGGGCGACGGATATTAGGCCGAACGGACATTTGGCCGAACGGACATTAGGCCGAGAGACATTTGGCCGAACAGACATTAGGCCGAGAGACATTTGGCCGAACAGACATTAGGCCGAGAGACATTTGGGCGATGGACATTAGGCCGAGAGTCATTTGGCAGAATGGACATTAGGCCGAGAGACATTTGGCCGACGGACATTAGGCCGAACGGACATTTGGCCGAACGGACATTAGGCCGAGAGACATTTGGCCGAACAGACATTAGGCCGAGAGATATTTGGTCGAACGGTCATTAGGCCGAGAAACATTTGCGCGACGGACATTAAGCCGAGAGTCATTTGGCAGAATGGACATTAGGCCGAGAGACATTTGGCTGAGGGACATTTGGCCGACGGACATTAGGCCGAACGGATATTTGGCCGAACGGACATTAGGCCGAGAGACATTTGGCCGAACAGACATTAGGCCGAGAGACATTTGGCCGAACAGATATTAGACCGAGAGACATTTGGCCGACGGACATTAAGCCGAACTGACATTTGGCCGAACGGACATTAGGCCGAAAGACTTTTGGCCGAACAGACATTAGGCCGAGAGATATTTGGCCGAAAGGATATTAGGCCGAACGGACATTTGGTCGAACGGATATTAGGCAGAGAGACGTTAGGCCGAACAGATATCAGGCCAAGAGATATTTGGACGAACGGATATTTGACCGAACAGACATTAAGTTGAGAGACAATAGGCCGAACGGACATTAGGCCGAACGGACATTTGGCCTAACAGACATTAGGCCGAGAGATATTTGGCCAAACGGACATTAGGTCGAGAGACATTTGGACGACGGACATTAGGCCGAACGGACATTTGGCAGAACAGACATTAGGCCGAGAGATATTGGGCCGAACAGACATTAGGCCGAGAAACATTTGGGCGACGGACATTAGGCTGAACGGACATTTGGCCGAACGGACATTTGGCCGAACAGACATTAGGCCGAGAGACATTTGGGCGATGGACATTAGGCCGAGAGACATTGGCAGAATGGACATTAGGCCGAGAGACATTTGGCTGAACGGATATTAAGCCGATAGACATTTGACCGACGGACATTAGGCCGAACGGACATTTGGCCGAACGGACATTAGTCCGAGAGAGATTTGGCCGAACGGACATTAGGCCGAGAGACATTTGGGCGATGGACATTAGGCCAAGAGTCATTTGGCAGAATGGACATTAGGCCGAGAGACATTTGGCCGACGGTCATTAGGCCGAACGGATATTTGGCGGAACGTACATTAGGCCGAGAGACATTTGGCCGAACAGACATTAGGCCGAGAGACATTTGACCGACGGACATTAGGCCGAACGGACATTTGGCCAAACAGACATTAGGCCGAGAGATATTTGGTCGAACGGTCATTAGGCCGAGAAACATTTGCGCGACGGACATTAAGCCGAGAGTCATTTGGCCGAACGGACATTAGGCCGAGAGACATTTGGCCGAACAGACATTAGGCCGAGAGACATTTGGCCGAACAGATATTAGACCGAGAGACATTTGGCCGACGGACATTAGGCCGAACCGACATTTGGCCGAACGGACATTAGGCCGAAAGACATTTGGCCGAACAGACATTAGGCCGAGAGATATTTGGCCGAAAGGATATTAGGCCGAACGGACATTTGGTCGAACGGATATTAGGCAGAGAGACGTTAGGCCGAACAGATATCAGGCCAAGAGATATTTGGACGAACGGATATTTGACCGAAGAGACATTAAGCTGAGAGACAATAGGCCGAACGGACATTAGGCCGAACGGACATTTGGCCTAACAGACATTAGGCCGAGAGATATTTAGCCGAACGGACATTAGGTCGAGAGACATTTGGACGACGGACATTAGGCCGAACGGACATTTGGCCGAACAGACATTAGGCCGAGAGATATTTGGCCGAACAGACATTAGGCCGACAAACATTTGGGCGACGGACATTAGGCTGAACGGACTTTTGGCCGAACGGACATTTGGCCGAACAGACATTAGGCCGAGAGACATTTGGGCGATGGACATTAGGCCGAGAGACATTGGCAGAATGGACATTAGGCCGAGAGACATTTGGCTGGACGGATATTTGGCCGATAGACATTTGGCCGACGGACATTTGGCCGAACGGACATTAGGCCGTTAGATATTTGGGCGACGGATATTAGGCCGAACGGACATTTGGCCGAACGGACATTAGGCCGAGAGACATTTGGCCGAACAGACATTAGGCCGAGAGACATTTGGCCGAACAGACATTAGGCCGAGAGACATTTGGGCGATGGACATTAGGCCGAGAGTCATTTGGCAGAATGGACATTAGGCCGAGAGACATTTGGCCGACGGACATTAGGCCGAACGGACATTTGGCCGAACGGACATTAGGCCGAGAGACATTTGGCCGAACAGACATTAGGCCGAGAGATATTTGGTCGAACGGTCATTAGGCCGAGAAACATTTGCGCGACGGACATTAAGCCGAGAGTCATTTGGCAGAATGGACATTAGGCCGAGAGACATTTGGCTGAGGGACATTTGGCCGACGGACATTAGGCCGAACGGATATTTGGCCGAACGGACATTAGGCCGAGAGACATTTGGCCGAACAGACATTAGGCCGAGAGACATTTGGCCGAACAGATATTAGACCGAGAGACATTTGGCCGACGGACATTAGGCCGAACTGACATTTGGCCGAACGGACATTAGGCCGAAAGACTTTTGGCCGAACAGACATTAGGCCGAGAGATATTTGGCCGAAAGGATATTAGGCCGAACGGACATTTGGTCGAACGGATATTAGGCAGAGAGACGTTAGGCCGAACAGATATCAGGCCAAGAGATATTTGGACGAACGGATATTTGACCGAACAGACATTAAGTTGAGAGACAATAGGCCGAACGGACATTAGGCCGAACGGACATTTGGCCTAACAGACATTAGGCCGAGAGATATTTGGCCGAACGGACATTAGGTCGAGAGACATTTGGACGACGGACATTAGGCCGAACGGACATTTGGCCGAACAGACATTAGGCCGAGAGATATTGGGCCGAACAGACATTAGGCCGAGAAACATTTGGGCGACGGACATTAGGCTGAACGGACATTTGGCCGAACGGACATTTGGCCGAACAGACATTAGGCCGAGAGACATTTGGGCGATGGACATTAGGCCGAGAGACATTGGCAGAAGGGACATTAGGCCGAGAGACATTTGGCTGAACGGATATTAAGCCGATAGACATTTGACCGACGGACATTAGGCCGAACGGACATTTGGCCGAACGGACATTAGGCCGAGAGAGATTTGGCCGAACGGACATTAGGCCGAGAGACATTTGGGCGATGGACATTAGGCCGAGAGTCATTTGGCAGAATGGACATTATGCCGAACGGACATTTGGCTGACGGACATTAGGCCGAACGGACATTTGGCCGAACAGACATTAGGCCGAGAGACATTTGGCCGCAAAAACATTAGGCCGAGAGACATTTGGCCGAACAGACATTAGGCCAAGAGACATTTGGCCGAAAGACATTAGGCCGAACGGACATTTGGCCAAACAGACATTAGGCCGAGAGATATTTGGTCGAACGGTCATTACGACGAGAAACATTTGGGCGACGGATATTAGGCTGAACGGACATTTGGCCGAACGGACATTTGGCCGAACGGACATTAGGCCGAGAGACATTTGGCTGAGGGACATTAGGCCGAACTGACATTTGGCCGATGGACATTAGGCCGAGAAACATTGGCAGAATGGACATTAGGCCGAGAGACATTTGGCCGAACGGACATTAGGTCGAACAGACATTTGGCCGAACGGACATTAGGCCGTTAGATATTTGGGCGACGGAAATTAGGCCGAACGGACATTTGGCCGAACGGACATTAGGCCGAGAGACATTTGGCCGAACAGACATTAGGCCGAGAGACATTTGGGCGATGGACATTAGGCCGAGAGACATTTGGCAGAATGGACATTAGGCCGAGAGATATTTGGCCGACGGGCATTAGGCCGAACAGACATTTCGTAGAACGGCCATTAGGCCGATGGACATTTGGCCGAACGAACATTAGGCCGAGAGACATTTGGCAGAATGGACATTAGGCCGAGAGACATTTGGCCGACGGACATTAGGACGAACAGACATTTGGCCGAACGGACATTAGGCCGAGAGACATTTGGCCGAACAGACATTAGGCCGAGAGACATTTGGCCGAAGAGACATAAGGCCGAGAGACATTTGGCCGACGGACATTAGGCCGAACGGACATTTGGCCAAACAGACATTAGGCCGAGAGATATTTGGTCGAACGGTCATTAGGCCGAGAAACATTTGCGCGACGGACATTAAGCCGAGAATCATTTGGCAGAATGGACATTAGGCCGAAAGACATTTGGCCGAACAGACATTAGGCCGAGAGATATTTGGCCGAAAGGATATTAGGCCGAACGGACATTTGGTCGAACGGATATTAGGCAGAGAGAGGTTAGGCCGAACAGATATCAGGCCAAGAGATATTTGGACGAACGGATATTTGACCGAAGTGACATTAAGCTGAGAGACAATAGACCGAACGGACATTAGGCCGAACGGACATTTGGCCTAACAGACATTAGGCCGAGAGATATTTGGCCGAACGGACATTAGGTCGAGAGACATTTGGACGACGGACATTAGGCCGAACGGACATTTGGCCGAACAGACATTAGGCCGAGAGATATTTGGCCGAACAGACATTAGGCCGAGAAACATTTGGGCGACAGACATTAGTCTGAACGGACATTTGGCCGAACGGACATTTGGCCGAACAGACATTAGGCCGAGAGACATTTGGGCGATGGACCTTAGGCTGAGAGACATTGGCAGAATGGACATTGGGCCGAGAGACATTTGGCTGAACGGATATTAGGCCGATAGACATTTGGCCGAAAGACATTAGGCCGAACGGACATTTGGCCGAACGGACATTAGGCCGAGAGAGATTTGGCCGAACGGACATTAGGCCGAGAGACATTTGGGCGATGGACATTAGGCCGAGAGTCATTTGGCAGAATGGACATTAGGCCGAACGGACATTTGGCCGACGGACATTAGGCCGAACGGACATTTGGCCGAACGGACATTAGGCCGAGAGACATTTGGCCGAAAAAACATTAGGCCGAGAGACATTTGGCCGAACAAACATTAGGCCAAGAGACATTTGGCCGAAAGACATTAGGCCGAACGAACATTTGGACAAACAGACATTAGGCCGAGAGATATTTGGTCGAACGGTCATTAGGCCGAGAAACATTTGGGCGACGGATATTAGGCTGAACGGACATTTGGCCGAACGGACATTTGGCCGAACGGACATTAGGCTTAGAGACATTTGGCTGAGGGACATTAGGCCGAACTGACATTTGGCCGATGGACATTAGGCCGAGAAACATTGGCAGAATGGACATTAGGCCGAGAGACATTTGGCCGAACGGACATTAGGTCGAACAGACATTTGGCCGAACGGACATTACGCCGTTAGATATTTGGGCGACGGACATTAGGCCAAACGGACATTTGGCCGAACGGACATTAGGCCGAGAGACATTTGGCCGAACAGACATTAGGCCGAGAGACATTTGGGCGATGGACATTAGGCCGAGAGTCATTTGGCAGAATGGACATTAGTCCGAGAGACGTTTGGCCGACGAACATTAGGCCGAATGGACATTTGGCCGAACGGACATTAGGCCGAGAGACATTTGGCCGAACAGACATTAGGCCGAGAGACATTTGGCCGAAGAGACATTAGGCAGAGAGACATTTGGCCGACGGACATTAGGCCGAACGGACATTTGGCCAAACAGACATTAGGCCGAGAGATATTTGGTCGAACGGTCATTAGGCCGAGAAACATTTGCGCGACGGACATTAAGCCGAGAGTCATTTGGCAGAATGGACATTAGGCCGAGAGACATTTGGCTGAGGGACATTTGGCCGACGGACATTAGGCCGAACGGACATTTGGCCGAACGGACATTAGGCCGAGAGACATTTGGCCGAACAGACATTAGGCCGAGAGACATTTGGCCGAACAGATATTAGACCGAGAGACATTTGGCCGACGGACATTAGGCCGAACTGACATTTGGCCGAACGGACATTAGGCCGAAAGACATTTGGCCGAACAGACATTAGGCCGAGAGATATTTGGCCGAAAGTATATTAGGCCGGACGGACATTTGGTCGAACGGATATTAGGCAGAGAGACGTTAGGCCGAACAGATATCAGGCCAAGAGATATTTGGACGAACGGATATTTGACCGAAGAGACATTAAGCTGAGAGACAATAGGCCGAACGGACATTAGGCCGAACGGACATTTGGCCTAACAGACATTAGGCCGAGAGATATTTAGCCGAACGGACATAAGGTCGAGAGACATTTGGACGACGGACATTAGGCCGAACGGACATTTGGCCGAACAGACATTAGGCCGAGAAATATTTGGCCGAACAGACATTAGGCCGAGAAACATTTGGGCGACGGACATTAGGCTGAACGGACTTTTGGCCGAACGGACATTTGGCCGAACAGACATTAGGCCGAGAGACATTTGGGCAATGGACATTAGGCCGAGAGACATTGGCAGAATGGACATTAGGCCGAGAGACATTTGGCTGAACGGATATTTGGCCGATAGACATTTGGCCGACGGACATTTGGCCGAACGGACATTTGGCCGAACGGATATTAGGCCGAGAGAGATTTGGCCGAAAAAACATTAGGCCGAGAGACATTTGGCCGAACAGACATTAGGCCAAGAGACATTTGGCCGAAAGACATTAGGCCGAACGGACATTTGGCCAAACAGACATTAGGCCGCGAGATATTTGGTCGAACGGTCATTAGGCCGAGGAACATTTGGGCGACGGATATTAGGCTGAACGGACATTAGGCTGAGGGACATTTGGCCGAACGGACATTTGGCCGAACGGACATTAGGCCGAGAGACATTGGCAGAATGGACATTAGGCCGAGAGACATTTGGCCGAACGGACATTAGGTCGGACAGACATTTGACTGAACGGACATTAGGCCGTTAGATATTTGGGCGACGGACATTAGGCCGAACGGACATTTGGCCGAACGGACATTAGGCCGAGAGACATTTGGCCGAACAGACATTAGGCCGAGAGACATTTGGGCGATGGACATTAGGCCGAGAGTCATTTGGCAGAATGGACATTAGGCCGAGAGACATTTGGCCGACGGACATTAGGCCGAACGGACATTTGGCCGAACGGACATTAGGCCGAGAGACATTTGGTCGAACGGTCATTAGGCCGAGAAACATTTGCGCGACGGACATTAAGCCGAGAGTCATTTGGCAGAATGGACATTAGGCCGAGAGACATTTGGCTGAGGGACATTTGGCCGAACGGACATTAGGCCGAGAGACATTTGGCCGAACAGACATTAGGCCGAGAGACATTTGGCCGAACAGATATTAGACCGAGAGACATTTGGCCGACGGACATTAGGCCAAACTGACATTTGGCCGAACGGACATTAGGCCGAAAGACTTTTGGCCGAACAGACATTAGACCGAGAGATATTTGGCCGAACGGATATTAGGCCGAACGGACATTTGGTCGAACAGATATTAGGCAGAGAGACGTTAGGCCGAACAGATATCAGGCCAAGAGATATTTGGACGAACGGATATTTGACCGAACAGACATTAAGTTGAGAGACAATAGGCCGAACGGACATTAGTCCGAACGGACATTTGGCCTAACAGACATTAGGCCGAGAGATATTTGGCCGAACGCACATTAGGTCGAGAGACATTTGGACGACGGACATTAGGCCGAACGGACATTTGGCCGAACAGACATTAGGCCGAGAGATATTTGGCCGAACAGACATTAGGCCGAGAAACATCTGGGCGACGGATATTAGGCTGAACGGACATTTGGCCGAACGGACATTTGGCCGAACAGACATTAGGCCGAGAGACATTTGGGCGATGGACATTAGGCCGAGAGACATTGGCAGAATGGACATTAGGCCGAGAGACATTTGGCTGAACGGATATTAGGCCGATAGACATTTGACCGACGGACATTAGGCCGAACGGACATTTGGCCGAACGGACATTAGGCCGAGAGAGATTTGGCCGAACGGACATTAGGCCGAGAGACATTTGGGCGATGGACATTAGGCCGAAAGTCATTTGGCAGAATGGACATTATGCCGAACGGACATTTGGCTGACGGACATTAGGCCGAACGGACATTTGGCCGAACGGACATTAGGACGAGAGACATTTGGCCGCAAAAACATTAGGCCGAGAGACATTTGGCCGAACAGACATTAGGCCAAGAGACATTTGGCCGAAAGACATTAGGCCGAACGGACATTTGGCCAAACAGACATTAGGCCGAGAGATATTTGGTCGAACGGTCATTAGGCCGAGAAACATTTGGGCGACGGATATTAGGCTGAACGGTCATTTGGCCGAACGGACATTTGGCCGAACGGACATTTGGCCGAACGGACATTAGGCCGAGTGACATTGGCAGAATGGACATTAGGCCGAGAGACATTTGGCCGAACGGACATTAGGTCGAACAGACATTTGGCCGAACGGACATTAGGCCGTTAGATATTTGGGCGACGGACATTAGGCCGAGAGACATTTGGCTGAGGGACATTAGGCCGAACTGACATTTGGCCCATGGACATTAGGCCGTTAGATATTTGGCCGAACGGACATTAGGCCGAACGGATATTTGGCCGAACGGACATTAGGACGGGAGACATTTGGCCGAACAGATATTAGGCCGAGAGACATTTGGGCGATGGACATTAGGCCGAGAGACATTTGGCAGAATGGACATTAGGCCGAGAGATATTTGGCCGACGGGCATTAGGCCGAACAGACATTTCGTCGAACGGCCATTAGGCCGAGGGACATTTGGCCGAACGAACATTAGGCCGAGAGACATTTGGCAAAATGGACATTAGGCCGAGAGACATTTGGCCGACGGACATTAGGCCGAACGGACATTTGGCCGAACGGACATTAGGCCGAGGGACATTTGGCCGAACAGACATTAGGCCGAGAGACATTTGGCCGAACAGATATTAGGCGGAGAGACATTTGGCCGAACAGACATATGGCCGAGAGATATTTGGCCGAAAGGATATTAGGCCGAACGGACATTTGGTCGAACGGATATTAGGCAGAGAGATGTTAGGCCGAACAGATATCAGGCCAAGAGATATTTGGACGAACAGATATTTGACCGAACAGACTTTAAGCTAAGAGACAATAGGCCGAACGGACATTAGGCCGAACGGACATTTGGCCTAACAGACATTAGGCCGAGAGATATTTGGCCGAACGGACATTAGGTCGAGAGACATTTGGACGACGGATATTAGGCCGAACGGACATTTGGCCGAACAGACATTAGGCCGAGAGATATTTGGCCGAACGGACATTAAGCCGAGAAACATTTGGTCGACGGACATTAGGCTGAACGGACATTTGGCCGAACGGACATTTGGCCTAACAGACATTAGGCCGAGAGACATTTGGGCGATGGACATTAGGCCGAGAGACATTGGCAGAATGGACACTAGGCCGAGAGACATTTGGCTGAACGGATATTAGGCCGATAGACATTTGGTCGACGGACATTAGGCCGAACGGACATTTGGCCGAGCGGACATTAGGCCGAGAGAGATTTGGCCGAACGGACATTAGGCCGAGAGACATTTGGGCGATGGACATTAGGCCGAGAGTCATTTGGCAGAATGGACATTAGGCCGAGAGACATTTGGCCGACGGACATTAGGCCGAACGGACATTTGGCCGAACGGACATTAGGCCGAGAGACATTTGGCCGAAAAAACATTAGGCCGAGAGACATTTGGCCGAACAGAAATTAGGCCAAGAGACATTTGGCCGAAAGACATTAGACCGAACGGACATTTGGCCAAAAAGACATTAGGCCGAGAGATATTTGGTCGAACGGTCATTAGGCCGAGAAACATTTGGGCGACGGACATTAGGCTGAACGGACATTTGGCCGAACGGACATTTGGCCAAACGGACATTAGGCCGAGAGACATTTGGCTGAGGGACATTAGGCCGAACTGACATTTGGCCGATGGACATTAGGCCGAGAAACATTGGCAGAATGGACATTAGGCCGAGAGACATTTGGCCGAAAGGACATTAGGTCGCACGGACATTTGGCCGAACGGACATTAGGCCGATAGATATTTGGGCGACGGACATTAGGCCGAACGGACATTTGGCCGAACGGACATTAGGCCGAGAGACATTTGGCCGAACAGACATTAGGCCGAGAGACATTTGGGCGATGGACATTAGGCCGAGAGACATTTGGCAGAATGGACTTTAGGGCGAGAGATATTTGGCCGACGGGCATTAGGCCGAACAGACATTTCGTCGAACGGTCATTAGGCCGAACGGACATTTGGCCGAACGGACATCAGGCCGAGAGACATTTGGCCGAACAGACATAAGGCCGCGAGACATTTGGTCGATGGACATTAGGCCGAGAGACATTGGCAGAATGGACATTAGGCCGAGAGACATTTGGCCGACGGACATTAGGCCGAAAGGACATTTGGCCAAACAGACATTAGGCCGAGAGACATTAGGCCGAGAGACATTAGGCCGAGAGACATTAGGCCGAACGGACATTAGGGCGAACGGACATTTGGTCGAACGGATACTAGGCCGAGTGACGTTTGGCCGAACAGACATTAGGCCGAGAGATATTTGGACGAACGGACATTAGGCCGAGAGACATTTGGACGACGGACTTTAGGCCGTGAGACATTTGGCCGACGGACATTAGGCCGAGCGGGCATTTGGCCGACGGACATTTGGCCGACGGAGATTAGGCCGAACGGATATTTGGCCGAACAGACATTAGGCCGAGAGATATTTGGCCGTACGGACATTAGGCCGAGAAACATTTGGCCGACGGACATTAGGCTGAACGGACATGTGGCCGAACGGACATTTGGCCGAGCAGACATTAGGCCGAGAGACATTTGGGCGATGGACATTAGGCCGAGATACATTGGCAGAATGGACATTAGGCCGAGAGACATTTGGCTGAACGGATATTAGGCCGTGAGACATTTGGCCGACGGACATTAGGCCGAACGGACATTTGGCCGAACGGACATTAGGCCGAGAGAGATTTGGCCGAACGGACATTAGGCCGAGAGACATTTGGGCGATGGACATTAGGCCGAGAGTCATTTGGCAGAATGGACATTAGGCCGAGAGACATTTGGCCGACGGACATTAGGCCGAACGGACATTTGGCCGAACGGACATTAGGCGGAGAGACATTTGGCCGAACAGACATTAGGCCGTGAGACATTTGCGCGACGGACATTAAGCCGAGAGTCATTTGGCAGAATGGATATTAGGCCGAGAGACATTTGGCTGAGGGACATTTGGCCGACGAACATTAGGCCGAACGGACATTTGGCCGAACTGACATTAGGCCGAGAGACATTTGGCCGAACAGACATTAGGCCGAGAGATATTTGGTCGAACGGTCATTAGGCCGAGAAACATTTGGGCGACGGACATTAGGCTGAACGGACATTTGGCCGAACGGACATTTGGCCAAACGGACATTAGGCCGAGAGACATTTGGCTGAGGGACATTAGGCCGAACTGACATTTGACCGATGGACATTAGGCCGAGAAACATTGGCAGAATGGACATTAGGCCGAGAGACATTTGGCCGAAAGGACATTAGGTCGCACGGACATTTGGCCGAACGGACATTAGGCCGATAGATATTTGGGCGACGGACATTAGGCCGAACGGACATTTGGCCGAACGGACATTAGGCCGAGAGACATTTGGCCGAACAGACATTAGGCCGAGAGACATTTGGGCGATGGACATTAGGCCGAGAGACATTTGGCAGAATGGGCTTTAGGCCGAGAGATATTTGGCCGACGGGCATTAGGCCGAACAGACATTTCGTCGAACGGTCATTAGGCCGAACGGACATTTGGCCGAACGGACATCAGGCCGAGAGACATTTGGCCGAACAGACATAAGGCCGCGAGACATTTGGTCGATGGACATTAGGCCGAGAGACATTGGCAGAATGGACATTAGGCCGAGAGATATTTGGCCGAACAGACATTCGACCGAGAGACATTTGGCCGACGGACATTAGGCCGAAAGGACATTTGGCCAAACAGACATTAGGCCGAGAGACATTAGGCCGAGAGACATTAGGCCGAACGGACATTAGGGCGAACGGACATTTGGTCGAACGGATACTAGGCCGAGTGACGTTTGGCCGAACAGACATTAGGCCGAGAGATATTTGGACGAACGGATATTAGGCCGAGAGACATTTGGACGACGGACTTTAGGCCGTGAGACATTTGGCCGACGGACATTAGGCCGAACGGGCATTTGGCCGACGGACATTTGGCCGACGGAGATTAGGCCGAACGGATATTTGGCCGAACAGACATTAGGCCGAGAGATATTTGGCCGTACGGACATTAGGCCGAGAAACATTTGGGCGACGGACATTAGGCTGAACGGACATTTGGCCGAACGGACATTTGGCCGAACGGACATTAGGCCGAGAGAGATTTGGCCGAACGGACATTAGGCCGAGAGACATTTGGGCGATGGACATTAGGCCGAGAGTCATTTGGCAGAATGGACATTAGGCCGAGAGACATTTGGCCGACGGACATTAGGCCGAACGGACATTTGGCCGAACGGACATTAGGCGGAGAGACATTTGGCCGAACAGACATTAGGCCGAGAGACATTTGGCCGAAGAGACATTAGGCAGAGAGACATTTGGCCGACGGACATTAGGCCGAACGGACATTTGGCCGAACGGACATTAGGCCGAGAGAGATTTGGCCGAACGGACATTAGGCCGAGAGACATTTGGGCGATGGACATTAGGCCGAGAGTCATTTGGCAGAATGGACATTAGGCCGAGAGTCATTTGGCCGACGGACATTAGGCCGAACGGACATTTGGCCGAACGGACATTAGGCGGAGAGACATTTGGCCGAACAGACATTAGGCCGAGAGACATTTGGCCGAAGAGACATTAGGCAGAGAGACATTTGGCCGACGGACATTAGGCCGAACGGACATTTGGCCAAACAGACATTAGGCCGAGAGATATTTGGTCGAACGGTCATTAGGCCGAGAAACATTTGCGCGACGGACATTAAGCCGAGAGTCATTTGGCAGAATGGATATTAGGCCGAGAGACATTTGGCTGAGGGACATTTGGCCGACGAACATTAGGCCGAACGGACATTTGGCCGAACGGACATTAGGCCGAGAGACATTTGGCCGAACAGACATTAGGCCGAGAGACATTTGGCCGAACACATATTAGGCCGAGAGACATTTGGCCGACGGACATTAGGCCGAACTGACATTTGGCCGAACGGACATTAGGCCGATAGACATTTGGCCGAACAGACATTAGGCCGAGAGATAATTGGCCGAAAAGATATTAGGCCGAACGGACATTTGGTCGAACGGATATTAGGCAGAGAGACGTTAGGCCGAACAGATATCAGGCCAAGAGATATTTGGACGAACGGATATTTGACCGAACAGACATTAAGCTGAGAGATAATAGGCCGAACGGACATTAGGCCGAACGGACATTTGGCCTAACAGACATTAGGCCGAGAGATATTTGTCCGAACGGACATTAGGTCGAGAGACATTTGGACGACGGACATTAGGCCGAACGGACATTTGGCGGAACCGATATTAGGCCGAGAGATATTTGGCCGAACAGACATTAGGCCGAGAAACATTTGGGCGACGGACATTAGGCTGAACGGACATTTGGCCGAACGGACATTTGGCCGAACAGACATTAGGCCGAGAGACATTTGGGCGATGGACATTAGGCCGAGAGACATTGGCACAATGGATATTAGGCCGAGAGACATTTGGCTGAACGGATATTAGGCCGATAGACATTTGGCCGACGGACATTAGGCCGAACGGACATTTGGCCGAACGGACATTAGGCCGAGAGAGATTTGGCCTAACGGACATTAGGCCGAGAGACATTTGGGCGATGGACATTTGGCCGAGAGTCATTTGTCAGAATGGACATTAGGCCGAACGGACATTTGGCCGACGGACATTAGGCCGAACGGACATTTGGCCGAAGAAACATTAGGCCGAGAGACATTTGGCCGAACAGACATTAGGCCAAGAGACATTTGGCCGAAAGACATTAGGCCGAACGGACATTTGGCCAAACAGACATTAGGCCGAGAGATATTTGGTCGAACGGTCATTAGGCCGAGAAACATTTGGGCGACGGATATTAGGCTGAACGGACATTTGGCCGAACGGACATTTGGCCGAACGGACATTTGGCCGAACGGACATTAGGCCGAGAGACATTTGGCTGAGGGACATTAGGCCGAACTGACATTTGGCCGATGGACATTAGGCCGAGAAACATTGGCAGAATGGACATTAGGCCGAGAGAGATTTGGCTGAACAGACATTAGGTCGAACGGACATTTGGCCGAACGGACATTAGGCCGAGAGACATTTGGCCGAACAGACATTAGGCCGAGAGACATTTGGGCGATGGACATTAGGCCGAGAGATATTTGGCAGAATGGACATTAGGCCGAGAGATATTTGGCCGACGGGCATTAGGCCGAACAGACATTTCGTCGAACGGCCATTAGGCCGAGGGACATTTGGCCGAACGAACATTAGGCCGAGAGACATTTGGCAGAATGGACATAAGGCCGAAAGACATTTGGCCGACAGACATTAGGCCGAACGGACATTTGGCCGAACGGACATTAGGCCGAGAGACATTTGGCCGAACAGACATTAGGCCGAGAGACATTTGGCCGAACAGATATTAGACCGAGAGACATTTGGCCAAACAGACATTAGGCCGAGAGATATTTGGCCGAAAGGATATTAGGCCGAACGGACATTTGGTCGAACGGATATTAGGCAGAGAGACGTTAGGCCGAACAGATATCATGCCAAGAGATATTTGGACGAACGGATATTTGACCGAACACACATTAAGCTAAGAGACAATAGGCCGAACGGACATTAGACCGAACGTACATTTGGCCTAACAGACATTAGGCCGAGAGATATTTGGCCGAACGGACATTAGGTCGAGAGACATTTGGACGGCGGACATTAGGCCGAACGGACATTTGGCCGAACAGACATTAGGCCGAGAGATATTTGGCCGAACGGACATTAAGCCGAAAAACATTTGGGCGACGGACATTAGGCTGAACGGACATTTGGCCGAACGGACATTTGGCCGAACAGACATTAGGCCGAGAGACATTTGGGCGATGGACATTAGGCCGAGAGACATTGGCAGAATGGACACTAGCCCGAGAGAGATTTGGCTGAACGGATATTAGGCCGATAGACATTTGGCCGACGGACATTAGGCCGAACGGACATTTGGCCGAACGGACATTAGGCCGAGAGAGATTTCGCCGAACTGACATTAGGCCGAGAGACATTTGGGCGATGGACATTAGGCCGAGAGTCATTTGGCAGAATGGACATTAGGCGGAGAGACATTTGGCCGACGGACATTAGGCCGAACGGATATTTGGCCGAACGGACATTAGGCCCAGAGACATTTGGCCGAAAAAATATTAGGCCGAGAGACATTTGGCCGAACAGACATTAGGCCAAGAGACATTTGGCCGAAAGACATTAGGCCGAACGGACATTTGGCCAAACAGACATTAGGCCGAGAGATATTTGGTCGAACGGTCATTAGGCCGAGAAACATTTCGGCGACGGACATTAGGCTGAACGGACATTTGGCCGAAAGGACATTTGGCCGAACGGACATTTGGCCGAACGGACATTAGGCCGAGAGACATTTGGCTGAGGGACATTAGGCCGAGAGACATTTGGCTGAGGAACATTAGGCCGAACTGACATTTGGCCGATGGACATTAGGCCGAGAAACATTGGCAGAATGGACATTAGCCCGAGAGACATTTGGCCGAACGGACATTAGGCCGATAGATATTTGGGCGACGGACATTAGGCCGAACGGACATTAGGCCGAGAGACATTTGGCCGGACAGACATTAGGCCGATAGATATTTGGGCGACGGACATTAGGCCGAACGGACATTTGGCCGAACGGACATTAGGCCGAGAGACATTTGGCCGGACAGACATTAGGCCGAGAGACATTTGGGCGATGGACATTAGGCCGTACGGACATTTGGCCGAACGGACATATAGGCCGAGAGACATTTGGCCGAACAGACATTAGGCCGAGAGATATTTGGCCGAAAGGATATTAGGCCGAACGGACATTTGGTCGAACGGATATTAGGCAGAGAGACGTTAGGCCGAACAGATATCAGGCCAAGAGATATTTGGACGAACGGATATTTGGCCGAACAGACATTAAGCTGAGAGACAATAGGCCGAACGGACATTAGGCCGAACGGAAATTTGGCCGAACAGACATTAGGCCGAGAGATATTTGGCCGAACGGACATTAGGTCGAGAGACATTTGGACGACGGACATTAGGCCGAACGGACATTTGGCCGAACAGACATTAGGCCGAGAGACATTAGGCCGAACGGACATTAGACCGAACGGACATTTGGCCGAACAGACATTAGGCCGAGAGATATTTGGCCGAACGGACATTAGGCCGAGAAACATTTGGGCGACGGACTTTAGGCCGAACGGACATTTGGCCGAACGGACATTAGGCCGAGAGACATTTGGCTGAATAGACATTAGGCCAAGAGACATTTGGCCGATGGACATTAGGCCGAGAGACATTTGGCCGGACGGACATTAGGTAGAACGGACATTTGGCCGAACGGACATTAGGCCGATAGACATTTGGGCGACGGACATTAGGCCGAACGGACATTTGGCCGAACGGACATTTGGCCGAGAGACATTTGGCCGAACGGTCATTAGGCCGATAGACATTTGGCCGAACAGACATTACGCCGAGAGATTTTTGGCCGAAAGGATATTAGGCCGAACGGACATTTGGTCGAACGGACATTAGGCCGATAGACATTTGGGCGACACAAATTAGGCCGAACGGACATTTGGCCGAGAGACATTTGGCCGAATGGACATTAGGCTGAACGGACATTTGGTCGAACTGCCATTAGGCCAAGAGACATTTGACCGAACGGTTATTAGGCCGAGAGACATTTGGCAGAATGGACATTAGGCGGAGAGACTTTTGGCCGACGGTCATTAGGCCCAACGGACATTTGACAGAACGGACATTAGGCCGAGAGACATTTGGCCGAACAGACATTAAGCCGGGAGACATTTGGCCGCACAGACATTAGTCAGAGAGACATTTGGTCTACGGACATTAGCCCGAACGGACATTGGGCCAAAAAGACATTAGGCCGAGAATAATTTGGCCGAACTGACATTAGGCCGAGAGTCATTTGGCCGACGGACATTAGGCCGAGAAACATTTGGGCGACGGACGTTAGGCTGAACTGACATTAGGCTGAACGGACATTTGGCCGAACGGACATTAGACCGAGAGACATTTAGCCGACGGAAATTAGGCCAAACTGATATTTGGCCGAACGGACATTAGGCCGAGAGACATTTGGGCGATGGACATTAGGCCGAGAGACATTTGGCAGAATGAACATTAGGCCGAGAGACATTTGGGCGATGGACATGAGGCCGAACGGACATTTGGTCGAACGGACATTAGGCCGAGAGACATTTGGCCGAACAGACATTAGGCCCAGAGACATTTGGCCGACGGACATTAGGCCAAACAGACATTGGCCAAACAGACATTAGGCCGAGAGATATTTGGCCGAACGGACATTAGGCCGATAGACATTTGGGCGACGGACATTAGGCCGAACGGACATTTGGCCGAACGGACATCAGGCCGAGAGACATTTGGCCGAACGGACATTAGGTCGAGAGAGATTTGGGCGATGGACATTAGGCCGGGAGACATTTGGGCGAACGGACATTTGGCCGAACGGACATTAGGCCGGAAGACATTTGGGCAAACAGACCTTAGGCCGAGAGACATTTGGCCGAACAGACATTAGGCCGAGATACATTTGGGCGATGGACATTAGGCCGAGAGGCATTGGCAGAATGGACGTTAGGCCGAGAGTTATTCGGCCGAACGGTTATAAGGCCGAGAGACATTTGGCCGACGGACATTAGGCCGAACGGACATTTGGCCGAACGGACATTAGGCCGATAGTCATTTGGGCGACGGACATTAGGCCGAACGGATATTTGACCGAACGGACATCAGGCCGAGAGACATTTGGCCGAACGGACATTAGGCCGAGAGACATTTGGGCGATGGACATTAGGCCGAGAGACATTTGGCAGAATGGACATTAGGCCGAACGGACATTAGGCCGAACGGACATTTGGCCGAACTGACATTAGGCCGAGAGACATTAGGCTGAACGGACATTTAGCCGAACGGACATTTGGCCGAACATACATTAGGCCGAGAGACATTTGGCCGAACAGACATTAGGCCGAGATACATTTGGGCGATGGACATTAGGCCGAGAGACATTGGCAGACTGGACATTAGGCTGAGAGTTATTTGGCCGAACGGATATTAGGCCGAGAGACATTTGGCCCACGGACATTAGGCCGAACGGACATTTGGCCGAACGGACATTAGGCCGATAGACATTTGGCCGACGGACATTAGGCCGAACGGACATTTGGCCGAACGGACATCAGGCCGAGAGACATTTGGCCGAACGGACATTAGGCCGAGAGACATTTGGGCGATGGACATTAGGCCGAGAGGCATTTGGCAGAATGAACATTAGGCCGAGAGACATTTGGGCGACGGACATTAGGCCGAACGGACATTTGGCCGAACGGACATTAGGCCGAGAGACATTTGGCCGAAAAGACATTACGCCAAGAGACATTTGTCCGACGGACATTAGTCCGAACGGACATTTGGCCAAACAGACATTAGGCCGAGAGATATTTGGCCGAACGGACATTAGGCCGAGAGACATTTGGCAGAATGGACATTAGGCCGAACGAACATTTGGCCGAACGGACATTTGGCCGAACGGACATTAGGCCGGAAGACATTTGGCCAAACAGACTTTAGGCCGAGAGACATTTGGCCGAACAGACATTAGGCCGAGATACATTTGGCCCACGGACATTAGGCCGAACGGACATTTGGCCGAACGGACATTAGGCCGATAGACATTTGGCCGACGGACATTAGGCCGAACGGACATTTGGCCGAACGGACATCAGGCTGAGAGACATTTGGCCGACGGACATTAGGCCGAACGGACATTTGGCCGAACTGACATTAGGCCGAGAGACATTAGGCTGAACGGACTTTTAGCTGAACGGACATTTGGCCGAACAGACATTAGGCCGAGAGACATTTGGCCGAACGGACATTAGGCCGAGAGACATTTGGGCGACGGACATTAGGCCGAACAGACATTTGGCCGAACGGACATTTGGCCGAACGGACATTAGGCCGGAAGACATTTGGCCGAACAGACATTAGGCCGAGAGAAATTTGGCCGAACAGACATTAGGCCAAGAGACATTTGGCCGACGGACATTAGGCCGAACGGACATTTGGCCGAACAGACATTAGGCCGAGAGACATAAGGCCGAACGGACATTAGGCCGAACGGACATTTGGCCGAACAGATATTAGGCCGAGAGACATTAGTTTGAACGGACATTTAGCCGAACGGACATTTGGCCGAACAGACATTAGGCCGAGAGACATTAGTTTGAACGGACATTTAGCCGAACGGACATTTGGCCGAACAGACATTAGGCCGAGAGACATTAGGCCGAACGGACATTAGACCGAACGGACATTTGGCCGAACAGACATTAGGCCGAGAGATATTTGGCCGAACGGACATTAGGCCGAGAAACATTTTGGCGACGGACTTTAGGCCGAACGGACATTTGGCCGAACGGACATTAGGCCGAGAGACATTTGGCTGAATAGACATTAGGCCGAGAGACATTTGGCCGATGGACATTAGGCCGAGAGACATTTGGCCGGACGGACATTATGTAGAACGGACATTTGGCCGAACGGACATTAGGCCGATAGACATTTGGGCGACGGACATTAGGCCGAACGGACATTTGGCCGAACGGACATTTGGCCGAGAGACATTTGGCCGAACGGTCATTAGGCCGATAGACATTTGGCCGAACAGACATTACGCCGAGAGATTTTTGGCCGAAAGGATATTAGGCCGAACGGACATTTGGTCGAACGGACATTAGGCCGATAGACATTTGGGCGACACAAATTAGGCCGAACGGACATTTGGCCGAGAGACATTTGGCCGAATGGACATTAGGCTGAACGGACATTTGGTCGAACTGCCATTAGGCCAAGAGACATTTGACCGAACGGTTATTAGGCCGAGAGACATTTGGCAGAATGGACATTAGGCGGAGAGACTTTTGGCCGACGGTCATTAAGCCGAACGGACATTTGGCAGAACGGACATTAGGCCGAGAGACATTTGGCCGAACAGACATTAAGCCGGGAGACATTTGGCCGCACAGACATTAGTCAGAGAGACATTTGGTCTACGGACATTAGCCCGAACGGACATTGGGCCAAAAAGACATTAGGCCGAGAATAATTTGGCCGAACTGACATTAGGCCGAGAGTCATTTGGCCGACGGACATTAGGCCGAGAAACATTTGGGCGACGGACGTTAGGCTGAACTGACATTAGGCTGAACGGACATTTGGCCGAACGGACATTAGACCGAGAGACATTTAGCCGACGGAAATTAGGCCAAACTGATATTTGGCCGAACGGACATTAGGCCGAGAGACATTTGGGCGATGGACATTAGGCCGAGTGACATTTGGCAGAATGAACATTAGGCCGAGAGACATTTGGGCGATGGACATGAGGCCGAACGGACATTTGGTCGAACGGACATTAGGCCGAGAGACATTTGGCCGAACAGACATTAGGCCCAGAGACATTTGGCCGACGGACATTAGGCCAAACAGACATTGGCCAAACAGACATTAGGCCGAGAGATATTTGGCCGAACGGACATTAGGCCGATAGACATTTGGGCGACGGACATTAGGCCGAACGGACATTTGGCCGAACGGACATCAGGCCGAGAGACATTTGGCCGAACGGACATTAGGTCGAGAGAGATTTGGGCGATGGACATTAGGCCGGGAGACATTTGGGCGAACGGACATTTGGCCGAACGGACATTAGGCCGGAAGACATTTGGGCAAACAGACCTTAGGCCGAGAGACATTTGGCCGAACAGACATTAGGCCGAGATACATTTGGGCGATGGACATTAGGCCGAGAGGCATTGGCAGAATGGACGTTAGGCCGAGAGTTATTCGGCCGAACGGTTATAAGGCCGAGAGACATTTGGCCGACGGACATTAGGCCGAACGGACATTTGGCCGAACGGACATTAGGCCGATAGTCATTTGGGCGACGGACATTAGGCCGAACGGATATTTGACCGAACGGACATCAGGCCGAGAGACATTTGGCCGAACGGACATTAGGCCGAGAGACATTTGGGCGATGGACATTAGGCCGAGAGACATTTGGCAGAATGGACATTAGGCCGAACGGACATTAGGCCGAACGGACATTTGGCCGAACTGACATTAGGCCGAGAGACATTAGGCTGAACGGACATTTAGCCGAACGGACATTTGGCCGAACATACATTAGGCCGAGAGACATTTGGCCGAACAGACATTAGGCCGAGATACATTTGGGCGATGTACATTAGGCCGAGAGACATTGGCAGACTGGACATTAGGCTGAGAGTTATTTGGCCGAACGGATATTAGGCCGAGAGACATTTGGCCCACGGACATTAGGCCGAACGGACATTTGGCCGAACGGACATTAGGCCGATAGACATTTGGCCGACGTACATTAGGCCGAACGGACATTTGGCCGAACGGACATCAGGCCGAGAGACATTTGGCCGAACGGACATTAGGCCGAGAGACATTTGGGCGATGGACATTAGGCCGAGAGGCATTTGGCAGAATGAACATTAGGCCGAGAGACATTTGGGCGACGGACATTAGGCCGAACGGACATTTGGCCGAACGGACATTAGGCCGAGAGACATTTGGCCGAAAAGACATTACGCCAAGAGACATTTGTCCGACGGACATTAGTCCGAACGGACATTTGGCCAAACAGACATTAGGCCGAGAGATATTTGGCCGAACGGACATTAGGCCGAGAGACATTTGGCAGAATGGACATTAGGCCGAACGAACATTTGGCCGAACGGACATTTGGCCGAACGGACATTAGGCCGGAAGACATTTGGCCAAACAGACTTTAGGCCGAGAGACATTTGGCCGAACAGACATTAGGCCGAGATACATTTGGCCCACGGACATTAGGCCGAACGGACATTTGGCCGAACGGACATTAGGCCGATAGACATTTGGCCGACGGACATTAGGCCGAACGGACATTTGGCCGAACGGACATCAGGCTGAGAGACATTTGGCCGACGGACATTAGGCCGAACGGACATTTGGCCGAACTGACATTAGGCCGAGAGACATTAGGCTGAACGGACTTTTAGCTGAACGGACATTTGGCCGAACAGACATTAGGCCGAGAGACATTTGGCCGAACGGACATTAGGCCGAGAGACATTTGGGCGACGGACATTAGGCCGAACAGACATTTGGCCGAACGGACATTTGGCCGAACGGACATTAGGCCGGAAGACATTTGGCCGAACAGACATTAGGCCGAGAGAAATTTGGCCGAACAGACATTAGGCCAAGAGACATTTGGCCGACGGACATTAGGCCGAACGGACATTTGGCCGAACAGACATTAGGCCGAGAGACATAAGGCCGAACGGACATTAGGCCGAACGGACATTTGGCCGAACAGATATTAGGCCGAGAGACATTAGTTTGAACGGACATTTAGCCGAACGGACATTTGGCCGAACAGACATTAGGCCGAGAGACATTAGTTTGAACGGACATTTAGCCGAACGGATATTTGGCCGAACAGACATTAGCCCAAGAGACATTTGGGGAACGGACATTAGGCCGAGAGACGTTTGGCCGAACAGTCATTAGGCCAAGAGATATTTGGCCGAACGGACATTTGGCCGATAGACATTTGGGCGACGGACATTAGGCCGAACGGACATTTGGCCGAACGGACATTATGCCGAGAGACATTTGGCCGAACGGACATTAGGCCTAGAGACATTTGGGCGATGGACATTAGGCCGAGAGACATTTGGCAGAATGGACATTAGGCCGAGAGACATTTGGGCGACGGACATTAGGCTGAACGGACATTTGTCCGAACGGACATTTGGCCGAACGGACATTAGGCCGAGAGACATTTGGCCGAACGGACATTAGGCCGAGAGACATTTGGACAACGGAGATTAGGCCGAACGGACATTAGGCCGAACGACATTTTGGCGACGGACATTAGGCCAAACGGACATTTGGCCGAACGGACATTAGGCCGAGAGACATTTGGCCGAACAGACATTAGGCCGAGAGACATTTGGGCGATGGACATTAGGCCGAGAGACATTTGGCAGAATGGACATTAGGCCGAGAGACATTTGGGCGACGGACATTAGGCCGAACGGACATTTGTCCGAACAGACATTTGGCCGAACGGACATTAGGCCGAGAGACATTTGGCCGACGGACTAAGCCGAGAGACATTTGTATAAATGGACATTTAGCCGAGAGACATTTGGCCGAGCGGACCTTTGGCTGGCGGACATTTGGCTGGCGGACATTTGGTCGGATGGAAATTTCTCCGAAAATTACAAGTAAAAATATTAAAAACTTATTAGCTGTAGTATAAGGTAGAATAGGATTAATAATTAGCACTGAATTTCATGTAATTAAATTCAGTTATGTGCCTTACGTGATACTCCCTTAGCCGATCATGTATCTTTCGATACATGACTGACGAGGTCAGATTTTTCCCGCAGTAGGTTGCCATTTCTTTCAACGGTAGACCAGTTGCCATCCACGGCTATAGAACTCGGCCTCTCCTCCTATTTACTGGCGGGGGGAGAAGAGGATTCATATTAGGTAGGTGCAAAAATAATATCGTTTTTTGACGTTAAAAAATAGGTCAAAAAACGATATTATTTTTGCACCTACCTAATACCTTTCCCAAGGGTATTAGCACGTAAGTGAATGCAATGGATTCGACTGGAATTCGAACCCGGCTCTCCGATTCTTCAATCCGACCGCTATCTCGCGATTAAATTACTAAATCTAAATTTAAAAGTTTTCCTATTTCAATATTTTTTTATTAGTGTAGTTGGGTAAAAAGTATTATTATTTATTTATTTTATTTAAATTCGTATATAACAGTAAGATAAAAGCTAGTTAATCCCTTTAAGATAATGATCATTAAAAGCGAAATTGAATTATCTTTCATTAAAATCTTAAGATTTTTTCTGTACTAAAATGTCCTTTTTTTCAAAATACTTATCATCTTACAGTAATATTTGATGTAAAATATAATATATACAGAATAGATTTTTTAAAAAGCCTGTGAAATAAAAACATAAAAATTATATACTACATATGAATATCACGAATGATACTCACCTTGTTCAGAAATATTTAGACTGCCAGCTATATACACCTATGTTCTCAGATCGATGGTTAAAAGTGGCTTCGAGTGAGTGAAGTCCATTGACCTTGGCAAAGACCATCCTTCATCGAACCTTGCAAACTGGCGCTACACAATCAAAAAGAATTATACCAAATAACATGTCTCTTGAAGACGTTCAATAACAGCAACAACTAAAAAGGACAGAACAAGGACAAATTAATACTGTAAATAAATAGAAATATATGTTGCACATTACGATAAAGAATGCGACATGCATGTAAGTACGCTACTACATATTCGGCTAAATGTCCATTCGGTTAAATGTCCGTCTCCCAAATACCTGTCACCCAAATGTCCGAGTATCCATGGAACTTGAAGTGAAACTAATAATATAATCAAATTGTTAACTTTCTAAAAACAAAAGTTTTGCATAGAATCTCCCATCAATAGAAGAAAGAGTGATAACAGGGAACTCAAGATTGGTTGGTTGTTTTGTCTGATGCCTTATCAACCTCATTGAGTCATTTAATGCTAACAAAATTTTGAAATGGATTCATAGCCATAGTTTGGTAAAAAAAAAAAAAAAGATGTGTATGTATACATATATATTTGAACAGTTTTTTTCAATTACTCATATTTTTGAGTACAATCCAACTTCTTTTAGGAAATTTCACAATCTTGGATGGTTTTATTTTCGTAAAAAGTTAAAAAAAAAAAAAAAAAATTACTCAGTAATATTTTGTTCGCACTAGATCAAAATCTACACACTCTAACAGTATATACGAGGGTCATTCAATAAATAAGGTGAATTTTTCGGTATAAGGTCTTCTATTAGGGTGGTGCAAAAATAATGACGTAATAATGTCGTTTTTTGACGTATTTTTAAAGTCAAAAAACGACATTATTACGTCATTATTTTTGCACCAACCTAATAATACAGATAGAAGCTTACTTTTTTTCTTTTTTTTTTTTTTTTGTAAAACTTTTTTTTCACATGGATTTAATTTCTTTTGCAGATTAAAAAAAAAATGAGAGTTTTGGCGATTAACAAAGATGGCCGACCAAGAAGCATGCTCCAGGATTCAACAGCGGCCAGTTATCAAATTTTTGGTTGCTAAAGGGTGCAAACCAGTTGAAATTCATCGGAGAATGTCAATTGTGTATGGTGCCACATATTTCAACCAAAAAAATGTCTACAAGAGGGCTAAATTGTTTAAAGAAGGACAGAGCAGTGTTGAGGATGAAGACAGGCTTGGGAGGCCTACAGATGTGAGGTCTCCTGAGGTGATCGAATCAGTCAATGACCTCATTTTGTCTGACTGAAGAACTACTGTGAACTGCTGTGGCAGGTCAAGAAAGACATAAAGAACAAACGCAGGGGTCATCAGTCAGAAGGAGTCATCCTGCATCATGACAACGCAAGGCCTCACACAGCAGCCCAAACGGTGCAGACCATCAACGAGCTCCCTCATCCCCCTTACAGCCCAGACCTTGCCCCTTTCAGACTTTCACCTGTTTGGTCCGCTGAAAACGTTCACGAGAGGCACGAAGTTTAAAAGTGATGATGAAGTCAAAAGTGTTGTGAACGACTGGCTGGGATATCAGTCCAAATATTTTTACGCTGAGTGAATACGGAAGCTTGTGTACAGATGGGAAAAGTGGGTGACAGTGCTGGGAGACAACGTTGAAAAATAAAAAAAGTAAACTTCTGTCTGTATTAGAAGTCCTTATACCGAAACATTCACCTTATTTATTGAAAGACCCTCGCATTTCCATGTAAATTTCTCTTGGCATGTTTGGTTTGGTTTGTTTTGTTTTGCTTTACGGCATATCAACCTTAATCGGTTATTTAATGCCGACATCATTTTTAGGATAGATTCGTATGAATAGAAAATGTATTCCTTGGTTTAGATTGGTTTGGTTTATTTTGTTTAACGGCTTATCAACCTCAATGGGATATTTAATGCCGACATCATTTTTAGGATAGATTCGTATGAATCGAATATGTATGCTTTGGTTTATATTGGTTTGGTTTATTTTGTTTTACGGCATATCAACCTCAATGGGATATTTAATGCCGACAACATTTTTTAGGATAGATTCGGATGAATAGAATATGTATGTTTTGGTTTATATTGGTTTGGTTTATTTTGTTTTACGGCATATCAACCTCAATGGGTTATTTAATGCCGACAACTTTTTTTTCGGGTAAAATATTTTGTTTTTCCAAAAATCTATTTCTGGTAATTTTTTTCCTCAAAAATGACTAATTGGTAATATTATTTTCAAAAACGTATTGCTAATAATTTTTTTTTTCAAAAATATATTTGTAATAGCTTTTTTTCTTCCACAATTTATTTCTGGGTAATAATTTTTACAAAGTATTTCTGGTATTAAAACCTATTTTTACACTTTTATAATGCTTTTAACTCGGTTTGGGGGTTAACTATTTGCCCGTAGCTGGGACCCTAATAGGTGCTACCACCCTGAGTTAGGGTTAACCTGGGAACACCAGCAATTAAGAGGTGGTTCTACGTTCCTCAAAATCTCCTGATCAGAGGCCTTGCTGATGGACGTAGTTTATCGTCTTACCCTGGACGCGGATGTAATGAACTCAAGAATTATCATTTTCTCGCAAACAGTTTTGAGAAGAAGATTCTATAAATGTCAGCTTAGATTAACCTAACTTTTCGATCAATGAACGTCTATTTTCTCCATTACTTCGCTATTAGCATAAAAGGCTTAAATGTTTTGTGGTTTACTGTGGTTAACTGAAAAGGTACGTAAAAATAACAGTAAAAGCTTCTTTCTGAAACAACACATTGCTTATTCTAAATGTCTCAGGAATATGTTTATTGTAATTCCATAAATCAACAAGGACAAAATTAAGATTGAATTATCACACATTTATTAAGTATTTTGATTATCTTGTCATTAGAACGCCTACATCAGGGAAATAAATTCCCTTAGGGTTTTATTAAAAGCCATTTAAAAGCTTTCAAAGCAATCAAAAGACAGCATAAACATTTACGTCACAGGAACATAGTAACTATATCATCTTTGATGCGCGGGTAGTGTAATGATTAGTGCCACAACATCAGAAGTCAGCGAGCCGGGTTCGAATTCTTGCTAAGTTCGTTACATTCATTTTCAAGAATGCCCTTTGGAATGGTAGGAATCCATGTCTCCTCTTTCACCTATGGGTTAAATAATAAGACTTACATCAGGGAAAATTATTGTTACCTCAAAGAAATTAAGACACCATTCTCTTGCACAAAATGAATTATTCTTAACCCTAGAAGACTAACCATAGGTATTATTTACCCAGTGCAAATTTTCCTATTTTTAATTACAATTTTCAGTAACTGATTTTCTTACCTAAATAATATATTTTTCACTTCCTATTAATGTTACCTTAAAGTACAAAGTTTGAAGTGTCTGCATGTAAAATATTTCAAATAAAGATTTATATTTAATATTTGTTTTGATATTTTCAAAATCGGGTATGATATACCTATGGTTAGTAGTGCTGTAACTTTAATTGATGGTTAGTGTTCTAGGGTTAAAATCCAAAATATATTTATAATTTAAATGAACTGTAAAGGGTAGATAAGCCGTAAAAAATCAAACCATCAATCAATCCTATGATGTTTCATCCGGAAAATACTGTATTTGATTATATTTGTTCAATTCCTCATTCTCCATTAAATTATTAAAGCCGTTTATTATAAATGCCGAGAAATCAAACTGGAATTTTTACCAAAATCAGACGTTTCCAATATTCGCTTTCAAATGAGTACAAAATCAGAATTTTCGACCAATGAATTCTGGAGTAATATTTTAATGAATTTATTTAAAACAATAAATTTCGGAAATTGAATACAAAAATGTGAAAAAATGCTACGCGTTTAAACCTTCGATTGGACGTCTACAAAATAATGTTTTTACCAATGCAATTACACACACACACACAGACACACACACACACACACACACATATATATATATATATATATATATATATATATATATATATATATATAAAATTAAATTATATATATAATTAAATTATATATAATTAAATTATATATATATATATATAAATTATAAATTAGATGAAAATATACTAAAAAAATTAGTAAATACTAATATATCTACAACAGATCCTAGCAAAAAATTAAGTTAATCATATACTACACTAAATCTAGTATATCCAACTCTATTATTCGCAATGATTCTTCGCCCCCGGTTAGCGATTTGCAAAAAACAAACATAGTTTGCAAATTCAAGTGCCCTTTGAGAGATTATATCTCCAACGAATTAAATAATATATATGTTGGTCACACCACAAACTCTCTTTCACGACGCTTGACACTACATTTGAATGAAAACTCTAACATTTTTAGGCATTTAAAACAACATGCCTGCCCGCACACACAATTACGGAAAAACTTTGTTGAAAACACAACTATACTTAAACATGAAAACAATAAACAAAAACTACAAATTTTTGAAGCTATATTCATAAAACAGTTGAAACCTAACCTGAACAAAATAAACTATAAAATCTCCACAAATATTCTTAAATGCCTATGATTGGTAACAGAAGTCATTAGTTTATACCAATAACTTCCCATACTTAATACTTCTCGTTTACAATCTCGCGTGGTTATGTATGATATCACGAGCTGCGACACTATTTTCGTTTCTAACGTCTTATATGCACGAGTTTGTCGTTGCTTAGAAATCTTCCATGTAAACATAAACAGACTATCATTATTGTGTTGTCCGTGTATTATTTAATATATTGTAATGTAATTGTCATTTTTGATAATGGCTTATGTAAGCCGAAAGATTAGATAGGATTTAAAATATGTATCAATATATACGCGTGTGTGTGTATATGCGTGTGTGTGTGTGTGTGTGTTTTGTTAAATAATATAGATATATTGTATCTACTTATTTGTATATCGATCATTTCAATTTTTCTATTTAGTTTCTTGATAGTGAGATGAAATCCAATAAGAAAGGCGCCAAGTACTTAACCCAAGTATATATATATATATATATATATATATATATATATATATATATAAAGCCTGTAAAGTTTTTTATTGTAATATTTTGTAAGGATATGCAAGTCTTCCGTTAATGGAGATAAATCCCGTGGGTCACATAACGGATCGCTTAATGACATCAGTGAGGAAAGTAACCGCCAAATTTTATTTCATTTATAGCAGCTAAACTGTATGGTTGCTTTCCTTAACTCGGAACCCCCATATACCGGACAGAGGATAAACTTGCCTCCCCTCTAGCTTACAAGTCCATGACACTGTTTCGCTTTGGGAATATATCTTTCCCATATATAGAAAGAAACACAATTTGCAAATGCCCAAGTATCTCTGCTTCACGTTCGTGTAATATGTCCACGCCTGGACACAGATGAATCCGGCCCATATGAATCTGAAGTCCTAAACATAGCTTCTCCATATTTTACGTAAGAATGTTCCTTTTTGTTTCTCCTTGCACTCTGCCTTTCTGTGTAGATATAGGGATATGTTATTCTCTACATAGGACATCTGTCTATATGTATATATAGTTTTATGTATGTCTTACTAGTATAAAACTATCTCTTTGAAGATAAATCGTGTTTCTCTTTATATTTCTGAGATGAAGTATTATGTACACTATTTACATTGTTCGGACTATCGTCCTCATCTTTGTTGCCATATTTATCTCAACGATTCGGCCGTTGTACGCTCCGGCCTTCTTCAGGTGGTTGGAATGTCGAACTTTATTCCGCTCACTGGGGTAGACTGTTCTAGTTCCACGTGCCATGTCTTATGGATGTCAGTTATCAGTTATTTTCTTTTATTAGGTTGGTGCAAAAATAATGTCGTTTTTTGACTTATTTTTTAACGTCAAAAACGACATTATTTTTGCACCAACCTAATAATTCCCCTCCCCAAGTTCTCCACCGCCTTTACCAGATACTGAACTCACACTCTTTGGGTACTGACACTGGATCAAACTAACGACTATATCCACTGTGCATGTGTCTTTGACATTCCAAACATCTGAAGAATGCCGGAGCGTACAACGACCGAAACGTTGCGATAAATATGTCAACAAAGATGAGGAGGATAGTCCGAATAATGTAAAAAGTGCAAATCATGTTTGTCATTCGTTTTCCTTTCAGCCATTCGGTTCCGTCCATGAACTACGGTGTTGTTATACCACAGATGTAATAATGCCCATAATGGGGGAAATTCAAATTGGAGAATAGATCTTTCTCTCTCTCTCTCTCTCTCTCTCTCTCTCTCTCTCTCTCTCTCTCTCCCTCTTTCTTTCTTTCTCTCTCTATCTATCTCTCTTGTAATGCGGGGGCTGATGAGACACAACACTTAACTGGACAGAGTCAGACGTGATAATAGTATTCAATACTCAGCTAGACAATCACTGCAATAGTATTATCTTCCTCGTTTACCCAGAACTACTTCTCATGAATGGACCAGTCCATTTGTGATAGTAAGAGGGGTAACTGGCTCTTACTACAAAATCTCCCCTTTTAAGATTTACTTCCTGGAGAAGTTAAGCTTTTTTTACTATTTGGTTTAAGATCCAACTGTAAACCGTCTCTTCCCTTTACTGGAGCGTGTGATTTCCGGAGTAATCTGGAACATAGATACATCGAAAACGTCATGCAGAACCACCATTGGATCCTCGTTTTTCTTATTTGATTTATATGTCGTTTATGTACCCATGTAAACGCTTTTATCATCTACAGTAACGTACGAATAAATCTACTATAATAACATACCTCCATTATTTTTTAACGTTTTTTTTGGGGGGGGGATGCTTGCCTATTTGATTTCGATGCTAGGGGATGTTTTGATATATTGTATCGTAATGGTTTTACAGGAACTTTCAAATCTTTAGCAGTGAATTGCGTACCGTTATCCGAAACAATGGTAACCGGGATATCCCAGCAAATAATTAATTAGAGAAATTGTAAGTGTAGAAACTAGACTCTTTCATTTTAAAATTTTTGGTCATTTAGAAAAATTTTCGACTAAGATTCGGTAGTAAAAAGCACTTATCTCATCCGCGAAATCTACATGTAAACTCGAACCCGTTGTGTCTGTCATTGGCCAATGGTGGAATTTAACTGGTGGGAATTTTGCTGCCAAAGCACAACCTCTGCGCGCTTTTACCAATCTCTTAATGCCTTTGTCTATATTAGGCCAGTAGATATAGCTGCGCATGAGGGATTTTATTCTAGAGATACCTAGATGAGCTTCTTTCAGCATTTCTAAAGAAATGCAGGCATTACCACTTTTTAACCTGACATTAAAAACTCATCACAAGTTGAGAAAATATTATCACCGTCAGTTTTCGATTTTATTTTATTTTTCTCTTTCAATTTCCACCTTAAGTGTTTCTTTTTTTTCTCTCTAATAAAAGTATCCACTTCAGCTTTTATTTAAATTTCATCCAACGTCACTGGTAGATCAAGTACGGTATTGCAGATAACGTGTTTTATTTAATTCCCAGCTCTTAACGCTGCAAGTACCGTATATTCTAAAGACTCCCATAATTTAGGTATGAGTCTTGACAAACCATCTGTGTGACTTAGCTTTTATTGATGGCAAGAATTCCATTTTAAAATTGTAATTTAACAGAATCATCCCACATCGCTGTAGTCGATTCACTGTATGTGAATACCCTTTTCCGACCCAAATAGAGATAATAATGGACAGAGGTTGGTCTGCAGGGTGAAACTTCTCTTTCTCTATCTGACTATAATTCTTCTCGGCCAAAAAAAAAAAAAAAAAAATGTGCTTGACGCATGCGCTATCGCTTTTACAGAACTATATTTGGGCTTGTGTAAAATTGCAGTACCGATATCGTAATTACTAGAGAACCTAGCCACGATTATTTCTAATTTTGGAGCGAAATGCGAGCGAAACAAGTTCGACATTAGAATCTTCTTAATTTTTTTCGAATACTTTTTGATATTCGGCAGGCCAATTCCACTTGGCGTCTTTTTTTAGCAAATTATTTTTTGGTGCTCGCAAAAAATGCATGCTCGGAATAAAAAACATTATAATATTTTGCGAAATCTAAATTGCTTATAAAGAAGACACATTTGTTGGGGAGCGAATATTTTTACTCGCATCGCTCTGTTCCTGGTTTCCTACCGTTTTCGTCGATGATTTGACCCAAATATTTAATTTTTGTCATGAAAAATTCACATTTCTCATCACTCAATTTAAACCCGTATTCGTTTATTTTTCTGAATATCTCCTTTACGTGCCGAATATGCTACACTTGGTTAGCTAAGGCGATCACGAAGTTTAGATCCCTCGACATTGTGTCCATTATTTGCTGAAAAGATCTAGGTGCTACCTTAATTTCGAAAGCTAATCTGTTAAACTTCCATAATCCTTTGTGGGTATTTACTGTTAACAGTTTTAAATATTCTTCGTCTACCTGGATTTGCAAATATTCCTCTAACAAGTCCAACTTTGAAAAATTCTTTCCGGCATTTAACTTTGCGAAAATTTCTGCTGGGTTTGGCAGGGGATGGTAATTGTAAGCCAGTAGACAATCATTCAGCCCCCGTGGAGAAATCGTCACATACACGGGTTTACTTTTTCACGTAGATGATTGAGGAATCCAAATGGCTATAATCCACTTTGGAGATCACCCCCATATTTTCCAATCTATCTGATTCCTTGTTTATCATATCCAAAGCTGAAAAAGTCATATTTCTCTATGGTCTAAAAACTGGTACTGCATTTTCCTTTAGCTAGAACTTAGTTTTTGCGTATCTTCTTAACGCTTCAAAAACTTCCGAAAATGATTTTTAAATTTTTTTTTTTGCCTTTAAGATCTACTAGACGTGCCATCAACGTTATTACAAAAAGGATTTATGGGTAAATCCCATCAAATGAACAGTTGCATCAAATCTGTTCCGAACAAGTTATAAGTTCTATCCACCACGAATGCTTTAGCCTTCACTGTTTTCTCATAAAACGATACATCTTATGTGAACTCACCTTTAAATTTAAGTTTCTACTCAATGACGCCCCGGTCATTTTTTTTCGTAATATCAATATTGGTTTGCCGATTCTTATTCACTTCCCTTTTGTTTATTGTAATCAAATCTGAACTTGTGTCGTACTGAAACTTTCTATTTCTTCTGTATATTTTTGCGGTTATAAATTTTCTTTATTGACCCTTATCTGCGTTGTCTGTCGTCGATTCTACGTTTAAAGTCCTCTTGAATTTTGACGTGTTAGTCTTTTTTTTTTATCTTTACAATGTGTCAAACATTTCCATAGTCGAAACCGTTTTTGTTTTTAAAATGCTATTTCCTCTTGAATTGTATTTCTCCGCATCCGTAACATGGATTTGGTTTTGTTTTCCCACATGCTTTGGGAAGAACAGAATTTATGTGAGATACATCTCTTTCCTCAATTCTATAAGGACGAAACCATAATGTACTAAACACAGTTTGGCATAGATTAGCAGAAAAAAAGATTAAATGATCTGAACTTTGCAGATGATTAGATTTGCTGACAAATGCAGAGAAATGCAAAATATGGCAGACGTATTGTTTGGAATGAGGATAAGTTCTGAAAAATAAAAATACCCAAAAGATTTGAAACTTAGAGGATGCTGACATTATTACAGTCAGAAGGGCACCATTCTAAGAAGGTTAAGGAATTGAAGAATTCAAACTAATTCTCGTGACATAATCAAGTTAAAGATCGGAGTGGAAAAGCTAATGATGTCTTTAAGAGTCTTCAGACTGTCTGAACTTCGAATAGTGTTACTCTGCGAGAGAAGCTTTATTTATTTATTTTTTTAAGCATTCCACACCAAGCAAGGCGGGAAGCCACTATCACACAAGAGGTTACAGAGAGTTGTAGCGAGAGCAAAGAGGAGTGATAGAGGAAAGGATGAAACAAGGTTAGGGGAGAGATCAGGGAGTCAGGTGACGTCGATTGACATTATATTTGAATAGTTGAAGATTATAGCTATCAGGAAAACAAGAAATGGGACGGGAATTGCACAGGCGAGTAGTGCGACACATGAAGCTATTGTTGTAGAAGAGACTGCTACATTTAACATTTTCAACAGTGAAAGGGGGAGATCGAGATGCCAGCCTAGTTGAACGCTTAAATTCATGAAGTCTAGGAACCAAAGAAAGCAGCTCATCGGAGCAGTTACCATGAAAGTATTTGTAAAAAAGACAGAGGGAGGCAACGACACGTCTGTGAGAAATTATATATCCCTATTGTCCTATTAACCGCCTTGTATGGGAAAGTCGGAAATCCCCCCCAACAAAAAAAGTTATCCAACTTTTCGATGTGTTACATTCAAGATGCCTTCAAAAAATACTTCGAGAGATAGAATCAGGAAGTCGGAATGGCTGAGGCGTTCAAATTCTAGGATATCTGGTACCATTACCTTGCTGTAATGATGTCAGATAAGCAGATAAAGTTCAATTTCCATATCTTGCAACAATCTAAAAGTATACAAGACAAAGTTGCTCTACACTAAATTACCTCATGGCGTACAGTTAAAGAGAAACTAAGAAAAAGATCGATTTAAGTGGCGTTATGTGAAGATAATTGAGCCCATTAATGGCGACGGCTGGTGGAACAACGTAGCAAGTTAAGTTGGTGATTTACAAAATATATTTTTGTTTATATTTATTAGATATATTTCTGCGATGGTGCCGACAGTTCTAAACACCTGGTAGGGCGAGACGATATATATATATATATATATATATATATATATATATATATATATATATATATATATATATATATATATATATATATATGAAATGTGTTCCATTAACTTGGACCGACTTTAAATGTGAATTAAATTTAAAAGTCTACTGAATTTTTTTTTCTTTTTCTCGCAGATTTGGCGTACATTTGGGTGATATTAATTTTCACACATAAGTACCATTTGCCGTGACTTAAAAAACATGTTCCAATAGAGAAATAAATAATTTGACTACTGACTTTGTTCCGTATTAATGAAACAGCCTTATATATTCACCTTCTTAATGCAACACCATTTATATATATATGAAGAAATATAGATTTAATTTTTAAGTTGTGTTATTTGGGGGTGGGGATAAAATGCTCAATATCAGAGATAGAGCGTATGTAAATATGAATATAAAAGTGAACATTGAAGTCAACACTCAGATGCGACAGGCTGTTTCATGCTAGATGCAATCGTCAAGCGGTCTGACGATATATATATATATATATATATATATATATATATATATATATTCTATCATGTTTAATTGAATATATTTCTGTTTATACTGTGTGGACCAGTGATTCTCAAAGCGATGGCGTCGAGAGTTTACAACACCTGGTAGAACCATACAAGGGCCCAAACTATATATATATATATATATATGTTTTGATACAAAATCAAACATCTAGATTCGTTAGAAGTGTAATAATGCGATATATATATATATATATATATATATATATATATATATATATATATATATATATATATATAGTCATCCACAAAAAGACTGTTTTGCTGTGTCTTATACAGCTGATCAGTGTGACTAGACATTCGATTGGCTTCAAGCCGGGATCGAAACCTGACCGATTTGTGTCGGAGACACTGACCTGTAGGCCATCATCTCACGCAGCGGAGAAAGGAAATTTTTAACACCTTATATACGAGATATAAGCATTACCAGCTACCAGAGTGCTCAATTCATAGCGAAGAGCTTTCAGCTTTAATAGCAGCGGCCGACAAATTCCCTTTCTTCAAAGTATTATAAATTTAATGGTCAACGTTGACCAAGAAACAGTGGTATTAAAAATGCTCAATATACATAAAAAGATTAAAAAAATAACATGTAGAGCTTTTAAATATAAAAAAAAATAGATCAGAAGATCGGCTGATCCCCTAATTTTTTTCTGCCGTGCTACCTAAGTTTCTTTGGTTTCTCAACTCATCAGGCACGGGATATAACTTATGTTCTTGTTTGTTTTGTTTTTTTAAATATACAGGGGCTCATGCGACGGATGCAAATAGAAGCACCCCCAAATTATTTTGCGCGCGGATATACGATTGCTAATATAACGACATTTTTTTGCACCAGCCTAATAGCTCATCAGTGCAACTAGACATCGATATCTGACTGATTTGGCATCAGTCGGAGTTTCTACTCCTGAGCTATCATCCATCAGAGGGAGAAGGGAAATTCTAGCCTATTATTTTTTACGAATGTAAACAAACGCCAGACACACATTTAATTTTCCATTCTTCCTGGGTTTTTTTTCTTTCGAACCGGGATTTCTTTCTAAACTATCAAATAAAGTAGAATCATTGGGACAAAATGTCTTTGAGTGGGGGGAGAGAAAAAAAATAGATAAATTTAAAAACCAAGAAAAAAAAACAAAAAAAAAACAAAGAAAAACGTAAATGGGTTTCTGCTAGAGCGAAACTATACTCACACGAGCCAGCAAGAGGTTGTCTGTTTTCTTCCTCATGATGGTAACTGAATGTACGGCTTACCTTATATCCAAGCGTCGACCTGGTGGGGGGGGAATCAATGGCTAATCCTCCGCCCTCACCAAGTACTGGGCTTGGGAGATATGCAAAACGAGTGGGGAAGTTAACTATCTGTGTGAGACGGTTGATAGTTCTCTGGTTGCTGTTTCCGACTGGTAGTTAGGCCGCTCTGATCAACAGTTGTATAATACCGGGGTGTTTGTAGTGCCATGTCGCGCATGGAAAGGTGTCCCTGCAGTCACCTCCGGTGGGCAGCCCTGAGGCCACATAATGATGCAGATTTTGCCAACTCCTCTCTGCCCGCGTCACGGTCGAAACTGTCTGTTTCTTTTATGTCGGGCCTTCTCATCTTACAAACAAAATTCAACATGAGTTACAAAAACCGAAAGATTAACCCTAAACCAGCCTCTCAAAAACCACCTAAACCCCTCAACATTTCGTTCTCCAACATCCGGGCCATTAGGACAAACTTCTGCAGTCTGGAATCTTTCCTCACTGCAAACGGCCCGGATATACTGGCTCTCTGTGAGACAAACCTTGTCTCGTCTATCCCCTCTTCTGATCTCTCGATCCCTGGCTATCTTCCCCTCCTCAGAAAAGAATCTCTAACCTACATGCATGGCCTTGGTGTCGACGTCAAGAAACATCTCCCTCTGGCCAGAGAGTCCTCTCTCGAATCGCCAGACCAGTCATACATCTGTCGCTGACTCTCTCTTCTCAATGCGGTAAGCTATCTCTTCTTCCTTTACCGCTCCCCATCCTCTCAAGACTGTGAGATACTCGATAGCATTTCTGACAGCATAGACAAGGCTCTCTACCTCCACCCGTTTGCTCACATTTTTGTGTTTGGTGAATTTAACGCCCATCACACCTTGTGGCTCAAGAATGCTACTACGGATCATGCAGGCATTCAAACGCTCAATTTTTCAATCTCCCATTCCCTCCCAGAGATAGTTAACTTCCCCACTCGTTTTGCCTTCAACCGGGAAGGTAAAGCCTCTCTTCTCGACCTGTGCTTTACCTCCATTCCCGAATCCTGCAGCGCCTCGCAACTCTGCCCTCTTGGTAACTCTGATCATGCAGTAGTATCAGTTAACATCTCCTTCAACTCCACCCCCTATAAAGAACCTCCTACCACTAGAACTTCGTTCTACTATCAACGAGCTGACTGGGACGCGTTCCGTGATTTCCTCCGCGATGTCCCCTGGGGTGGAGTCTTTAAGCTCGTCGTCCAAGAATGTGCTTCTGAAGTCTCTTTCTGGGTTAAAGCTGGAATCGACGCTTTCATCCCATCAAGGAAATATAGGGTCAAGTCGCGCTCCTCCCCCTGGTTCTCGGCTGCTTGCTCAGCCGCCATCGCCCATAAGAACCACTACTTCCACCTATTCCGTAGCGACATGTCTGACTGTAATAGACGTCTCTTTGCCTCCGCCCGTAACGAATGTAAGCGTGTCCTCAACGATGCTAAGTCACTATTTGCGGCTCTGATGAAGGAACGTATTGCATCTCGCAATTTTTGGCTCCAAAGATTATTGGTGTCTCTGCAAGAGCGTATTGAACAATTGCAAACCCTCTATACTTCCTTTATTCAACCAGTTCGAAGTCCTGACCTCCTCTACCGACAAGGCTGAATACTTTGCTCGGAAATTTTCATTCAACTCGACGCTCGACTCTTCCTGTGTACCCATACCCGACTTCCCTCTTAGAACTGAGGCCATATTGAGTGGGTTAAACATAACACCATCTTTGGTACTGGGCGTTATCTCCAATTTAGACCCCAACAAGGCTAGTGGTGGAGACGGGATACCAGCCATTGTCTTGAAGAAATGCGCCCCTGAACTGTCGCCGCCCTTTCTAAACTATACAACTACTGCCTCAAGGAATCTTGTTTTCCTGACTGCTGGAAGTCCTCTTCGAGCGTTCCTGTCTTCAAAAACTCCGGCGACACCTCTGACCCTTCCAACTACCGTCCTATCAGTCTCCTTCCCCTCTTCGGCAAAGTCTTCGAAGCCCTAATAAATACCGGGGTGGTTAACCACCTCACATCCCATAATCTGCTTTCAGACAAGCAATATGTTTTCCGCTTTGCCCGATCTACAGCTGATGTGCTTACGGCCATCACTGAAACAGTCTACCGAGCTCTTCAAAATAACGGGGAAGCCGGAGCCGTGGCACTAGACATCTCGAAAGCATTTGATAGGGTTTGGCATGCCGGCCTTCTTCGCAAGCTCCCGGGTTATGGCATTACGGGTCGATTATATAACCTAATACGATCATTCCTGTCAAACCGTAAATTGAAGGTCGTTCTCAATGGATTCTCCTCCAGTTCCTATCCCACGAACGCAGGTTTTCCTCAAGGCTCCATCCTAGGCCCACTCTATTCCTTATCTACATAAATGACCTTCCTGGCGCAATAACTTCCCAAGTTTGCATCTACGCGGATGACACCACAATTTATTCCTGCCTCAAAAACAAATCTAGTCTCACTGACAAAACTCGCCTGGCCGTGCGTCTCGAAAAGGACCTCCAATCGATTGTGAACTGGGCCATGAATTGGCTGGTCAACTTCAACGCTTCCAAGACAAAACTGCTCTCTATGAATCACCACAGAGATCCTTTCCTTCCCTCCATTAGAATGTCTGACGCACAACTTCTCGATAGCAACTCTCTGCGGCTTCTCGGTCTCACGTTGACTGCTGACCTGAGATGGAATAAATACATTGAATCAATTGTCTCGTCCACTGCAAGGAAAGTTGGCTCCCTGAGCCGCGCCAGGAAGTTTTTCTCCTCGGAGTCGATCCTCCAGATCTACAAATCAACAATTCGCCCTTGCATGGAGTATTGCTGCCATATATGGTCTGGTGACCCTTCTGTTTGTCTCGGGGTTCTTGATAGTCTCCAGAGGCGGATATGCAATAGTTAGCCCTGCCCTGGCGTCTCGTCTACAGTCACTTTCTCACAGACGCGCTGTCGCCTCCCTCTGTCTGTTCTACAAATACTTTCATGGAAATTGCTCCGAGGAGCTGCAGTCGCTGGTTCCCAGACGTCATGAGTTCCAGCGCCTTACGAGGCTGGCATCCCGCTCTCACCCCTTCACTTTCGAATTCCTAAATGTAGCCGTCTCTTCTAATAGCTGCATGTCTCGCACCTCTCGCCTGTGGAACTCCCTGTGTTTCCCTGTGAGCTATAATCTCCAGCTATTCAAGTGTACTGTCAATCGACATCTCCAGTTGCCTTGATCTATCCACTAACCTCATCTTTTCTTCTATCACTCCTATCTGATCTTGCTCTAAATTTTCTGTAACCCCTTGCGTCCTAGTGGCTTCCCGCCTTGCTTGGGGTGAAATGCTTAAAAAAAGCTATAATGCTCAATTTATTTTCAATATATACACTTTGTAATATCTGATCTTATGCTAATAACTGATCTTATAACTTAAGTTATCAATAACTTATTTGGTAATGTGAAGTGTTATGCCACTGACATGTTGTTCATCATCTTGTAAATACAAATTTCTAATAGAATTTTTATTGGCATGTATATTTTTTTTTTATTTCCTGATACAGAAAGAATGCCATGAGTTGTGTATCATCAAAATAGTTTTATTAAAGGATAGAAACACAATGTTCAAAATGGCGATAAACATGGACAGCAATCATGGAATGATCAAAGAATAAATTGAAAATATTAACAAGATATAAACCAGAAAAAAGAACTTAGCTTTAAGAATATGATGCAAAAAGAGATTTTAGAAATCTTAAACAAATAATACGCAGGAAATGTGGACTGACGAATAAGAAAATATCAGAAAATGCGTTCGCGTATGTAAACAAATAGAAAAGATGAAAATTAGACATGAAAGTAACAAAGCTAAGAAATTTTAGGTAAATATCACAGAGATAAGTGCATACGTTGGGTAAAAGAGTAAATGGAAATTGATTTCTCAGTAGTTATTTTTTGTAATGAATATAGAGCTACATTGGATAAATCTGATGGTTGGGGTGGGTGTTGGGCCCTTTAAGAAAATCATCAACAAAGATAATTTAGAAGAGAACCGAGATGTGAAGCAATGTTTGATGTTGGTTGTGTAGATGGTAAAATTATAGGCCCCTTTAAAATTATTGGTGATTTCAAACGCACATACTATGCTCATACCTTTTCTCAGTGGGTTTATTATTATTATTATTATTATTATTATTACACATGTATATATAAGAAGAGATATAATTTTCCAGTATGTTAAGGGTCGATAAGAATTAAAAATACCGGCTACCTCATTTCCTTGTTTATATTCCTTTCCGTCTATTGAACGAGAGTAGAGGTTTATCCCTTGTTTCCTGTTTAGGATTGGGTTTCCGGTTCCTTGTAAAGTCTTCCCATTCTATTTCACTCCCAGTAACCGCTTGCGTCTTAGTGGCATTATCGCTTTGCAATTATTTGCAAAATATTAAAAATTGGTGAAATTATTAAAAAGAATATATAACGTAGTGAAATTATTAAAAAGATTATACACCTTCCTTTAATTCTCTTTTGTTTCTTTAATATTATTCGTCTACACAACGTCTGAAAAAAATAGAATCTGAAAGGAACAATGCAAACTGATTTCGTCGCCGGGAAAAGACTACGATTAAAGAAACGTCGAAAATAACAAATTAGTTAGATTTTCATTAACGCTGACTCATCAAGAACTTGAAACTATCTTCTTTGTTTCTAGGTAAACGTGTTATTTGCTCAGAAGAAGACGACGGGGTATGTTTTATTATTCCATGCATCGCTGGACAAAGTAAACATTTTCGAATTGTCATAACAACTGATTTTGTCTAGTCAAACAGCCAACGTCTTTATACTAGATTCAGTGTTTCTCCCGCCCACACGCTCTCTCTCCACTCTCTCTCCGCATACACTCTCTCTCTCTCTCTCTCTCTCTCTCTCTCTCTCTCTCTCTCTCTCTCTCCTGTCTTCTTTTTCCAATTCGTTTTCCTTCCTTTCGATTCTCTCATTATTTTTTCCATTTTCTTATTTATCGGGAAACATAATAGAATGCATTATGAACTGGTTGCCTCCTTAGTGAGTGAAATTGCTAACCGACCGATGGTGAGTGTGAATGCAGGTAAAAGGCTAAGTTTCCAATTGTAATTCTCTCTCTCTCTCTCTGTCTCTCCCCATAGATAGATAGATAGATAGATAGGTTAAGAGACTAAGACAGGTAGATAGATAGATCGATGGATAGATAGATATAAGTAGAAGTTTGTCACTTAACTGACTGATGTTACCTTCAGTATCTCGATTCCAGAGTTTGGTAGACGGACCCGTTCATCCAATCTTTAGGGGGTATCGGTAATTGACTGCTTATATTTCTCAATTTATTTTTCTTTATGCACTTATCTTTTTTTTTCTGTATTGCTTGAGCGCACGTGTGCATTTGCGCACGTGCACCCATGAGCCCGTCTCTGCGGATATGCGTTCCCTCTGCGCGGATGTCCCTGCGTGTAGGGTGACGTGATTATTTGTCTTTTTCTTCGTATTTTTTTCTCCACTTTACACTTACTGCTTAGCCTTTTCTTTTTCTTTTCATTTTCAGTTGCAGCTATCTGTTGCTATTTATTTCCGTGTTTTTGTTTTTCTAGACATATTATAGTTTTTAATATTTTAGCGCCCTAGTCTTTTCTTGGGTAAGGAAAATTGTATTTTCTTTTTTACATAAATGATTGATATTAATACTTCAATGATAAATATTTTTATGTGTCTTCATTTGGCTATTTTTTTCGTTTTCTGATTTGGTTTGGTGATATGTTAAGTAATTAAAGTATTAATTGTAGGAGCTTAGGTTTATAATTAAATTTTTATTCATTATTGTTTAAATGTGCATATGCTAGTATTTAACACTTACTCATACGCGCATACATTCATATAGGGATATATATACATATATATATATATATATATATATATATATATGCGCATGTATACACATACAAGGACACGTACACACCCACAGGTGCACTTGTGTCTGTGCTTTGTTATTAATTAACTAGTGCTTAAATCGTAAAGTTGCTTTTCTTACTACTTTAGGATATTATGGAGACCTATGGTGTCTCATGAAATTCATCAGCTGTTAATTCTTTCCTCTTGGCTTGAAAATTGATGCATTATGTAGTAATATTATACTTTCTTTATTTCTTCTGAATTATGGAATAAAATCGTGCTTCTATTAAGAGCACTTGCATTTTGTGTAATTATATATATATATATATATATATATATATATATATGTGTGTGTGTGTGTGTGTGTGTGTGTTAAATAGTCCAGTATAATTAATATTATAAAGAAGTAGTTATGCAAGGAATAAATCAGTAAAGTTAATGTAATTAACGATGAAATCACTTCGCTAACAGATTTAATAAGGCATTAACTTACTAGCCACTGGTTGAATGACGCGATCTTTTGTAAAGTGGATTAGATGTGCAGTTCATTTTCAAGTACTTTCGATTAATGCTTTTACCATTTTTAGGTATTTTTTTCATTTTCAGGTAATTTCAGGTAACTCCAGAGACGAGAGTAAATATAATACAGGTTTAAACATTTTTTAAGTGTGTTATTATTAACAGTTACAAAATTTTGGAGCGTGTAATGTAGTCACGCCAAATCATTCAACGAGTTGTTAGTAAGTTAATGCTTTATTAAATCTGTTAGCGAAGTGAATTCGGCATTAATAACATTAACTTTACTGATTTATTCCATAGTTCGCACGACCGTTATGCCCTGTCATACCTAATAAATAATGATCTATGGACTAAATAATGGAGCATTTGATCGCTTGGAAAACGCATTACTTTGTTTCAGTGAAAGAAAGAAACATAGAAAGAAATAAAGAATTTGAGGAGAATAGATATTAAACATTGATCTTAGCCAAAACGCCAGTTTCATTTGGGGAGCCAGAGAGCGTGTACTCGGGCTAGGTCCCAAAATAGCCCAACCCATGTAAACGTCGGTTACGCTAGCATCTGTATTACTACCAACCTCCCTCTCTTTAATGAAATGAACATCTCTCAATGATATTTTCAGTTGTACTTTGTTTGTAGACAGAGACAAAACTGAGTTGCGCTCTGTCCAAAAACAGAGACACAAATGAGAGATGAAATCTAGTATATTCACCAAAGAACATATACTACACTTTGACCCTAGTCAAAAGGCCGAGAAGTATTGACGACCGTGATAAAAGCGACCTTTTAGATACACAGTACCAAACGAGGGAAATCAAATAAGGCAATCGCCAAAATTTCCAGTTACCATAAATGAATAAATTATTATTAAGAATGATGTTCATTATTTACATTATTCGGACTATTGTCCTCATCTTTGTCGCCATATTTATTACAACGTTTGTACGCTCCGGCCTTCTTCAGGTGGTTGGAATGTTGAACTGAACCCTTTATTTCGCTCACGAGGGTAGACTGTTCTAGTTCCATGGGCCATGTTTAATGGATGTCAGTTATCAGTTATCTCCTGTTAATTTTCCCTCTGAAAGTTCTCCACTGCCTTCGCCGGGTATTGAACTCCCACTTTTTGTGTTCTGTCACTGGATCTAGCCAACACCTTTATCCACTATGCCATGTGTCCTTGTGCATGAATTTCTGGGTATAATAAACCTAATGTCTTTAGCAACCATTTTTACCGGTGCTCATATTGCAATTTTTGCTGTTATCATTGCATTAAGCTCTGGTAAAAACATGCAATGATAACAGCAAAAATTGCAATATGAGCACTGGAAAAATGATTGCTGAAGACATTAGGTTTATAATAATGATGAGATTCGAACCCGGGTGTCATTTTCCACGTGCTTATTATTATTATTACTATAAAGTAATATTTAATTTGTACACATGCGAGACAATTTTTTCACCAGAATCTATCTTCTATATTTATAAGTCCATGAATTCATACCAATATACAGGGGTTGGACAAAATAATAGGAACTTCCACTTTAACTAAAATTTCCTAATTACAGTTTATATCTATTGTAAATACGTTTATTTATCTAATTTACTATCGTTGTCTTATTTATTTTTAGAATTTAGTAAAATTTAAGCTAAATGCGTGACCTCTCCGAGTTCGAAAAAGAGCAAATTGTTGGAGCTCGAATGGCAGAAGCCTCGATCACTAAGGTTGCTGAACTGTTTGGTTTTTCATGAGCTACCATCTCAAAAACACTGATGCAATTCGAGAAAGAGGGCAAGACCTCTAGCAACCGTAGTAATTCGGGCCGGACTTGCAAACTTGCTGACAGGGACTGATGTGCATTGAAACGCAATGTGGCCAAAAATCATCGGACAAATGCGACCAAAATGACTGCTGAGTTGAATAACCATCTGAATAGTCCAGTTTCTACTAAAACTGTTCACCGTGAGCTCCATAAGGCTGCATATCATGGAAGATCCGCCGTGAAGAAACCTCTTCTCTCCACTCACAACATTCAAACGAGGTTGAAGTGGTACAGAGATCACAATGCCTGGTCTACAGATCAATGGAAGCAAATCATATTCTCAAACAAGTCCAGTTTTTTTTTTCTTTTCCTAACTTCAGGGCGAGTTTATGTTATGTGTGGAGGCAGTCCAAAGAATCTTACAACCCTGACTGCCTTCTTCCAACAGTGAAGCATGGAGGTCGATCAGTGATAGTTTGGGACGCCATATCATGGAAATGTCTCAGTCCAATATTTTCCCTGCATGGTAGAATCAACAGCAAAGATTACCTGAATATTTTGGGCGATCATGTTCATCCAGTGGCCAAGACTTTATTCACTGATGGTGACTGCATCTTCCAAGACGATAATGCTCCAATACATACCGTTAGAGTGGTTAAGAATTGGCATGAAGAGCATGAAAGTGAGCCAGAACACATAGTGACCTCCCCAATCTCCAGATATCAATATTATTGAGCATTTGTAGTGCAATTTGGAGCAACAAGTTAGGAGCCGCTATCCTCCGTCGCCGTGTCGTAAAGAGCTGCAGAAGGCGTTAATAGAAGAATGACTGAAAATTCCTCTGGATGAAGTCAGCCAGCTGTATGATTCCATTCCTAGATGTATTAAAGCTGTCTGTGAGGCTAAAGGAAGACCAACTCCATATTAAATAAATTTTCTTTGAATTTAACAAGTGTTTCAATTATTTTTCCAACCCCTTGTATGTGTCTCATGAGGTATTTTCACAATAGCGATTTTTTGTGTTCATCTTATATATTTATTTACCATTCGTCCATTCTTCAAATGTTGCTGCCATATATTATTTGGTGCTTCTGTTATATACTTAGAATTTCTTAAGAAAATCCAATTAAGACGCTATTGGTCCTGATATCCTGACATCTCAGCTTCAGTCACTTTTTCATCGCCTAATGTCTCTTCCTTGATTTTGTTTTTTTTTTTGTTTTTTCTATAGATAGTTTCATTACTGAAATTCGTCATACGGTACGCATTTATTTCCATTTATATTAACTCTCTAGGGTACATTGACTTTATGAATTTAAGTGCAGTACTAGATTGGCTCCAAGGTCTCATCCTTTTACACTTGAAATGGCCAGATGTAATCGTAAGTCCTTTGCTATCAGTTTCTTTCGCGGAGTTTCCCCCTGTAGAACTCTTTTCTGCTTTCTGGGCTTATGACCGTCTATGTTATTTGTTGAAAATTTGGCTTCCGTTTAATCTGCATTCGCCGTAATTTAATTTATTTATATATAAATAATGCCGATTAAAAAAAAAAATACTGCTTAAAATTTCTTTGTTGACTGAAACATTCCTTGGAATTTTCTTCATTTAGTAACTTTATTGGATGTTTCGATCATGCAAGAATTCATACGGTACCAATTTATTTCCATTTCTTTTAAAAATATTCGGAATATTCTTATAACCTTCCATGGATAATCCCAAACCAATTTCTTTTTTTGAAATCCTATTTGCTTTTTGACATGATTTCAAATCAAAATAAAAGAAATTTGTATAAGCATTTTAAATTAGCGCATTTCAACAGACAAGAAGTTTACATGATGCACCCAACATGTGAACAACGGGAAAAGTTAATAGAAAATGGAAAATTCTTAATAAAATCAAAAGAAGAATCAGCAATATTATAGGCCCTAACCTGGCGTATCGGCTTCTGTCACTTTCCCACCGCTGTAATGTACTTCTATGTGACTTTTTTACAAATAGAGGGTGTCCATAAAGTTCGTGTGCACTTTAAAAAATTATAACTTTATTTGTATTTGCGATAGAAATAATCTAATTATAGCTAAAATAACTAATGTGATTTCAGGCATTACTGTAAATCAGTTGGCAAATTTTTTCCGTGAACTGCAAAATCGTATTACCCTTTGTATTGCTAATGATGGAGGACATGTGAAAACTTAAATAAAATTTCAATAAAACCTGAAAAAAATATAGATTTACTTCTTTCTAATCCTTTTTAAAAATTATTTCTATCGCAAATATAAATAAAGTTATAAATTTTTTAAAGTGCACGCGAATGGACACCATGTATTTTTATGGTAATTGTTCGTCTGAGCTTTTCACTGTGGTACCTTGACTTTATAAATTTAAGCACAGTACTAGATTAGCGGCAAGATTCAATCAATGTACAGTTGAATGGGTTAGACCTAACTGTAAATTCTATGCTTACAATTTCTTTTCTCTCACTTCTCGGTTGAGGAACTCTCTTCCGACTTCATGCTTTCCATCCAGCTTTGATCTTCAAAAATGTATATGCATGGCAATCGTTATCTGCTGTCTTCTTGATTACTCTACTATTGTTCTCGCTCCTTAATAATGTTTTTCCTTTTTCTTATTCTTTCAGACTCAGTAACCCCTTGTGTCTTAGTGAATTTACTGCCTTGTATGGGGTGAAAGGATTAAAAAAGGACACTCATTGTTAAAATCAGGAAGAGACAGTTGAAAATTGTAGAGAACATAATGAGGCTTGGAAAATCTGATACTGACAGAACAGATTGAAGACAAGAGAGACAGGAGAAAACAACACATAGCGAGCTTGATGGATGGCAGATCTGGGTTTATGGATAACAAAAGGTAAAATATATTAAGAGTTGCCAAAAGGCAGGAATTGGACATGGTGCACAGAGGAAGAACTGTTTTAATGGCCTAATTTGCAGAGAAATTTAATTTTTCACTCGAGGTCAAATACTTTTAGGGGAGATATTAATACTTTTTTTTTAAATGATGTAGCAATATAAATTCTCTTTTATTAATTACCAATGCACATATTAGTTCAAAATTACGGCTCAGTTAGTTTTAGTGAAACTAGTTGATAATAAATAAAAGAAAATCTATATTATCAATTATGTGTGTTACATATCAGGGCTGAGTTCGCAAATCTTCGCTGATAGCCAGTCTAGGGAAAGAAGAGCTCTGAATGCAAAACCACGGGGAAAGCAACAGGTAAACATTCCACTGACTATTCTGATAACAGTCATCCACCATAATACCTCATGGTCTCTATGAAAGTTCTAAGTAGTTCCCATATTTTAAGATATTTTTTATGTTTATACATTCTTTTTATAGATACAAATATTTAAGTAAATGCTCTGTTTATAATAAACAGTATTAAACAACATTTACTGGATGTCCGAGAAATTTTCACAAAAGATATTCGCCCTCCGACAGGATTCGAACCTGTATCCTATTCGGAACCGTCATTTAGCTTGACGTGCCTTTATCGATTTGGCCACAGAGGCGCGTTCGTTTAGCAAGTTCAAATTTACTGTATTTGAACTGTGGCCAAATCAGTAAAGGCACGTCATGCTAAATGACGGTTCCGTATAGGATACAGGTTCGAATCCTGTCGGAGGACGAATATTTTCTGTGAAAATTTCTCGGGCATTCAGGTCGGTAAATGTTGTTTAATACTGTTTATTTTAAATAGAGCATTTACTTAAATATTTGTATCTATAAAAAGAATGTATAAACATAAAAATGTCTTAAATAATTGTCGGACTTTGTCCAAATCATAATGTGTGTAGTTCCCATATGTATCAACGAGTCAGTTTCCTGGAGGTTTTCTCCATATATAAATAAATCCGAGACACGTTCCTTAACTCTCAGTTAGTAATGGGGTGCGGTGGGGGGAATTGTTACAGCGTTATTACACTGGTGTTTTCAAGCACCCAATTTAAAATGTAGATAAATCGTATAGGAATAATGAAATAGCAGTTACATTATGTTGTAAGGAATATTGTTGTATGTTTGAGTCAGTGTTTGTGGTTAGCTAAGTTTATCGTTAAGACAGAAGAAAACCGTTCTTTATCCCATCCCACATTTTGGCCTTGTGCCGTATTTCTGTACATAGCAGAATAAATATGACTCTTCGTTATAGTACCTAGAATTGTTTTAATTTAAGCGCTTTACTTGACTGGCTTCGAGATCTCATTCATTTACAGTTGATCTGGCTTAGATGTAGCCGTAAATTCTATGCTACCATTTTCTTTTCACTCACTTCTCGTTTATGGAACTCGCTTCCGGCTGCATGCTTTCCAGCCACTTTAATCTGCAAAAATTTAAATGTAATGTCAATCGCTATCTACTGTCCTCATGATTACTCTTTTTTTCTTCCCGATCATTATTAATGTTTCTAATCCTAATTCTTTCATTCCCTGTAAGCCCTTGTGTCTTAGGGACTTTACTGCCTTACATGGTGTGATACCGATTCAAAAAATGGAGCTGATAAAATTTTGGGTTTATTAAAGTTCCTACCTTCATAATAAATATATTTGTATTCTATGTTTGTGGCAAGTATTGATTTCGTTGCTAAGCAAATCCTCAATAGTTTAAAGATATTTTTTCATATGTATTTATAACGATTTCACTCCAAGGAAGGCAATAATGCCACTAAGATGCAAGGGCTTACTGAACGTGATATATTATGAGAAAAAGCAGATATTAATAAAGGGTGAGGAGAAGAAAAGCACAGGAATTAAGAAGATAGAAGATAACGATTGACATTGCGTTTAAAAGTTTAAGTTCGATGTTGCAGGGAAAACAAGAAGCCAGGAAAGAGTTCCACGCACAATAAATGCCAGTTGTTAGTACAGAACTTACGATTACATCTAGCTATTTCAGCTGAACTTTGATGAGAGCTTGCCTGTAATCTAATACTGCGCGTAAATTCATAAAATCTTGATATCAACGAGATATTCGAACAATTACAATGGAAATATTTATAGAAAAGGTTTAGGGAAATTAATTTACGGCCGTTTGGATTATTTTGAGTATATGATAATTTAGCAGATATTATTTCTGTATTCTTCCATTGTAAAAATCTAAAAATATTTACTTTCGTATATTCTGTTCAAGCATGTAGCGTATTCTTAATAAATATTGATTTTTCATTTCATTATTTTTATTTTTGGAAATATTTTTCTCTTGTATTTCAGTCCATCTTTGAAAGTTTCCTTTTAAAAGACATTTTGTCTTTCTTTCATTAACATATAACTCAGTCTTCCAGTGAATTCCGGTTCTAAAAGAAGCCATTTGGCCTGGTTTCCTGTAAACACTGAAGTGTTACTCTCTCAATGTCTGGCTTCTTTGTGGTAGCAAATCAGCTTTGTTTGGTTTAATTTGCTTTTTACACTAAAGAATACATAAGCCTGTTATTATCCATTTTAAAGTCAGCTTACACGTAAAAAAGAAATACTATATTGAATAATTATATATTTTTCAGATGTATATACATTTCTAGAGCGTTTTCGTTTCACTCAGGCGAAAGACAATTAAATATTTTAAAATTTTAAAATATTTCATTTTTTTTAAATATGATGACAATCCTTTTGCATTATAATAGAAATTTATGATTTTAATTCAGACTAACATAAGTAACATAAGTAAATGGCTTTTCATTTTATCCTTTTTATTGGATTTACTGGTAAATTTCGAAGATTGTTTATATTTTTTTTATTTTAGTGGCATAACGTTACGACTCAAAAGTTAAGTGGAAAATGCCGAATCTTACAGGACGTCAATAATTTCTCCACAAAATAATTGATTACTATTTGAATTCTTACCTAGTCAATATTTGGAATCCGCTCCTTCAACACACACACATACACACACACACACACACACACACATATATATATATATATATATATATATATATATATATATATATATATATATATATATATATATGCCAGGTAAAAAATCCATGGGTAAGTAATCCAAGTAGATCATGTTAATATAAACTAACTATTAAAACTGAGCCCCAAAAGGGAGCTCAATATAATTTTTATTATAGAGCATATACGTGAATTACAATTAATCCAAATAATTTACCTCATACAGATGATCATTTCATCCATGAGAAAGTAGCTTTCCCTGTACTTATCAATGCAAATACATTTACTAAAATGAATAAACCGTTTCATCACAGAAAATTTGAAAGGGAAATGAAAAGAAGGAAAAAAGAAAAGGAAATAATAAAAGGAGAGGGAGTAAGAAGGAGTATGAGGTAATTTATTTGAATCTCATTAATTGTACCTAACTATATATATATATATATATATATATATATATATATATATATATATATATATATATATCCTTGCCTAGCTTTACCCCTATAGGTTAATCCCTTTTTATTAATATGCACGTAACCCCTTACCTACTTTCTGCCATTGTCTCTAACCTAGTTCCCAACAAATCATATGGACCCTATCGTATTCTGTCATAGTCATTAAGAATTGTACTCCCAAACTGACTTCTGTTCTCTTTAAACTGTATAATAAATGCCTCGCTGCCTCCTGCTTTCCTGTCTGCTAGAAATCATCAGCCGTTGTTCCAAGTTTTATAAACTCTGGAGGGCCGTCCGACCTTTCCAACTATCGGCTTATTTCCCTTCTGCCTCTTTTGGGGAAACTCCTCGAGGCTCTAATCAATGCTGAATTGCTTCTGTCTCCACAAGGCCTTTTCTCTGACAATCAATATGGCTTTAGTTTTTCCGGGTCAACTGCTGATGTACTGACATCAAACTCAAGATAAAAATGATGAATCCCGGGGTGTAGCATTGAACATCTTGAAAGCCTTTGACAGGGTATGGTATTCAGAGCTTTTCCATTAGCTGAAAAGTTACGGTGTGTCCGGACAATATTTTTAACAAATACAATATTCCTCTTAAATCGTGAAATAAATGTTATCCTGAACGACCACTCTTCTGGGCCTTTCGTACTCACGGAGGTGCACCCCTAAGTTTGTCAGAGAGAGAGAGAGAGCCCCCACCCCCCACCCCCACGAAGTGGGTTTAATTATCAACAGTTCTAAAGGATTGGGATAAAGGTAGTAATTAGTTTGGTAGAAAGGAATTCCTGAGTAATTCCAGAAATAAGTTTTTCATTTTTTTTTCCATTGTTTCTGGGGTTGAGTTATTAGTTAATTAGATGAATTAATTTCAGAGTGATTAATGGACGGGTTCGTAAAGTAAAGCTTGTGATAAATGGTGAATTGGATTTTTGGGTGGTCTGCAGGACAAAATCCCGCCAAAGTCCTTAGACAAGATAAGTACTTTTCGCAAGGCTTAAGTGGATGATGTCTGCGGAAAACCCAGCAGGGAATCCAAATTCATTTTTAGTACCACTTGAGAACTAGTTTCCCGCAGAGATTTGGAGATTAGGTGAAAACACATGGTGGTCAAGGCGGTTTGCATATTAAAATTCGTGGGCGGTGCCTAAAAATTGTTTAGCTCCGCCCCACTTTATATAAGCCGCCTGCATGCTTGAGTTAAAAAGAGAGCAGAGAACGCGGAAAATGTGGAGAGAGATCGCGCAGAATGCAGACAGAGAGCGGAGAGAAGCGGCGGAAAACGGCTTGGTGGATTTTGCTGGTCTGCTCTGTTGGTTGTCCTGCGTCAAGAAGACCGATCCGAACCAAGAGATAGAAATAGAACCCGTACGAATCCAGATAATTTCGTCAACAAAGCTGTGAGAAAGCAGACTGCTATATCGTAGGGTGCAGAGAAAGATCCATGAATTACTTCCCTTAGATCAGCTGAATTCCTATCAGCATAATAATCGTCTTTCTCTCTCTGTGACTTTCCGACCCAAACGAGTGGATCTCGTTAAGACACTTTGTATTCGTGCAATTTATTTGGTAGTGGCATAAATGCAGTAGCCTTAAAAGACTCTTTGTACAGGAACCGAAAGCGTTGCTTATTTTTTATGTCCTTGCAGTTACGACAAGAACTTTTTTCTGCACGAATAACGATTCCTTACAGCGGAGAACCCAGCCATTTCATCCTTTACCACCGGACCGTCCTGAAGGATCGGAACACTGCCGTTCGGATCAAAAAACTCACAAAGTGGCGAATAGCGGTGGTTCCTTCAGCTCACCGGAGGAGGACCAGGTGGTTTTCTTTTAGCGGCCAGAACCACTGGGGAGACAGGACATATCTGCCGGCGGCAGGGCTTTTATGTTAGATAAGCTCCATACCTGGTTCTACTCTATTTTTATTTTTGAATTAAAGACCTCCGGACTGACATTAGCTCTCAACTTGATATCTACGTTGATGACAAAAAATTACTCCTGCCTCGATATTAAGGTCAGAATGGCAGCCAAGTCCCATCAAGTGACTCATTGCCTTCCATCAGTGAAAGCCGCTCATTGCCTTCCATCAGTGAAATCGCTCATTGCCTTCCATCAATGAAAGTGACTTATTGCCTTCAATCAGTGAAAGTGACTCATTGCCTTCCATCAGGGAATGCGGCTCATTGCCTTCTATTAGGGAAAGGGGCAAATTGCCTTCCATCTGTGAAAGTGGTTCATTGCCTTCCATCAGTGAAAATGACTCATTGCCTTCCATCAGTGAAAGTGGATTATTGCCTTTTATCACTTTAAGTGGCTAATTGTCTTCCATCAGTGATAGTGACTCATTGCCTTCCATCAGTGAAAATAATTCATTGCCTTTCATTAGTGAAAGTGGCAAATTGCCTTCATATCTGTGAAGTGGCATATTGCCTTCCACAGTGAAAGTGACTGAATGCCTTCCATCAGTGAAAGTGGCTCATTGTCTTCCATCAGTGATAGTAATTAATTGCCTTCCATCAGTGAAAGTGGCTCATTGACTTCTATCTGTGAAAGTGGCTTATTGCCTTCCATCAGTGAAAGTGACCTATTGCCTTCCATTTTATTTCGCTCGCTGGTGTAGACTGTTCTAGTTCTACGTGCCATGTCTAATGGATTTCAGTAATCTGTTATCTCCTGTTAATTCCCCAGTCCATGTCCTCCACTGCCTTAACTGCGAGCGAAATAAAGCGTTCAGTTCGACATTCCAACCACCTGAAGAAGGCCTGGGTTTACAACGGCCGAAACATTTTGATGATTATGGCAAGAAAGATGAGGACTTTTGTTCGAACAATGCAAATAGTGTACATAATACTTCATCTCAGAAATATAGACAGAATCAGCAATATTAATGGTCATATTCCTGCAGTTGCCTCTCGTTGTCTTTTCTATAAATACTTTCATGGTAATTGTTCGAAAGAGCTCCTTGCTATAGAACCAAAAGTTTGTTTTTGTTTTTTGCTTTGTTTGTTTGTTTTTTTATTTAAGCGCAGCACTAGACTGCCGTCGAGAGTTCATCAATTTACAGATGTGCTGGATAGATGTAGCCATAATATATACTCTAACAGTTTCTTCTCTCACACTTTTCTCTTGTGGAAATCTCTTCCAACTCCATGATTTCCAGCCAACTTCCATCTACAAAATGTTAAATGCAATATAAATCGTTGTCTATTGTCCAGCTGATTACTCCTTACTTTTTTTACCCATCATTATTGTTTCTCTTCTTAATTCTTCCAAACCTTGTTACCCCTTGTGTTTTATCGGCATTACTTCCTTGAGTGGGGGTCATACTATACATACATAGACTCCGGCTAGATCTGTTTTTTCTATTAGATCGTATACAGGATTGGACTGCGTTTGCTTTTGCAATGATCGGTGATATTATGTATGGTCCTGGTCTAAGGTTTATTGTCAAGAATTGTGAAATAAGCACAACCTGAATATATTTTCTTCTTAATCAATCCATTTCTCTTCTGGTCAAATTGGCATTTATTAAATCGAAATTGGGGTTAGATGTTTTTGCGTTTAAAGTGTTTTTTTTTATATAGCATAACACTATAGTCTTTTTTTTTTTAGTTTTCTGAATGTTTTACGATGTCACCATCTGTCATTTTATACCATCTATTTTGTATATTCCCGCCATTGTCCTGTTGACTTGGATATCTCGTTTCTTGTTAACTATATATCTTTTTCTTTTAGAGCCTGTGTTGATGAATTTTACTCAAATGTTTGATAAGTTATTTTCTATGGTGTCTGTCATAGAGCTGGGACATAGTGTTTAGTATTATTTGTGGAATTTGTAGACTTTCATTTAGCATTTTATAGGAAATAATTCGGGTATTGGAGAAGTTTTGAAGTCTTTCCTATGTATTTCCCTTCCATAAACAAAAATTGGGGGCTACAGATTCGAGTGTCTCTTGAGTAAAAAGTGTTTAATATTTTTTTTTCAAGAAGAAAAAATATATAAATTTACTGTCGTTATATGTTTCAATTTTATTAAAATTTTAAACTTTAATTTCTTAAACAATAAACATTGCGAGGAGGGAAGGTAATTAAAATGATAGCAGTATCAAAGGAAAAACCGACCTTTTGACACTCTGTTCTTAGCGGGACCAATGGTCCAAGATTGCCGTATTTTCACATCAAGATTCGGATCAAATAAAACAGGTGTCCCTCCCTCCCCAAAACAAAAACCAATAAATCCGTACAGGTGGACAGGCGAAGGGTGTCATTTATTTAATGAAGGAAAGAGTTACGCCTATATATATAAAAAAAAAAACACTACAGATGATGTCAAAAATTGAAACATAAGTTCTACTAAAATCACCGAAGAAACATTAGGCATGCATAGTGTTATGGCCCGGTTCCTTGTACCACGGTGATAGTCCAAGGTAGAACCAATAAAGAAGAACTAGAATACGGATATGAAATAACACAGATATATTACAAACAGGAATATATACAGAGAGGTAGAAAAGTGTTAGTGCGAACAATCAGGTTTAGTAGGGAGAACAATGCAGTCTCGACCAGTATCACTATTCCAATGTCTTGTAGTAATTGTCTGAACGCGACTCTGTTTCGGACTGCCTCTGACTCGACTGACTGACTCGCTTGCTCTGACTGACAGACTCCTGACGGACTTCACTCCGGACTTCACTCAGTATTTAGTCACCCCCCCACGAGGGTATCATGTGGCACAAGGCTTGTTTAACGTGGGATCTCCGAGCGTGTGGGCTTGGCAAAAAATATGCCCTTTGAACCCGTATAAACAGGTTCAGGTTCGGTTTACCTTCCCGAAAGGGACTCCGCCCTTCGGCGTAGCCTCGTTCAGGTTCCTCCCCGCCCGAAGGCAGAGAGTTCAACCGATCAACCGGTCAGTCGGTTGTCCGACTTCAGGCTGAACGGTATTTAGTCACCCCCCACCCACGAGGGCATCATGTGGCACAAGGCCGGTTTAACGTGGGATCTCCGAGCCCGTGGGCTCGGCCCAAAATATGCCCTTTGAACCCGTATAAACGGGTTCAGGGTCGGTTTACCTCCCCGAAAGAAACTCCGCCCTTCGGTGTAGCCTCTTTCGGGTTCTTTCTCGCCCGAAGGCAGAGAGTTCAAACGATCAGCCGATCCGCCGGTCGCCCGACTTCGAACTGAACTCCTTGCTTCCTCTTGACGCGCAGTATTTATTACGTATGGAATAGTCCATTATGTTAATTATTGGTAAGGTCCCATAACACTTAGTATCTAGAATGTATTGGGAATGTCAGGTATTGTAAGCTTGGATATGCAGGTCGTGTAATAGGTAACAGTTCAGAATTGTAAATTGGAGAGACGTGTTCCATTTTCAGTCGTTTCATGATATTCAGTAACGGGCAAGTACCCTAGGGAAAGGTATGAATCCACATCTTCTCCCTCAAGTATGGGTTAGTTAGTAAGATTTGTATCACTAAAAGCATTTTATCTAAAAAGAATTCTTACAATCTAAAAATATTTTCTGGCTTTAAATAACCCGCAAAGGGTTGATAAGCCGCAAAAACAAATCAATCAATCAACAGTATCAAAATCTGATTCATCAAGGTATAATTCGAGAGTTTTCCTAAATTGGAATTCACAATTTTTTGCAGGAAAGAGGCTCTGCTGAAATTTAATTAATGCATTCGCTATGGTGGGTAATCCGTTATATAAAGGGTAAGCCTATGGTTCTAGTCGGTTTTCAAGCTGAATTGTCTGATAAATCTAGTATAGTCATAAAAATTAATGACCGTTGCACTTTTAAGGATGTAAAGAGAGAAGAACTCGGGAAAAAAGATTTATTCTCCTTTTTATGCTTCTTCCGTTATCGGCATTATATCCGTAACATAATAACACCGATATTTCACGAACTGAAAGGAAGGACAGAAAGGAAAAAGAAGGACAAACATGTTTTTTTCCCCAGAGAGACTTATATAGTGCTAAGACACAAACAAAACCACACAGAAAACAATATGTCACATATATCGACGCAGAAAAAGAACTTAGAAGGTGAAACAAAAAGGAAACGTTTACATACAAATTGGAGATACTCCTGACCTGGATAAGGCATTTTTAGGGCGGCAACGGGCCGGATTCATCTATGTTCCAAAGGGAAGCGGCACCATGTGCATGTAAGCTGCTAGGGAGACAGATTTAGAATCAGCGTGGACCTTTTGGCCCAGGCTAAAAGAAAGCAACCTTACTGTTTGGTTGCTGTTCACGAACTGCAAAATGACTACCGCTTTGGTAACTTTATGATGTATGATGTCACGAATCATGCGTCATACCACCCACGATCTTATCTCCTCCAAAGTTAGATAAGCGCCTTCTCTATCCTTACAAGGACTTTTGATCTGATTATTTCCCAGAGAGGACTTCACCGAAAATATCCCAGATTCTGTCTCTAGACTAAGAGACGATAAAAGATCAGATCGGCATTTTACAATTCTGAAAGATCAAGATCACGTTCATCCCTCCCAGAGTCGTACAAATTAAAAAGTCCTCCGGTGAAAAAAAAAAAAAAAAAAAACGGAGAATTAAAAACCGCATCAAAACTGCTATGGCCTACAAGTAATTCACTTTGCACTGTAAGAGAAGAGAGGAAGACGTCAAAACAAGGTGTGCACCGACTTCTAGATTGAAATAGAGAAATAGAAAACACATGACGCCTGATAAGCGAGCTGCTGAACGGAAAATAGGTAGGGGGAGAGTAGTATCACATTATCTCCAACTTAACTACCTTTGCTAGTCCAGGTGATTACCTTTGCTAACTGCTCGCAAGCGTTTATCTGTTTATATATTCACTGTAAAGGGCGCTTCAAGTGACTTCACAGGTGCATTTTTAAACCGCAGAAGACGTGCCATACAAATTTAAGAAAAGATAGTTTTATGCTGAACGAAGTATCTAAAAAGTGGACAATAACAGTGGATGATACGATTCATTACATAAACGTCAAATATTTAAGTTGATATTCATTAATAAAATAAATGTGAGGGAAGTGCAGTGAAGAGTGTCACGAGATGATAAATTGGAGATCCGATTTCGAATTCCTGTCAGATTCCTTACATTCGCGTACCTGCAAATAACATTGGAAAAGTTATGAATCAATCTATTCCCTCTAGCTATAGGTTAAATAGTACGGCCTGAATCAGAAAGATATCATTACTCTCAAAGTATTGTTAATGTCCAAAGAAAAATAATAAAACTTGTTCCAATTACTTGGACAGATTTTAAATGTGAATTAAGTGTAAGCGTCTAATGATTTTTCTGTATTTCTTTCAAATTTAACAACTTAAGTTATTGCCAATTTCAGTTATGGAAAGATTAACAATCAAACAGTGTGTTAAAGTTATTGAATCCTATTACGAAAATGGGCGTTGAAACAGAAATGCAATGAGAAGTTCCCAGGTCGCATCATCTCTGGAAACAGCGAAGTCAATTGGCCACAATGATCAGGCGATATGTCACCTTTAAATTTCTTCGTTTGTATTCATCTCAAAAGTAAGGTTTATGTCAACAAGCCAATTTATTTTTCACACATAATTGCCATGACTCAAATAACATGATCCAATAGAGAAATAAATAAATTTTGACACTGATTTATTTACTGGTGACTTTGATCCGTATTAATGAAACACCCTATATAAGAGAGACATTTCAGCACTTGTGGTAAAGCTTAGTCACTTTTCTCTTAATTTTTGAATTTTAATAATTAATATATATTGCCTTCACCACCAAGAAAATAACTTTACCATTGTAATGTAACATACACCCCTTTCTTTACTTCCACTATTTGAGATATTTACAGTTAGAACACACCATGCCACTTCAGCGAAGGCAAATCATCTTTATTTCCCCCGTATTTCAAATGTAAGTAAAATGACAACTTTTTTCGCCAGGAACTGCTACTTTGTAAAACACTTTAGAAATGGATAGTTTATGTGAGTCCCACTTATGCCCCAACAAACGTTCAAAACGACAAGCCCCATTGAGAGCGCTGACACCCGTAATGACTAAAATAAATTCGGGGTCTGCTCGATAATGATGAAATGATAATTCCTTGGTTTACTGCTGTTGTGACCAAGTACATGTTTAAGAAATGACAAAACAAGAGGTGGCAGATAAATTGCATATTGAACAGTAAATACAACGGAAATGTCTTACTCAACTTGGGAATGTATGTCGGTTGACCAGCTTTCAGTCTATATCATTGTTATATTTAGCAGCCTCCCCAACGAGGGTACATGTGGCATAAGGCCGAGTTTAATTTGGGTCATCCAAGCCCATAGGCTCAGCCAAAAAAACTCCCAGTAAACCCCGCATAAACGGGTTTGGGTCTGTCTACCTCCCCGGACGAAATTGCCCTTCGGCATATCCTTGTCTAGGTTCCTCTCTGCCCAAGTCAGAGAATTCGACAGGAGCTGCAAACAGTTAAAGCCTCGGTAGAACAGTCTATATCATTGTCCCCCGAGGCTTACTTTTCCTACTAACTTTATAGTAAGTGGAAGAGACCACAATAGCCTCATTAGAGGGAGCACACCACAACATTTACATAACAGTCTTTCCACCATTAAGCTCGTACGATCACCGAAGTTAAGCAACGCCGAGCCTGATCAGTCCCTAGATGAGTGATCGCTTGGAAATACAAGATGATGTGCTGTAAGATCAGGTGTGCGGCAGCTATTGGAAATCGGGGAGCGGAGCTTCAATTCCATTTGGGATCGTTATATTCACTTACGTACAAATGGGAAAGGTATGACTCCACCTCTTCTCCCCTAACTAGTAGGACTTGTATCAGTAAATTATTATCTCCAATACATTCTTACAATCTAAATATGTTTTCTGGCTTTAAATAACCTGTAAAAAGGTTGATAACCTGTAAAAAATTAGATATTCATCAGAGAAGATATCAGCTACGAAGCTTTGATCACCTTAATATTTTGGTAAATTATGGTATCATCATAAATAATAACATTCTGATGATGTTCCTCGGTGGATCGTTAATTTAAAGCAGCTTAAGAGTTCTGGGGCGGGGGGGGGTCAGAACTGATCTCATGTGCTACCATAACTGGAGAGTTTGTGTAACAATTCTCTATGTCACACATTTACAAAAGCCTTGGAGATAGCAACGTTAATTGCTTTCGTGATTAAGTCACAAGCGACTGAATTACTGATTAAGTGATAGTTAAAACCTCCCCTATGGACCTAGAGGAGTGAAATCTATACTCCTTATCGCCAAGGTGGCTTTTTTTGATTAAGGTGGATCTTCTTTGGATGTTAATAGGTCACAATTATCTTTTTAGGGGCCAGAATGCGAGTACTTCAGCTAGTATATGCTGACACAAACAGCAGGAGATGACACATATACAATGACGACGTACGACCTACGTTTGCACGCGCACAGCTGTCATGTCAATTTCTGTCTTCATGTTGACATTGTCTTTACAGACTTGTCATATGACCCGCTCGATATTTTTTCCTCGTTTTTTATTTCCCACATTTTGAGCCAATAACGTAGCTATGTATGCCTCACACTAAACATTTTTGTTTCAAAGCGCTTATGCGCATGCGTACGCCTGAGAAAAGCACCCAAAAGTCAATTCTGTTTTGCGATGTTCTGTTGACGAATGCGAAATAATGCGTATTTTTTTTTTTTTTTTAGAATCTAAACACAAACTTCGTGCGATCAATAGTTTCCTGTGATCTAATTTCTACTTTACTTTTGATGATACCATATTGCGAAATATTTCTAGTGGAACTATATCTCTTGTATAAAAAAATATCTTCAAAATAAAATCGGCAGAATAATGATATTTCATTATAACTTTTACCATTATTTTTTTTTTTACCTTAAATTAATTTATTTGGAAAATAGTAAGTAAATATATTTATTTAAAATAATCTAGTTTGAATTGTTCACGGTTTTATTGTGGAAAAGTTTAAAATTAAGATCGCTAGGATACCACATGTAGTGCAGCCGTAGCAAGAGGGTCTGTGGCTAGGGCGGTATAGTTTGACGGAACGGATTCCACTAATTCTAGCTATTAGGTTGGTGCAAAAATAATGACGTAATAATGTCGTTTTTTGACGTTAAAAAATACGTCAAAAAACGACATTATTACGTCATTATTTTTGCGCCTCTTGTCCTTTGTTTTGTGTGAACAACATTTAAATACATTTAAATATATATATATATATATATATATATATATATCCATAATGAAACGATACTTTTCAGAAATAAGTCTCTTTTTTTTTCTTTTAAAGTATGCAGTGTGTTATGGGACCTTATCCATAATAACATAATGGACTATTCCATACGTAATAAATACTGCGCCTCAAGAGGAAGCAGGGAGTGAAGTCCGTCAGGAGTCTGTCAGTCAGAGCAAGCGAGTCAGTCAGTCGAGTCAGAGGCAGTCCGAAACAGAGTCGCGTTCAGACAATTACTACAAGACATTGGAATAGTGATACTGGTCGAGACTACATTGTTCTCCCTACTAAACCTTATTGTTCGTACTAACACTTTCTACTTCTCTGTATATATTCCTGTTTGTAATATATCTGTGTTATTCCATATCCGTGTTCGAGTTCTTTTTTATTGGTTCTACCTTGGACTATCACCGTGGTACAAGGAACCCGACCATAACACAGTGAATAACAGATCTCAAAAAATGTCGTTTCTGATTTTCGAGGAATATATGTGAAATCCATTCTTGAAAATCTCTCATGTCCTATTAACCATCTCGGCAACCGTTACCTACTTTCAAAAATCTCATTCTTTAACCCTCTACTGTGGCGCTTGTGTTTTGTATTAGATGAACAACATTATAAAATATTACAAAAATCACCCATCTAAAGACTATGGCCTATTATTATTATTATTATTATTATTATTATTATTATTGCATTAGTAACAATAGACAGATGGCTAAATTTGTGTTGTAACTTAGGGAAGGTTATTGAATAGAATATTCACACGAAGTTTGGTAATGAACGATAATACTTAGGACAAGAACAATACATTAGAGGAAGTAGTCAACTGCTAGAAGTGAGTCAAGTGAATTCCACAATGAATCCCCAACTGCACCATATCTACCAACCGCCCCACGCGGTCAGATGTAGCACAAGGCCGAAGTCAGTGTTGGGTATCCGAACCGATTGGCTCGGCCAAAAATTCCCAGTAGACCCCGTATAAAATGGGGTCGAGTAGTTGTTTCCCGTGGCGAGACAATGCCCGCGACATCGCCTCGTCTGGGGATCCTCTCTGTCCGGAGACCGAGAGTCTGACCAGTACGGCTGGAGACGAATCTCCAACTGCAGGATATCTACCAACCGCCTCACGCGGTCAGATGTGGCACATGGCCGAATTTGATGGGGAGTATCTGTGCTCCTAGGCTCGGACAAAAATTACCCGTATAAAACGCGATCGGGTAGCTGCTTCCGCAGACGAGGCTCTGCCCTTATACATACCCTCGAATGGGTATCCTCCCTGTCCGGATGCAGACAGTTTGACCAGCACATCTGGAGAAGAATCTCCAACTGGAGATCAACATACAGTATTTACTACTGTATTTATGTGAATGGGAACATACCCATTGTAGCCCGTAGGTATGCTACAACAATTTAGATAACACTTGATGAAAACAGCAAATTAGTCTCAACTTCTTTTTTCCTTTGACTAAGAGGGTACATTCAAAATCCTTTCGATACTATAACGAACGAGAATCCTTATTCCTTTTGATGAAAAGGCTAAATATACGCTGATGCTTTAAGGTATTTTGAAACACTTCGCTCCAAGAAAAATCGATAAAGTTACTAAAACGAAAGTGTTTACTGACAGAGAAAGAAAATGAGGAAACGTTATTGAGTATGATAAGAGAACAGGATGCGAAACGACTAAAGATGGCAATTGACGTTGCATTCAAGTAGTGACAGAAAGGAAACCAGTAAAATAGAATTTACGGTTACCGCTAGCTATTTCAACATTAAAATTAAGAGACCTATGTCCCAATCCCGTACCACGCTTAAAGTTATGTCACCAAAATGGAAATCTCATCAAAGCAATGGAAAATGAAAATATTTATAGAAAAGATAAAGAGCAACATTACAGTAGTTGGTAAGTGACTGAAACCAAGATGCCAGCTCAGGATCAATAACATTGCAGAAAAATTATTCTTTGGATTTAGTCAAGAATCTCGAGATATAAAGCAGGAACTCAATACCAGTTGTGGAAGCAATATTCAATCCAGTGACAAATTATATACTTATAAACGTGCAAAATATATTCTGGTAAGAAAAATTGTCTGACATGAGACCGCGAACTAACATTCCTAACAGCAGACCTAGTAATTCATTCAATATAATCTTAATGTTAATGTCTATTGAAAACGCGAAACGGAAAATTATTCCATTGGGGGTTGTCCTCCTTCACCATGGCTGATGGAGGAAAAATTGTTTTGCTAAGACGTCTAAAAAACAGTTTGTTTCGTTTTGGAGGCATTAAAATTAATAACCCATTTGTCAGTACTGTTGACAAAAGACTGGAAATCGGTTTCATGATCAGCAGACTGTCTAGCCTTTACTCTTAAGACAAAAGTAAGCATCAGCGTAGATACCGAGAAGGGAGCTGATGATATCGGGAATGTCGTTGTTGAAGATAAGAAATAAAGTAAGTTATAATTGCCTTTGGGAACATCGACATTAACGCAAAAAGATATAGAAGAGTAGACGTTCAAGACCATTATTCGATTCTTTAAGAAATGTTGGATGAAATTCGACTGGAGATACCATAGTTCTTCAGCTTTTGCATACAAAACCTTGTTAAACGCCTTTGAGATGCGAAATATCTAGATTCGCCGTTATTATCTGAAGCTTCACAGTCTCTTTCAGTAATAACCGTTCACACATTAGCAATTGACCTAGGGAAGCGAAAGACATATTGTTTTTGTGAAAGATGAGCCCTCGATGTTGAATACTTAAAAAATTTGGAGCAAACTAGAGCCAAAAAGAGGACTTTGCCAAAGTAAGGTAAAATACTAATAGTCGATAGTTCGAAGACTATCAAACGGTTCATTCGAGTTATTAAAAAGAGAAAATTCTGAAGGGGATTTCCAAAAAACTTGAAAGAAAGAAGCAGCAAGTCATTTGTTGTAGAGTTTAGAGAGAACCACGGGCGTGTTCTTTGTTTTAGGTTGGTGCAAAAATAATGTCGTTTTTGACGTTCAACTTTATGTGAGAAAACGACATTATTTTTGCACCAACCTAATATTTTGGTATGAGAAGGATGTCGTGAATCCGAAAGTGCTAAACCAAAAGGAAACAGGTAATACAGAAAATAGTGTCAATTTGAAAGACTTCGACCAATATTTGCACGAAATACATTCAATATTCGTTAATAGCAAAGGTGTATTTTTCTTCCACCATAATGTAAAACCACATATTACTCGAGTCATTCAGGAAAATATCATGCCACTAAATATGTTTGTTTTTTTAATCCTCCTTCCACGTCATCCTTACTATCCTTTCATTATATTGACTATTATTTTTTCAGATCATTGCCAGATCTTTTAGAGGGAAAATAAATTATTTTGAGGAGGTTAAAACTGATATGACGTGTTTTGTTTCCCATCGAATACCAAAAAGAGTTTTTCGCCCGACAGGTCAACTATTTACCAAGAGTTATGTTATCGATAATCACGGGAAATAATATCTTGTTTCAGAAGGGAACGGGACTTTCTTTTTCAGAAGGGACCGCGGCTTTCTTTTAAGAAGGGAACGGGACTTTCTTTTTCAGAAGGGAACGGGGCTTTCTTTTTCAGAAAGGAACGGGGCTTTCTTTTACAGAAGAGGCCGTGGCTTTCTTTTTCAGAAGGGAACGAGACTTTCTTTTTCAGAAGGGAACGCGGCTTTCTTTTAAGAAGGGAACGGGACTTTCTTTTTCAGAAGGGAACGTGGCTTTCTTTTACAGAAGAGGCCGTGGCTTTCTTTTTCAGAAGGGAACGAGACTTTCTTTTTCAGAATGGATCGGGGCTTTCTTTTTCAGAAGGGAACGCACTTTCTTTTTCAGAAGGGACCGGGGTTTTCTTTTTCAGAAGGGACCGGGGCTTTCTTTTTCAGAAGGGAACAGGACTTTCTTTTTCAGAAGGGAACGGGGCTTTCTTTTTCAGAAGGGAACGGGGCTTTCTTTTTCAGAAGGGAACGGGGCTCTCTTTTTCAGAAGGGAACGGAACTTTCTTTTTCAGAAGGTGCAGGGGCTTTCTTTTTCAGAAGGGACTGGGGCTTTCTTTTCACTCGCTATGATTATTCGAAAACCATAAAACTCTTATCAAAGTTTATCAAAAATCAGCGCTTTTTTAAAGTATACATTTATGCAAAAAATTAATCGGTTTCAATGTCAAATTTTACATATACAAGTCAAAATTTTCACAATAAATCTGATAGTAAACAACGGATATTGGCAAATTTCACGGTGTATATGTAGGGAATGGGACGTTCCTGCATAGTCCATTCAGTTTGGTTGATTTGAATTTTTTGGCAAAGGGAGATTTTAAGCGTCAGATTATTACGTTATAATCAAATTTGCTCTCTCTTGCTCTCTCTCTCTCTCATTTAGTAGTCTAATTAGTACTTCGTTGTTATATGCTCGAATAGTGCAATTTTAGAAAAAGAGTAGTAATTGGTATTTTTATCAAAACGTGGAAGAAAGTGATACACGATGCATACCTTTTCATTTTAGTTGATCGCTGAATATTCCGCCCTCAACCAAAAGCTAAAACAAAATAGAGAGATGCTGACGAACGATTCAAAAAAACAAGGACACATGGCACAGTGGATAAAGGCGTTAGTTAGATCCACTGACAGGACCCAAAGAGTGTGAGTTCAATACCTATTTAAGGCAGTGGAGAACTTGGAGAGGGGAATTAAGAGAAGATAACTGATAACTGACATCCATTAAACATGTCACGTGAAACTAGAATAGTCTACCCCAGCGAGCGAAATAAAGGGTTCAGTTCGACATTCCAACCACCTGAAGAAGGCCAGAGCATACATCGGCTGAAACGCAATAAATATGGCGACAATAATCCGAATAATGTAAATAGTGTACATAATGCCTCATGGAAGTTTAATCATTATATCCTATTGAGTTCCTGCAGGATGTCGCTCATTACGAAATGAAGAAGTAATTTCTAAGATTCAATAGCTTTACTATTATTTTTATTTTTTTTTTTTTTTGAAATACAATATTTTTCATTTATTTTTTTAATTTACATCATTCCATTAATGTTTTAATAGATACTTAATTCCCAAAATGAATAATGAAAGTTGGGTGCTTTCAATGCTATTATCCTTTTTTTGGTGGAGAGGGGCTAAAATATTCGTATATCCCGTGATAGAATAATCTGCACTTCTTCCAATTACATACACAAATGAAGGTTTTCTTCCACCAAAAAGTGGCAATCAAAGTCTGTGTAAATACAGATTGATATACGTCTTTACCGGTATAATTAACACAATTTCCGTAGGTCTAACGTAAAATGACAGAAGTGTGCACTGAGTAAGATTCGACCTCAAAACATCTTCGAGACTAGTAGGCTACATACTGAGTAGTTGAACACAAAACTCACAAACCAAGCAATCGATATAAAGCAGAAACCAATGTCTGTGCATATTAAACGTTCATTATGAATGTTCGGTCCTTCTTGCATACCCCATAATATGGCCTTGTGCCAAACTAACCTAATCTTAGAAAATAACAACTCCCAGACTCATGGTTACCACGATGAATGATAATAGATAATGTAGTTAGTAAGGTTGACCATTACGATAAAAGAGAGAGACTAATCCTCACTGAATGCCGGAGACATATAGTGATATGACACATTAACCTTAGCCGGGTAAATAAATTCCAATGGTAATGGTTAACGAGTCAATCTTGTTCGCCATTACGATTCTAGAGGGTGACTCCTAATCTCAAAGGCGGGTCGCTGTGGGGTAATGTTGAGCTAGTTAGTCCGGTCGACTATTACTACTGCTTGAGTTCGATGCTCATCTACTGCCCCTTGCTTGTGGCCTTGTGCCCAACTAAACTAACCCTAGTAAATAACAACACCAAGTCTCAAATACACCCCCACGGTAATGGCTTACAAGCTAGCCTGGTTGACGATTACTACTGAGTATTGTGTTCGAATCTCACTGATTTTGGCCTTGTTCCAGACTAAATAGTAAATAACAATGGCCAGTCTCAAAATCGTCCCAGTGTGTGGTAAGGGTCAGTGAGCTAGTCTGGTTTATCGTTGCTATAGATTAGTGATATCGATCTTCAGTGAGTATCCCCTACTTGTAGACTTGCGTCCAAACTTAGCTAAGCCTAGTAGATAACAACTTCATGACTGGAAAGCTTCAATAAATATTCCACAAATGAACAGTCATACAAATAAATATCAATTGTCTGTTTAAATTTCCCTTTTTATTACAGATGTCAAAAGGAATTTATTGCCGAAACAGCTGATGTTTCATTTTAATGGCATAAATTTCAGGCTAAAACGTATCTAATGAGTTGGAATCAATAAAAGACTCATTAGGCTCTAAGCGATATGCACTGAAATCAGTATGATGAGAATCACTCTTTCTTTGAAGGAATTTGTAAAGGAAGCAACGGGTAATTCATGTACTTTACTGGTTCATAAGCTGAATGTATACTTAACGAAATAGATCACAAAGTATTAGGTTGGTGCAAAAATAATGACGTAATAATGTCGTTTTTGACGTTAAAAAATACGTCAAAAAACGACATTAGTACGTCGTTATTTTTGCACCAACCTAATAGTAAGTGCAAAAAATGGTGCCAAAGACGAGGTTATATTTCAGTGTCTCATAAAACTGTGATGCACGCGATTATCTAATCCACAAAGTGGGCATTTTTTTTTTTTTTGGCCTTCCATAATCATGGCTGATGCTAAACTCCAGAAAAGCAACCCATTGCATCTTCTTGGAGACACTCTCTCCTCATGCATGAAATTGGAGTAATTTTATAGAATCAATTATTATTTTTTTTATTTTAATCATGTCATCCCAAGCAAGGGGTAGTGGCTCTAGTATGCAAGGATTTACAGGGAGTGAAAGTGAAAGAAAAGATTGAGAATAGGGAGGATTGAGTAAAGGGCAAAAGATGAACGGAGTTCAAGTCAACAGGAGACTTTTCCAAGCCCTCTTTCCTCATTTGTTCCCTAGAAATTTCAACTGTCTATTGATGACACGAAATATGTCCTTTTAGTTTCCGTTTTCTCTAACTTCTTTGTTACTAACCTGTTTCGACCATGATATTCTTAGCATTCACATGTAGAACCAGATTTCTTTTGTTTCAAGTTTCTTTTTCATCTGTGAGAAGAATATCCAGCATTCATTACCGTACACGAGAAACGATACGACGTATTTGTGTTATATACCGTACCTATGAACACTAATGTGTATGTCCCCTTTCTCATAAATACGTTGGACATTATTGTAAGTGGGGGTAATATGTTGTGTAAGTAGTCACCCACTAGCATTGGTTTACCTACTTCACGAGTATTGTATTTTGTTGATGTTATAAATTCATTTCCAACCTCCGTTTTGGTTATTCCTCATTCAGTAATCCTTCCTGTGTTACAGCAATTTGAATACTCTTTTCTTTGTTTCTAAAGAAATTTTCCTGTTTCTTAATACTTTGCTTAGCTTTTAGAAGTCACCTTTCGTTAATTCAATGCTGCTTCTCACTTCGGTGCCGCATTTTCCGCTCTCTATTGAAACGCATACTAGATGTTAAATTCTTTAAACTGCTTGATTTTAGTACCACCAGTTTTTAATTCGCATGTTAGGCTCTTCTTCTTGCTAACAATTCTACATTCTGACTCCTTACAATTGATGATTAGTCCTTTCTTCTCACTTTCCTTTACCACATTCTCTAAGAGTTCCTGTTGTTCTATTTCTGTGTCTACTATCAATACTGCATCATTTGCATGTCTTGTGTTGGTAAGACGCTCTTCGCCTATAAAGAAATTCTGTTTGGACTTGTAATTTTCACATGATCACCTCATTCTAATGGTTGAATAAGTTCGGTGAGAAGGTGTATCTTTCTTTTATATCTTTCTTTTTTTATATATTTAATAAATTCATTTTTTTATCCGTATGCAGGAGGTTTTCTCCTAGAATAAGTTCTCGGTTATTCCCAAATAAAACAAGCTTGCCTAGTAATTCTAACTTAATTTTGATGTAGGGTATCAAATACTTTTTGCATAATCTATAAAACAGAAGTACACATCCTTTTGTAAATGTATTGCTCCTCCTGTTATCATTCTAAGGATAAATATCGCATTCTTTGTTCCAGTGCCTTTAATAAAATGGCACTAGTGTTGTTCAATTTCCAGTCTAATTCTACTACGCGCTCTATTCATCAGAATTGGTCTATTATAAAATCTCTATTTTTGCTTATGGTTTATGAAGGAAAGCGAGAAGAAAGGACTAAACAAGATTTGGAGAAGGATAGAATACATGTTTGTCTGTCAAAAGAAAATCCCAATACACAAGTTACACATTTGCAGATACTATTAGGTTGGTGCAAAAATAATGTCGTTTTTTGACGTTAAAAATACGTCAAAAAAACGACATTATTTTTGCACCAACCTAATAAAATGAAACAAGTACAACAACTTAAATACCTGGGAAGTATTTTAAGTGGGGACGGAAAGTGCAACATTGAAATCCGAATTGTAATCATTGTAAATATTGTGGCAACAATAAGAGTCCAACATGTGACTGATGGTACTAAAAGTAAGCAGTTCAAAGATGCGTTTTAATAGAGGACGGAAAATGCGGTACCGAAGTGTGAATCAGCATTAAATTAAACGAAACATATATAATAGTTAAGCAAAGTATTAAGAAACAGGAAAATTTCGTTCGAAACAAAGAAAAGAAAAATTTAATGTTACGCAATATCAATCTATCTATATTGCAGATGAAGAATTGGCTTCAAGCAACAGCGATGTGATTCTACAGAAGGATGTTCATAATTCCATGAAACCAACTTGAGATCAACAACGAAACTTTAGAGACAATGGAGACAAAAAGGACACTTATGCTTAACATCAGAAAAAGACAGTTGACATTTCAAGGTCACATAATGAAGAAAGAAGAACTGGAAATGTGATCGTCACAGGACAAATTCAAAACAAGTAGCAGAAAGGAAAACAGTGCATAACGTACCTAACGAGATTGTGTAAATGGATGACAGAACAAGATTTAGGAGGGATGAAAAAAAAACTCATAAAATTTATTAAGAGCTACAAAGTACAGGTAATCGTGGAGAGTCATGATCGCTAATGTCCAACAGGCGCACGACACTTAAAAGAAAATACGGATTACAATTAAAGAATCTAATATAATCTGAGATTTCGTACCTTGGTTTCTTACCGTAGTATGCAGTTTATCAGTAGTTTTCTACTGTGGTACCCTATCTACTAATATATATTTACTAGTCCTAGGTTTGACGATAAACTACATCCGGCAGCAAGGCCTCTGATTGGGAAAATGGATGGTTTGAGGAACGTGGAACCACTTCTTAATTGCTATAGTTCAGAGATCCAGTTTGACCGAGGGTGGTAACACCTGTTATGCGGGCAAATATTGAAACATCAAACAAAGACAAAACACTCCGAAAGTATAAAAATACATTTTTATAGTAAAATTAATTGCAATATATTTTATAATAAAAATGTCAGCAATACATTTTTACAGTAAAATATACCAATAATACAGTTTCATTGTAAAGTGACCATCAATATATTTTATAGCAAAATTAATAAAGATAAATTTAGTTGAAGGCTTACAATTGCGTTAAAATATTTGGATTTTGGCATTAAATAACCCATAGAGGTTAATATGCCGCTAAACAAAATCAACCAAACAAACAACATGAAAGAATTCTTTCATGATATTAATCCATATAATATCCTATAATTTCTTGAAGAAATCAAACTGAATTCCAAAATATAACTTATAACAAAATGTGACGTCCCCCCGGAGTCGCTGCGCCAAATGTGACGTCTGCCTAGACGCGTCCGTCGTTCTATCCTGTCCTGTGACGACCAACTGGCTTGGTATTGGTCTCGGCACAATGTGACGTTCTAACCTGTTGGTGATTCGGATGGGAATCTGGTTAGATTCGGTATCAGCCTTGTCGTTCCCAGCTTGCCTCCAACGTCTGGTTACCGAAGTAACTGTTTTGATTTCCAGTCTAACCTACCCACGTTGTGAATTGATCTTAGGCAGACGAAATCAATCAGTCGTCGGGCCGTAAAGCAAGCCGAGTTCGATCAAGGGCAACACCGCACAAGTATATGTAAAAGAAAATAAAATAATAACTCGAAAAGTTCAAATGTGTTAAAAAAGGATAACAATATTTTATATCTGGTTGCTGAATACAGGACTGCGTCTTCTTCCCAACTCGCTATATGGATTCGTGACACGTTGTGTTTGTTAGGCGAGTCTTAACATCTTAAGGTGTTTGTTCTTTAAGAAACTGGTTATTGGTGTATCTTCAAGCGATATTCGTCAAACTTCTTTTTGGTGGTGTGAGTCTAAGTCGTTCTTCAAAAATAAATTGTTCTTGGCTAGAAGTTGAGTTCGGAATTGCGTGAATCTTAGTCAGCTTCTGCGAGGCGGGACTTCAGAGCTCTCAGCTCACTGCAACTGCTTGCCTGTCTGTCTCCAATCCCAACTGCGAACTTCACTCAACTGGAAATCGAACTGAACTTAACTCGCTGCGATTCTGCTTATATGGACGCCGACCAAAACCGGGGTGGGCTTGTCTGGGTTTGAGGTTCCTTGATAATTCTAAACCCACAATCCTTTCGGTCAGGAAAATTTTATTATTTTACATTTTTGGAAGTCTTTCGTCTTCCCACCTTCTTCTGTTCTCATATTGGTATCTCACCATGCCCTCAGAGGGTGTCAACGGGTTTCCCCTCTCTCTCACAATGGCATCTCACAACTATCCCTTCGGGGGAGCGCAACAGGCCTCCCCTCCTTCTTCACATGATTACCTCCGCCTAACGTTCATGCCACCATTCAGCCAATGGGCGCTCTAAAACGTGGGTGTAGCCAGACTAGCCTCGGTTTAAAAAATCTTGCTCACACCCTAGACTCTTATCTTAACCGAATCACCAGGAATTCGTCAATCAGACTTTCGCCAGCATCAAGTGGGTAGCCATTTGGACGTATTTGCATTCTTGGTGCCAATTGCTGATTCGATAAAATAGTTTCGCCAGCCCTGACGATAAACAGATGCTCCTCTCAATGATATTCTGCATATAGACAAAGGCTTAACCTTTCCTTCATGGTTGTCAGCGAACACTTTTCTTTTTCTCGGACAGTGCGTGCTTAATTAATTTTTATTTTTATCTGTTTAGAATTGTGCTGGAGGTAACTTGTCCAACTTGAAAATTCCCTTTACCATTGCCATGGGCAGATTGGACATATCTTACTCTCCACCCCGTAACATAAATCAGATTAAATTCTGTGTTTTACTTTCTCAACAATGGAAATAAAAATCTTACCACTTTTCCTTGTCAGAAAAATAACACCGCTTAGTGTCCTTTTTGTGATGGCTTCTTATCACCTAAATTTAATCCTCGCCATTCTTTTTTTCTTCTTTCTTTCTAGCGACGTAAATAGTGTCACAATCCTCCTCTAACCTATTTGTCATTTACTCTTAAATGATACCTAAACCCAAACACACTATTTAGCATGCATCATGCATCATGCATCATGCATCTGTCCCATGCAATTCTTTTTTTTTTTTTTTTTTTGGTTTTACATACAAGGTGATGTACTTTTCATCTTCTTCTGTTCTACATGCAAATGTATTGTTCTTTTCATCTTTTTCTGTTCTACATGCTTATGTAATATTCTTTTCATCTTCTTCGTTCTACATGCAAATGTAATGTTCTTTTCATCTTCTTCTGTTTTACATGCAATTGTAATGTTCTTTTCATCTTCTTCTGTTTCTCATGCAATTTAAAGTGTGCGTGTCCCTGTGGGTGCATATGTGTGGTTACTATGGCTTGTTTTTCTTGGTCAATGTTTTTCTCTCCGCTGTAGGAGGTTTTTCCGCCGCACGTGTCGGTTTCACGCCAGCCTCCTCCGCCGGTCTTTCTGCAATTTCTTCGCCGATTCTGTATGAGTAAGGAACACTGCTCGGCATCTCCCTCTCGAGTTGCTGCATGCTCATTTGATTATCGCTAGTTAATTTCCTCTTACTTCTAATCTTCCATATTGCCATACCCCCTATGGCTATAATTATGAATGTACCCATCATTGCCGACCAACTTATCGCGATCTGCTCATCATCTTCCCAATCCATACCTTCATTCTTCAACGCACTTAAGTTGTTCCTCAATTGACCCACATCGATCTTTTCTATCGACTTCATTAGTACTGGCATTTTATTCAAGGTAACATTGGAGAATCCCCTAACTATTGGTTCCCACAACTCTGTAAAACTGACTAAGCTTCTGCCAATCATTTTAATGATTGAATCTTTCTCTTCATATCTTTCTTTTTCCTGGTAATAGGGGGTAAGGAAATAGATATCCCAAATGCCGAACATCCCAGGGGTAACTTTAACAGGGATAATGATGGCTTAACTCTTAATGTCCTTGTGGACTCTCCGCCACATACCCTAGACAAGCTAATGGGTTTCTGCCCACACCCCGTCTGACACACTGATAGATTGTGATAATGCCGTGTTTGCTAATACCTCCACTTGACAAGTTCTCTTAATTCCCTCTTTCTTCCCTTCAAACAGTATGCACATTTTGTTGTTACCAGCTATATATATAGGGCTTAACGATGCACAATTCCCTAGAGCTTCATTTCTACACTTTCTAGCTTCTTCAGCTGTTAGCAACATGAATTTTGTTCTACCTAATTTAAAGCTATGTATTTCGTTTCCATCCTCTACCTTGCTACCATTCGTGTAGCTACCATCATCCTCATCATCATCATCATCAACCCTTTCATTTTGATCATTCCTGCAAGGTAACAAAATTCTCTTGTTTTTATTCTTCATAACCATTCGGTCTTGTTCAATTCTTCATTCAATTATTCCATAATTTCTTTCTAAGTTTATAATCCTTCAGCTCTTCCGTCCGCTAACTAGCTCCTAGTAGACAGAATGGTCCGGACAGGTGCGTGGGGCTCCTACTTCAAAGGCCGTACTTCATGACACCACTGATGGCCAGTTAGCAATGCCAGTAATATTCTTCCGTCCTTCGTGAGGTGCATCTCGCGACTCTATCCCCTACATCCACATCCACCACAGTCAGCCAGTAGGTTTTTGGATGAGCCAGTGTCGTTATCTGTCGATACCGAGTGCTTCTATTCTGCACAGCCTTCTTCGTTCTACTGAGACTTGGTGTTCTCCACCCTTCTCAATCTCATCTTCAGAGGTAGTTCTGGCTCGACCTCTAACCTTCCCTCGGTGTTTAATTCCCGTTCAGGAGGTGTTTTGTCCTCTTCTTCCTCTCCTGATTCTTCCTTCTGTTTCGAGTCCGCGCCCTAGACGTCTTCATTATTTCTTGACTCGATGTCTAATTCTCTCCTGTTTCTTAGTCTTTCTCTGAGTTGGGAAAGGGGTATTTGATCATCTTCCTCCCACTCGTTGAACTCTTCGTCTTGTTTAGGGTACCTCTTTTTAGAGCCCTTAACTGCTTGATTGGATCTCTTCGTTTTTCTCTTCCTTTTCTTTGAGCATTGGGGTGCGACGGTGACATCACAGAGTCTTCTCTGCACCGATTCAGGCGACGACTGAACGCCACTCATCCCCGCCGAGGGTTCCAACTCCGTCACTCGGATCGCTTCGTCTATCTGGCCAAGTCGATCTATCTCTTCATTTTTCTCGGAATCCTCTTCCGTCTCCATTTCTTCCGGCTCAACCAGAGTTGCCTTAGGCCTCGGCTCGCTAATTTCCAGATTAGCTATTTCAGCCTTCTTCAGATTGTTGACATGGACTCTCCTTGCTCGTCCTACCACTTGATCCCATATTACATATGATATTGGACCCGTCTTCTCTACTATCCGTTAGTACGGTTCCCATCTCTGGTTCAGCTTTCCTTCTCTCTGTTGGATTTTATAGTAGACAGGGTCTCCAACCTTGAATTCCACTACATTTCTTTCAGCATTGACTCTCTCATTTCTTCTCTTCTGTGCCCTCTTTATTCTTCTTTTGGCCTGTACAAATATTTTATGTTGCTGTTCCAGCAACAACTGATGATGGCCTTCTCCCATATACTTTCTTCGGGGCTTCAACAGGTTATCCACAGGCAGGACCACGTCTCTGCCAAACAACATAAAGTAAGGAGAAAACCTGGAGGTTTCGTTTATCGTAAACCTCACGGCCACCAGAGCCTGCGTTAAATACAAATCCCAATTTCCTGTATTCTCTCTGGCCAGCTTGGCCAGCACATCTCCTAAGGTTCTATGAAACCTTTCCACTATAGCGTTTCCTTGGGGGTGATATGGAGATGTTTTTATGTTCTCTATATTCAAACCTGTCAGCACTTCTCTCATTATGCTGTTTATATTCTCTGTACCATTATCAGTGACAAGTTGCACAGGGGCGCCATACCTAGGGAAGATTTCACTTATTATCAAATCGGCTAGAGTTTTCGCCTTCTTGTCTGGTACTGCATATGCCTCAGGTCAATTTGTTAGCCAATCGACAAGACTCACTATATAGTTGTTTCCTTATGCAGTTTCCCCATATGGTCCTGATACATCCATACTCATTTTCTCGAAGGGGAAGTTCGGCATGTCCATCTCCTCCAATGGTGCCATTTCCTGCCTTCTGCTCTGCGACTGGCACACTACACAGCTCCGAACATACTTAGTGACCTCTCCGTACAGTTTGGGCCAATAGTACTTTCTCCCTATTAGATCATATGTTCTATCAATTCCCATGTGACCCAACCTCTCGTGGCACTGTTCTGATATCTGGTCTTAAACTTTTGGGCACATACAACTTAGGCCTGATTTCTTCATCTCTACCTGATAGATAATACAGCCTTTCCTCTATTAGGGCATACTTGGTGGTCTCTCCTGCCTCCACCTTTTCTCTAAGGCAGCTATTTCACAGTCTGCCTACTCCTTCTCAATTCCTTCTGTCCAGTAGGGATAGGTTGTTATCTGTGCGTCCCCTTCCTCGTCCCATTCTAACATAGGGCGATCTTTTAGCTTATTAGAGTTAATTACTCCGATTCTATAGGCTTTATCATCTACTCTTTGCGCTACTTTTACAGATCTTTCTTCCAGTTGTTTCGGTATTCTTGGGAGTAAATCTGCACACGTGTTTTCCTTCCCTGCCAAATACTCTATCTTACAGTGGTAGCCACTTAACTTTAGCGCCCACTGTTGAATCTTATCATTATTTGTCCATTCTGCCTGCAGAGGCTTGTGGTCTGTTTTTATAGTAAAGACTGCACCATTCAAGTAGTAGTCCAGTTTTTGGAGAGCATACATGATAGCATATGCCTCTCTTTCTATTACTGGCCATCTCTGTTGTGTCTCTGAGAGCTTATGAGAGAGAAAGTATATCGGTACCTCCTCTGGTATCCCTGGAACCGGTCCTTCTTTATCGGGGCACGGCTGGGTAAGAACTGCTTCTACACACTGCTCACTGGCATCAGTGTATAGTACCATGGGCTTGCTGAGGTCCGGGTACGTCAGCAGTGGGACGGCTGTTAACTGTTCTTTTAAGGTATCAAATGCCCGTTGACAGTCTTCTGTACACTTGAACCTAGCGTATTTCTTCGTCAGGGCTACTAAGGGTATGGCAATTCTCGAGAATGCCGGGACCAATCGTCGGTAGTACCCTATAGCTCCTATAAACCCTCTTACTTGTCTCACTGTCTTAGGTTCTGGTATTTCCCTTATGACTTTCACCTTATCCATGTCAGGTTTAATACCGTCTCCGTTTATAACAAAGCCCAAATATCTAGTCTCCTCCTTCAGAAACTGACGCTTCGACAATTTCAATTTTAAGCCGTGCTTTCTTAGTCTTCCAACACTTGTTTTAGATGGAAGAAATGTTGTTCTACTGTTTCTGAAAATATCAAAATATCATCTAAATATGCCATGCCAAAGCTCTCGCATCCTTCTAATACTATTGACATCAGCCGTTGGAAGATTCCCGGGGCATTGGCTAAACCGAATGGCATCACCCTGAAATAGTCCCAAGTGACACGCAAATGCATCCTTTTCCTTGTCAGCTTCATCAAGGGCTACCTGCTAATACCCGGACCTCAAGTCCAACGTAGAGAAGTACTTTGCTTTCCCTAATAATGCCAATATGTCATCGATTAGTGGTAATGGCACCGCCAACGGCTTCGATATAGAATTCAGTTTCCTAAAATCTACACAAAAACGGTGCCCGCCATCTTTCTTACCTACTATCACGATTGGAAAGCTCCAAGGGGAGATCGATCTTTCGATCATCCCAGCTTCCAACATCTCTTCTACTGCCTCTTCCACAAGGGGTCTCTTATGAATAGGTGTTCGGTAGGGCTTCAATTTCACAGGGGGGGGGTGATTGCCGGTGTCGATTTTCATTTTTACTGTGTGGGTCTGGCCTAATTCCTTATCAGATTGGGCCACCACATCTCGATTATCTCTCAGCAGACTTCCCAATCTGGCCCTAAATTGATCAGGTGCCAATATATCTTCGTCTACTATTCCTTCTCTTTGTTCTATGAGTTTTCCCTGTTTCTCCTCGAATCTCACCCGATTCAGAGTTCGTAGGGGTAGTGCTTTTCCTATCTCTTCCCCTCTCTTAACCTTTATCGTCTTTTGGGCCTGGTTCACCATCATAATGGGCACTAATTCAGCTGCCTCCACTACTGCCTCACACAGAGTTACCTTATTTTCTTCTAGGCCCAACCCTTCTACAGGGACCAATTGCAGGGTTCCTTTTCCTATTTTCTTCCCTGTCATTAGCCTACCCTTTCCCGACACTGCCGTTCTGGGGGGTAGCTTTACATCTTCCTCCACCACTATTGTTATATCTTCTTCCGGTGGGCATCCCAATGGCGTTCTCTCGCCATTCACTACCACCACAGTGGGGTTGAACTCTATCCGAGCCCTCTGGCTCTGAAGCCAATCTTCTCCCAAGATTGCTTCCGTACACAGGTTGGGGGGTTACGTAGAAGTTCTGTGTGCTTCTTAATTTCCCAATCCTCACAGGGAGCCTCGCCATCCCTCGCATCTCCAGGGGAGCTCCATCTGGCTGCGTGACTTCTCCACTTCCTGCAACCCATTCTTCTGTTTCACCCGTCTGTATTCTTTTTCTCTCAGCAAAGAAACAGACGCTCCTGTGTCTATCAGGGCTTTCATTGCCCTACCTCCTATCTCTGTCGTACAGGATAGCTCCTTCTCTTGCGTCAGCGAAGATAATACTTGGGTTTTCCTTTTCCTGGGTTCCCACCCTTGGGTCATCCCAGACATAGGCGCCGGTAGCAACAAACTCCTTTCATTCTTCTCATATGGGGTAGTTCTGCGTTTTCTGCACCTGGGCGGTCCCGGCTGGACCTCTCCCAGTCTCCGGCGGCCGCCCCTAAGAGTACAATTCCTCTTCAGGTGTCCTGGTCTCCTACAAAACCAGCACCTTCTTGTTGGACAGTTTACCGCAAAGTGGCCCACCTGACCACATATCCAACATTTTACTCTTCCTCTCTTCAACTGGGCCACCCTCCATCTTATTCCTGGGGGACCTGCCCTCTACCTAAGTGGCTCTCCTGACCACATGTCCAACGTTTTACTTCCTGCTTTTTAACTGGGCCACCCTCCCTCTTAATTCTGGTGTGGCCCGCTGGCTTTTCCCTGGTTTTGTCTCTTGGGCTCGGCCTTCCTTAACAACATCGGTGGGGCACTTTTTCTTAACCCGCACCACTTGGCCAGGTGTCCCTTCTTCCCACACCTAGTACATTTATCCCGTTCGAAGTCTGGGGGCAAACCCCACTTCGTCGGATATTCCGCTGCCCTGTGGTCTTCATGTTCACATATCCAGCGGACCAGTCCGCATCGACCCGGGGTGGGCTTATAGAACCCATGCCTTGTTGACCAAGCCTTTCTATTGGGATCTTCTTCCCACACCTCAGGCTCATCCACCTCTAGCTTGACCTTCCGATTCCACACAGGGGGTCTTCCTCCTTCCCCCTTTCTTCCCACGACTTAGCTCTTGCTTCTTCCCACCTCTTTTTACTTTCTCCCAAACTCCCTGGCTCTCTTTGGCCAGTGCCACTGCTGCCGATAATCTTAGCGATCCTTCCTTCAGCACATCGTGACGAACACGCTCGTCACTGAGCGCTTCTACATACAGATCAGCCAACTGGGCCTGCGTGACCGCATTATTTCTCACTACCTCTGGGAAAGCTAATGACGACAGCTTCTCCGTTCGTGTCCCCAATTCTCCAGGGGTTTCGTCCCTCAGCTGCGTCAACTTCTATCGCCGTCCCCTCGTCAGCAAACTCCCGAGTTAATAATTCTTCCAACCTTTCCCATGTCAAGTGGGGCTCACTGGCTAAGAGTCCTTTTATAAACTCAGACGCTTTCCCTCTGGTGGTATCATACGCCAAATAAAGGGTTTCTTGTTCTCAGAGTCCACATATTACGCGGCTCTTATCCAGGATTGCCAGCCAGTCCCTAAAATCCCTTGAACTCCCATCAAAGGCCGGGACCCTCGGTCCACCCAATAATTTTATTAGGTCTGCTGGCAATCCCTGTCCAACCACCTCTTCCTCTATGTCTACCCTATCTGGCTCGTAGTCAGACATATTTAACACAGCAAAAGAAAAACAATCTGAGCAGCAACAATCGAAATTGGGAGATCAACCGAAAATAAAGTGTCCTACCTGACGGACGATTTCCAGCTCGTTTTTCTCAGGTTCCGGGTTGTCGTACTAGAGTGTCTGGAACCGTATGGTTATAGCCAACCAAAGTCCTTTGGTTCCCACTCAAGTATGTTTCAATTTGAGTCCTTGAGACGCCGTGTGTTGTCCTGGTCGATTTTTTCTGCAACTCCTGTGGTAGCGGCTGATCCAGGGTCTTATCCTGCTGTCATGGCATCAACTGTGACGTCCCCCCGGTGTCGCTGCGCCAAATGTGACGTCTGCCTAGCCGCGTCCGTCGTGCTATCCTGTCCTGTGACGACCAACTGGCTTGGTATTGGTCGCGGCACCAAATGTGACGTTCTAACCTGTTGGTGATTCGGATGGGAATCTGGTTAGATTCGGTATCAGCCTTGTCGTTCCCAGCTCGCCAACGTTCCCAACGTCTGGTTACCGAAGTAACTGTTTTGATTTCCAGTCTAACCTACCCACGTTGTGGATTGATCTTAGGCAGACGAAATCAATCAGTCGCCGGGCCGTAATGCAAGCCGAGTTCGATCAAGGGCAACACCGCACAAGTATATGTAAAAGAAAATAAAATAATAACTAGAAAATTTCAAATGTGTTAAAAAAGGATAACAATATTTTATATCTGGTTGCTGAATACAGGACTGCGTCTTCTTCCCAACCCGCTATATGGATTCGTGACACTTTGTGTTTGTTAGGCGAGTCTTAACATCTTAAGTTGTTTGTTCTTTAAGAAACTGGTTCTTGGTGTATCTTCAGGCGATATTCGTCAAACTTGTTTTGGTGGTGTGAGTCTAAGTCGTTCTTCAAAAATGAATTGTTCTTGGATAGAAGTTGAGGTCGTGATGCCTGGAATCCTTCAAGTCAGCTATCTGCGAGGCGGGTGCAACTCCAACTGCCTCTCAACTGGAACTCGAACTGGTACTGAACTCGCTTATATGGACTCTGCTTATATGGACGCCGACCAAAACCGGGGTGGGTTGTTGGGGTTTGAGGTTCCTTAATAATTCTAAACCCACAATCCACTTCTTTGTTTTCGGTCAGAAAAATGTTATTATTTTACATTTTTGGAAGTCTTTCGTCTTCCCACCTTCTACTGTTCTCATATTTGTATATCACCATACCCTCAGAGGGTGTCAACGGGTTTCCCCTCTCTCTCTCACAATGGCATCTCACACCTATCCCTTCAGGGGGGTCGCAACAGGCCTCCCCTCCTTCTTCACATGATTACCTCCGCCTAATGCTCATGCCACCATTCAGCCAATGGGCGCTCAGCAGCGTGGGTTTAGCCAGACTAGCCTCGGTTTAAAAAATCTTGCTCAAAGAAAACAAAAATTATCTTCCCTTTTTTTTTTCTTTTCTTTCTTTTCTTCGAGGAGACCTCACACCCTAGACTCTTATCTTAACCGAATCACCTGGAATTCGTCAATCAGATTTTCGCCAGCATCAAGTGAGTGGCCATTTTGACGTATTTGCATTCTTGGTGCCAATTACTGATCCGGTAAAATAGTTTCGCTATCATAGCCAGCCCTGACGATAAACAGATGCTCCTCTCAATGATATTCTGCATATAGACAAAGGCTTAACCTTTCCTTCATGGTTGTCAGCGAACACTTTTCTTTTTCTCGGACAGTGCGTGCTTAATTAATTTTTATTTTTATCTGTTTAGAATTGTGCTGGAGGTAACTTGTCCAACTTGAAAATTCCCTTTACCATTGCCATGGGCAGATTGGACATATCTTACTCTCCACCCCGTAACATAAATCAGATTAAATTCTGTGTTTTACTTTCTCGACAATGGAAATAAAAATCTTACCACTTTTCCTTGTCAGAAATATAACACCGCTTAGTGTCCTTTTCGTGATGGCTTCTTATCACCTAAATTTAATTCTCGCCTTTCTTTTTTTCTTCTTTCTTTCTAGTGACTTAAATAGTGTCACAAAAACATAAAACACACATATCACCGCCTGTTATAATTAAGTCCATCCAAGAATTTATATGCACAAAAGCTGAGTATTATCTACCACATATTCAATTGTGAGAGCAAAATAACAGCATATTTTTATTACTTTAAATCTTCCAAGTTAAATTTCGGCATTAAATGACCCATAAGGAGTTAATATGCCGCTAAACAAACAAATAAATAAATATTTACTGTTGTATAAGGTCTACAAATAGCTATCTCTTGTGGTTATCGTCTGCAATTAGTTTTTTTTTTTCCAGCTTTGCTTTGCAGGTTAACATTAAATTTCCTGAGGGTAGTATGTGATCAACCTTTAGTCTTTCTACCTTGGTACGCGCTCAGTATTTCTTATGTAGCATGCGATCTATCATTACTTTTTATACTGTGATACATTATCTACTAAAAAATTTTCTACTGTTGTATGCTCTCTACAAATATTTTTTCTATTCTGGTTTTCTTTCTAGCATTAGTTTTTTTTTTCCTATCTTAATATACTGTCTCCGAATTGTTTTGGAATAAGATCTACCATTATTTGTTTTTATTCTCTATGTAATATAGTGTTACGTTTCTCCTGTAATTATTGGTCTACCAATAAGTTTCTGCGGCAGTAATCTACCATTCCGTTTCTAGAGTAGTAGACGCTATACCGTTGAATTTAATCTTAGTAGTATGCAATTCACCGTTATGTTTCTACATTTGCATCCGACCGACAGCTTGTGAGTTAATACTGAGGCTTACTAGTTTATAGATAAGTGTTAATTCCAATGGTATTATTAGCCGTTCCTTTATCAGGAAATATTTGCATTCATTGACCGAGCAGCCAATTCTAATGTCAGATGAAATTTATATAATCTTTCTAATAAAACAATTTTTCCTGGAAAATAAGCTTCTGATGGCCAGTAACTGTTATCGATCTTTCCGTTATTTATAGGGGTTTCTTTCCGAACTTTTTGTTTGATGTCCCATGGAATGGCAATCTTAATTATGTCATTATTTTCTCTTCAATTTATATGCGATAGCCATTTTTGTTATTGCTGTTTTTGAAAGTCTTCGAGTAGTGTTGTATCTGCTTTTTGTCACAGTTCTTTGCGATTCTGTAGCGCCAGCCCATGAGCTTCGGTGAGGGTTCGTCCTCGATAAGATCTACCTACTTATATTCCTTCAAAGCCATTTTAACTATTGATCTTGGCTAGCGGTTATATGCAGCTGACAGTTTAGTCATTTCTGAACGAGTTTGATGTCATGCGTGACATCCCCATGAAAGTCTAGGAATAGATGAAAACTGTATTTTTGCTCTGAAATATGGATATTGGAATTGATTTTTTCTTGTTATTAATATAGTAATCTTTGTTAAAGAAAAAGAGAAGATTCAATGCATGGTCATAAATATTTATTAATAATGATTTTACGTAGTTGATTCAGTATGTTGTGTGCGTGTGTGTCAGCGTATGTCTAATGTTGATTTCGTTAGGTGAAAAACATTTATTAGCAATCGTAGACAACTGAGGCTGAATTTTTTCCATCTCGTTCATAAATCATTTAAGAAAGCAATAAATTATTGAGAAATGAACTGAGATTAAAAATGCTTTTAATCTGAAATATCGATATAGGAATTCATTATTATTTTTTTATTGATATAAGACTCTGTATTAAAACTAAACTAGAATATTCTATGCATGGCCTCAAACTATTAATGAGAATATATATGTAAGCGAGACAGTAAGCTGAGTATGTCTGTGTCGCAAATGGAAATAAAACATGTTGATTCCTTTAGGTAAAGAAAATTTATTGTTATTCGTATACAATCGTGATTAAACCACTTTCGTCTCGTTAATAAAACAATAAATAAACCTTTCCACTTGTTCTACTTTGTCATACAGAAAATTAACTTTTACTGAACAAAAATAAATTCCAATACTTGAAGATTAACTATGGCTTGCTTGTTAGGGAATAGTTAAATCTTAATTTTTTCGGAAGTGGACAGAACGACTTGGAGCAACTGTGTGGCCATCACGATCACCGCTAAAATCTGTCCTGCCATTCAGTTACACAAGCTCATTAGGTAGGTTGTGCACTGTTTTCCTCTGTCTCTCTTGTCAATCTGTCATGTGAGTATCAAATTTTCCAAGTCGTCTTTCTTCGTTATGTGCACTATAAATTTCAGTTGTCTCTTTCTGATCTTAAGTATACGTGTCCTTTTTGTCTTCCTTTTTTCAAAAACTTCGTCGTTGCTCACATGTTTGATCCATAGTATTCTCAACATCCTTCTGTAGAACTACATCTCTGTTGCTTGAAATTATTTCTTCTCCATCTGTCTGAGGTGGACAGAATGACGAGGGACAATTGAGAGGCCATCACGATCAACAGACGTAACACCACCAGACATTTTCTTGCTGAGTTTACTGAAACATCTTGTTTACAGAGTCAAACCGAAAACAATCTCCGAATAAAAGTAAGGAATTTCTAATACGTTTTCTGAAGTCAATGTTTTATAAAACGTGTCAAATGGTTTGTAGAAATATTAGTGATATTGGTCAGAGTTGCATTGAACAGAAAGTGGTGTTTTAATCATAACAAATGTTATTTTGATCTGACAATCTATATATAAAATTATGCTATTTCTGTTATTCCATCCGTCTGTCACACCCTCACCCTAAACATTTATTGACCGATCGAGACCAAATCTTGGGGAAAAGTGTAAACAGGAAAAGGGGCACAAAGTACAGTTGGTCTTGCTACAGTGCGTAGCTTAGTACAATAAATGCTAATTAATTTTTTTGGAAAAATTAAATGTTTTATTATTTAACATACAAAAAATTCTACTATTTTAAAAACAATTTAATAATAAATATTTATTTAATAAAAATGCAATATTATTTTTTGCATATATATATATATATATAAGTTTTATATACAAGAATCCACTTACCAGTTCTCCGCTGTCGTTGCAGGAATTAAAAACAAATCACAATGACAAACGTTTCAAAATTTGGAATTTGATTTCAGAAAGATATATTTATACATAGCCAGTTGTATGTTGCATGCTCAAGAGTAAGAAATCCTAAGAATTTGTTCTTCACTGTTAAAAAAGAAAAAAATTTTCATTAAAAAATATTATTTACCATGAAGTTGTATAAAAATAAATTAAAGTATAAAAATGTATGTCTCTTCTTTTTCTGAAGCCACTACCCCGTATTTTTTTTTAATACTACAGTGTAACCCGGATATAAGAGAGTTGTCGGGACCAGAGAAGAAGTCTCTTATATCCGTGTTTCTCTTATATCCGGGTTTGGTCTGTTTTGTTTAGGTAAGTATGGCTCTAATTTGGGACCAGAGAAAATCTCTCTTATATCCGGGTTACACTGTAGTAATTTTTGTAACACGCTTCGGCGGTTTGCTGTCCTCGCAGTATTTAAATTTAAATTAATTTTTTTAAAAATTATAAAACCTCAAAGTAGGGTTTTGTCAAAATCGTTTTTCAAATAGATCGTCTTATTTCAAACTTCCTTGATTGGTTTGCAAAATTGAACGAAACGTAGAGTTTGTAAACCTCGACAAAAATGTTGGCGATAACCTGAACAATATTAAATAGTCAGAGAAAAGCAACTCGCGTCAGCCTGTTAAAAAAAAATACTAGTATTAAAAAATACAGAGTAGTGGGTTTAGAAAATGAAAACACATACATTTTTATAGCTTATCATAAAGAACCATGTAGATGATAAATCAGGACCCAGATTAACATTTTTGCCATCATTCTGGAAAAATGTTTTTTGTATAGCTTTTCTTCAAGTTTTTATATACAGCAATCCAGTTTCCAGTTTTCCCAGATTTTACGACTATAAACAAATCACAGGGCCAAATGCTTGAAAAAATTGGAATTTAGCTCCAGAAAGAAATATTTACGCAGTTGCATGTTGTATGCTCAAGATTAAGAAATCCTAAGAATTGTTCTTCGCCGATAAAAAGGTAAAAGATAAATTTTCATTTAAAACATTGTTTACCATGAAGTCCTATAAAATTTAATTAAATTAAATAAATTATTAAACAGCGAAGTAGTGTTTTTGTCAAAGTTTTTTTTTTTGCAAATAAATCATTTTATTCGAAATTTTATCAATTGGTTTGCGAAATTGAACGAAACGTAGAGTTTGTAAATCTAGACAAAAATGTTAGCGATAACTTGAACAATACTAAATTCTATGAGGATTTCAACACGCTGACGCGTGTTGCAAAAAATTTCAAAATACTTACAAATGTTCTTAAACTACTGTAAATTACTTTTTGTTCAGTAAAAGTTAATAAATAAAAGAAGTGCATCACATTTGTCGAACCCTTTACTTTTTGGGTGTCTTAAATTTCATTTAGCTTTTCGTTGAACTTAGATTTATGTCGACAAGACACTATTAAAGAAACATGCTAATTATATTTTCGCCAAATTTAAGGATAATATCAAGTAACCGTTTGATATGAAGATGGCCAAAAGGTTAAATCAATCAAAATAAAATCCAATCAACATTTTTCTTTATTGACGTTTGCAAGGGGTTTTACAACCATTTTTTATGAACACATTGCAGCTGCTGGATGTATAAATATACGTTTACTGTTTCATTGTGTTTAAAGAACTCTAAATGAATGATACACCGACGATCTTACCACTTGAACAAGATTACGTTTCTTCTTGTAAAGAAATCAGCTTTTGGTGTCAGTGGCGGAAATTCAGCCTTGTAAATGGCATTGATTTTACATTAAACACTGTTGTATGAAACCTATTTTTCATCACCTGTGAAGATATATTTAAGGAACAGTTACTTAAAATGATACATTCGTCATTAGAATTGGATACACAAGACAGAGATTACTCATGACTCAACCTAATAGAAAGGGCAAGTTGAGTTCACATCCCAGCTAAGGCAGTTAGCATTTCCTTTGTATTATTGACAACTGATTAGGATAAGCCCAACTTAGGCAAAACAGCAGAGGATACCGCATTCTCTCGACCGGCACTAAGCCAAAATGAAGGAAAACTCTGAATTCAAAAACGTGGGCAAAGCATGAGGAATCCTCCCCAAAATGAGTGATGCAAAATTCATAGGAATTAAAGAAAGAAAAGCTGCGAAGAGCCGCAATTGCCTGCATCCTGAACAGGTATAGCATTGAGGAAGACTAAGTAACTGGAAATTATTTATATTTGTTGTAAACTAGGACAGGTTACTGAATAGATAATCACACGGAGCTTGATAATGAACGATAATACTTAGGAAGCGAACAACACATATAAGATTCGTCAGCGGTGCATAAAAGAAATAGTCAATTGTTACAAGTCGGTCAAATGGATTCTACAATGAATCTCCAACTGTAGGATATCTACCAATCGCCCCACGCGGTCAGATGTGACACACAGACTAAATTTAATGTGAGGTATCCGAGCCCGTAGACTCGGCCAAAAATTCCCCGTTGACTTCGTATAAAACGATGTCGGGTAGCTGTTTTCCCTTCGACATAGCCTCGTCTACGTATTTATTTGAATGGGGGCATATCCATTGTTGCCCGTAGGTGTACTACAACAATACGAAACTTCTGGGTGCAATGGCGAATAGATTTATATGATTTTGTTGTGTAATATTCAAACGTGAACAAAAGTATTTCTGTCGGGTTACAAGGAAAAACATTATTCTTCCTTGGCTGAATCTAATTTTATTATAGGGATTTGCGAAGCGAAGCTTAGATGCGGCACAAAGCCGAAAATATGGTGCACATAGTGAGGATCTATCTCACTACTCAGTAGTAAATGACATAACGAGACAAGCTTGCTAACCGGTACATCACGTCGAAATGTCCAAACTTCCCTTATTATAATCCTGTTTAACAGGGAATAATAGTTGAAGAAATCATGATAAATATCGAATTCTAAATCTCTTGCGATTTTATTAAAGATTTTTCAAAAGGCTGGTATCTCAAAAGAGAATGATACTCGTGAATACACAGTAATTGAAGATATCTAATGTTAGTCATCGTCTGCCAGATTAAATGGCATCCTATTTATTCATCTAATTTTTGTGCATATATCATGAAACAGTGTTTCGATTCTGGGATAATAACAATTCCTACTAGTGTTCGTTATCAGCGGCAAAAAATCTTAACGTTAGATATGCAAATGACACAATGTTGATAGCAGACACGATAAAGGAAATCAGAGGAAAATCTGCTGAAGGTAGTAAAGAAAAACATGAGGAAAGGACTAAACCTCAGTTGTAAGAAAATATGGTTGTCAGCAAAAAGGAGAACCCAAAATGCGAATTACAAATTGATGGAACCAGAAATCAGGTAAGTTTATCGGACGGAAAATACGAAACCGAAATACGAAGGCGTATTGGAATAGCTAAAGATGACCTCCAAAAAACTAAACAATGTCTGATGAAACAGGAAAAAAACAAAGAAAAGAATACGGTACTGTTACGTAATATCAGTCTTTCTATATGACGGTTAATGTTGGACCATCCCTACACAAATGAAGAAGAAATTTAGAACGATAGAAATGTGTTTTGAGATAGTTTCTTAGAACAGCATGGCCTAAAAGACTAACGATGAAGTTTTAAGGAAAACCAAAACAAAAAGGACACTTATACTTGACAGCAGAAATGCCTTGAAAAAAATGTGCATCGAAAATTCGACATAATACCAAGGTGCATTGTGATAGCAAAAACTAAGGAAATTATTAACTGGAAAATTTTCTTTGAAACAAACCCAAGAGTGCGGAACTGTTATGTAATATCAGTCCTTCTATATAGCAGTGAATGCTGGACAATCTAACAGATGGAAAAGAAACTTGAAGCAACAGAATTTCTTTTTTCTGAAGGATGCTAATAATAATATATTCGGAGCATGTGATGAGGTTTTACCAGAAATAGAAAAAGGACGCATATACTTAACATCAGAAAGAGAGAGTTAAAATTTCTGAGGCACATAATAGAGAAAGGGGGCTTAGAAAATTTGACACTCACTCACAGAACATATTGAAAGAAAGAGGAACAAAGAAAACAATATATAACATTCTCACAAGCTTTCCTTTATTTTTGGAATAACAGGGAGGAGGAGAGATAGCAAAAAGACAAGGATTTACTAAGAGCTAGAAAGAACAAGACATTATGGAGAGGCATGACCGAACACATCCTGCAGGGACACAGCGCAAGGAAGAAGACTCCTCTGCTATCGATACGTTTATGCATATATAAAATTGTAGCTTTGCAGATCAGACTATACACCAGGTTCGTGCTCAGTGTGTAGCTTCGTCCAGACAATTGCTTGTGGTTTAAATATAACTCTTCGGCGAGATTATCACCCAAGAAATAAAACTATAAGCCGATTTTAGTAGTAAGCAAATTGTCATTCTGGTTGAAACCTACTGCCGTAGATAATCGGGGCAGAGATAAAGTGAAGGCAAGGTGAACAAGTCTAGCCCAGAAGCTTTGCGGCGAGGCGGTCTCTCTCTCTCTCTCTCTCTCTCTCTCTCTCTCTCTCTCTCTCTCTGTCTCTGGTATTGAACACTGTCTTATAAAGGATTTTGTTCTTAATCCTGTCATCTTTGTCTGAAAAAGGAATTTATTATGGTCTAGCTTCATTCAATGACCTACTTTGTCAGCATCGTCATGGTCATTGCAAGTGCCACAAATAAATGTCTGAAATCATTTTTGTGACAGATCAGATGTTTCGATTTAACAAGATATGGGCTGAAACTGATATCCCTACGAAATCTTTAGCCTACATAGGAAAACTATACATGAAGAATATATATATATATATATATATATATATATATATATATATATATATACTTTATTTTAAGATATTACATCAAGAACAGGTAAAATAACTTTACTGAAATTCAATCCTGTTACGATGCGTATTAACACAACGCATGTTAGTAAATAACTGGTGAGTAGACAATTTATTGAGATTTAAGATACGCCCTCTTTTCACGAGAAAAGGAAAGAGAAAGAAAAACAATAAGAAAGAAAGACACAAGTTATACCCTCTTTTCACGAGAAAAGGAAAGGAAAAGAAAAACAATAAGAAAGAAAGACACAAGTTATACCCTCTTTTCACGAGAAAAGGAAGGAGAAAGAAAAACAATAAGAAAGAAAGACACAAGTTATACCCTCTTTTCACGAGAAAAGGAAAGAGAAAGAAAAACAATAAGAAAGAAAGACACAAGTTATACCCTCTTTTCACGAGTAAAGGAAGAAAAAGAAAAAGAGTAAAAAAGAAAAGAGACCAGATGGTTGCAAGGTTTGTTTTGTTGTTACTCAGATCAACCAAACGGAATCACCTACGCTATGTTTAAAGTAAGCGGAGAAACGAAAGTTAAGAAACACCCATGACGCGCAGATTTAGAATCGTAGACGGCATCCAGACGTCGTATACGGTCGGATGTAAATGACTACAATGTTGTACACTAGACAATATATACATGTATATATGTATGTAAACACACACAAATATATATGTGTGCGTATATATATATATAAAAATATATACACACACACACACACATATATATATATATATATATATATATATATATATATATATATATATATATCGTCATCCACAGATAGACTCTTTCGCTGTATCACAGCTCAGTGTAGCTAGACATCCGATCGCTTGGTAACAGTCCATCGACGCCCATCATAGAGAAAGGCGTATTTATTTTCATAAACGTACCAGTCACTCACCAGTATTATTGGCTCTTTACAAATTCTCTCTTTATTCTCTCCAGTGCTCGATCGATTAAATTATTTTATCGAGAGCAAATAACGTCATTCACTGACTGTTTCGCTGTATCACAGCTCATCATTGTGGCTATACATCCGATCGCTTCAAGCCGGGACCGAAACCCGATCGATTTGGTATCAGTCAGAGATTCTAACCATCGACGCCTGGCAAAGAGAAAGGCGAATTTTTGAGTATTTATTTTTCATAAACCTACCAGTCACTTTGAGAACTCAACATTAAACCCCTTCCGAACAGACAGCTCGCTGCTTGACTGTGACTTTTAATGTCAAGACCTCTGCGTTTCGAGAAGAGGAAAACTTAGTCGGTGCTCTGTCTACGAACGGAGACTCGGCTTAGAAAAGGTATCGTATCCGATCCCGGGAATGCGAGCAATGGGTAAATTTTGAGAAATGGGTTCCAATCTGTGTCGCATCTCATCTCGGTGGTGGGGGGGGGTTGTACTGGGGAAATACCGAGTTCACTATAACTCGTCGGAGTCAGGCGCATGGGTCTGATTGTCAAAGCTCTTCAAGAAGCGGGAGACTCAATCGGGGCTCCGTCTAGCAACGGTGACACAACGAAGAAATAGAGACAAGAAGTGTGCTCTATCCCGCGAATCCGAGGGCTGGGTAAATTTTGAACATTGTCCCGAGGAGAAACCATCGAGTTTCACACTGAAATCTGTGTCACATCCCATCTCTGTGTGGGGACTGGGTAAATACCCAGTTCGCCAAAACTCATCGGCTGTCCACCGCATAACTCTGATTGTCAAGCTCTCTGACTTCAGGCAGAGAGAGACTAAGTTGAAGCTCTATCTAAGGATAGAAACTCGGCTAAGAAAAACAAACAAGAAGTGTACCCGATCCCGTGAATGCGAGGGATGAATAAATTTTTGACAGTTGGCCCAAAGGAACATGTTCGGGTTCTACACAGAAATCATGTCATTGTGTCACATCTCATCACAGTGAGGGGACTGGCTAAATACCGAGTTCGCCAAAACTCGTCAGAGTGTTCGCTGTCTGGCCCGAATTCTCGAAGCATTCTGTTTTCAAAGTGAGACTCAGTCAGTTCTCCGTCTAGCGTTGGAGACACGAGTGAGAAAAAAAGACAAGAAATATACACGATCCCTTGACTGCGGTGGTCCAGGTAAATTTTGATTATTGTTCCCCACTAATAACGACCTTGTGTCATATCTTATCTAAAGAGGAGCACAGAGTAAATACCTATTCACCAAAACTCGTTGCAGTCAGGCAGTCAGTCTGCTGCCTGTCTCGCCATTGTCAAGACCTCTGTCTTCCGGCATGGGGCGACTCAGTCGGGTCTCCATCTACAGACGGAAACACGGCCGAGAAAAACAGACAAGCGAAGTACTAGGCTCTATTTGGATTATATACTATCGGATCTATTACTTTTACTATCTATCTATATATATATATATACATACGTGTATATATATATATATATATATATATATATATATATATACATATATATATATATATAAATCGCGTGTATATATATATATATATATATATACATGATATATATATGTATATATATATACATGATATATATATATATATATATATATATATATATATATATATATATATATATATATATTTATATTAGGTTGGTGGAAAAATAATGTCGTTTTCTCACATAGTAACATATGTAAGAAAACGACATTGCACCAACGTTATATATATATATATATATATATATATATATATATATATATATATATATATGCATGTGGGATAAAATGATAATTGGAAAAAATCTTAGATTTTGTCGACGCGTTTCGTCTTCCGACTTTTTCAAGGCAAAAATGAAATCGCAAAGTCATGGTTGTTATAGATACATTAAAAAATACAAATTTAAAAATTTTATACCAATTTGTCTTGTCCAAAGAATTGATCTGGGAATTTAACTTTATAGGCATATATATACATATGTTTGTGTATATATATATATATATATATATATATATATATATATATATATATATATATATATATATATATATATATATATATATATATATATATATATATATATATATATATATATATATATATATATATATATATATATATATACATATATATATATATATAAAAATAAATAAGAAAAATAAAAAAATAAAAAAACTCGATGTCGACTTCGAGTTATGAGGGTCAAGCAGATCAGTTCCTAGGAACCGACAGACCGAAACCAGCACATGAGATTTGATTATCGTGGTGAAGGCTTTGTGCAGAAACATTCGCACTTTTTGAAGGGCCAAATACAGAGATCTGGGTCATTACGTGCCACAGGGTCCCAAACGACCTTCCGCAGGTTTTGAATTTGGAGTTTTCCTTCTACTAGACCAGTTTCCATTCAAGTCTATAAAAACTCAGTCTGTCCTGCTATTTACCCATAGCTGGAGGGAGAAGAAGAGGATTCATACATTTCCCAAGGGTATTAGCACGTAAGTGAATGTAATGGATTCGACTGGAATTTGAACTCAGCCCTCCGATATATTAATCCGAGCCGCTATCGACAACTCCACCGTGCCTCAAGTTGGCCAGAAGAAATACAATATTACAATGCACATTAATCCCTTAAAGTGTGTATATATATATATATATATATATATATATATATATATATATATATATATATATATATATATATATATATATATATATATATATATATATATATATATATATATATATATCCATTTCTCAGAATCTAATGTCCATATGATGCCAGGTTTTTCCCGTGTTTCTGTTAACGTCGTATTCATAGGAGGCACAGTCGAGTAATGGGTTGCGGCTCAAATTGATGAATCCGTTAGATTCCCTTACTTGCTAACACCCTTGGGAAATGTATGAATCCTCTTCCGCCCCACCCCCAAGTTAGGGTAAAAAGCAAAACAAACCGGGTTTTATAGCCTTGGGTGGCAACAGGTCTATAGTAGAAAGAAATGGCAACCTACTGCGGGAAAAAATCCGCCTCGTCAGTCATGTATCGAAAAATGCATGATTGCCTAAGCGTGTATCACGCATGGCACATGACTGGGTGACTGGTATTTATAACTTCACACTGGTAAATTATGAAATAAATATACAATAATGTTTATTTATTTATTTCTTAAATATAAAACTGGGTATATGTAAAAGAAAATGAAGACGTTACTTCTTTTTTTCTAAATCGGGAAAACTTTAAAAACATTTTAAGATAACTTGTTTTTGTTTAAAAAGGAAAACATTGAACACTTTGTACTTTAGATTCATAATTTGCAGTTTTTTAATATTTATTTCAATTCTAAGAAGTGAGTAAATATAAATTAAAACTTAAGTTAACAGAAACACGGTCCTTTTTTTTTTTCCTTTATCAATGTAAAAAATGCAATTATTTAAAAAATTATTTTATTTTACATAGTTGAAGTTATTATTAATAAACTAATAAGAAATAAAGATCCGATAAAATTAATTTTTAAAAACTGTAATTAGATGTTATCATACTTTTAATTCTTAGTCGATTTTGCTTAAAAAAATTCAATTATCTAGAAAAAATAAAACATTGCATTGTTTTACTACCATGAAAATTGTATATTGAAAAATTGAAAAAATGGCCATTTTTGGAATTTAATCAATGTTTCTGCAATTAAAAATATATTGTAACATTATTTGATTTTCTGGTAATAATTAATAATAAAGATTTGGAATGATATATTGAGGAATAAACTACCATGGAAAGAGTTAAATGAATATCAGGGTCGATAGACTGATAACAATTGATTCCCAGAGAACCGAGGTTTATAAAATGAACCAGGTAACCCGTTGAGAGCAATGCTTGGTGTGTACGACGGGCTAAGTGTTGACAGTATTCGACAAACAACTCCTGTGAAATCGATGTGAGAGGAATTGGGTTAAATGCCACAAATAAAATCTATTTGCAGTGATGTCAGGACTGAAAACAATAAGCTGAACACCTGCAGATATGTTGACCTTCGACCGAAAGAATTGTCATCAGGATTTGAGATGCAAAATTTTCCCTGGGAAAAGTGTCTCTTGGGTCAAAGGCAAGAAAGCCAATTGTTGTGTCAAACTTACTTATGAGATATATATCATTTGGAACAATATTTTTTTTAATTAGCCTTCGACCGAATGGTGGAGGTGACAGGGGCAAAAGAGCAATCAAGAATGGAGGAGAGGCTGCCTGCACCCACTGAAGGGTAGCAGGCACAAACAGGACATTAAAGAGGTTGAAGGGGTTGCTCCCGCCCACTGGAGAGTACTGGTGGGAGATGGTAATAAAAGAAAGTAGAAGTACCCAGGCTCAGCGATTCCTGCATCCATCTCCCATGAGACAAGGGAAATTTACAAAAATTTTAAAGTAATTTAATTTCTGAGGACCAAAATCAATGGAAATTACAAGTGGATGAAATACCAATTCCATCCCCCGCCTCAATTACATCTCACCCCTGCACTAGTTTTGATTGGGCAGACAACAATGGACTCTTGTAGGAAACCAGGGGATACACCAACCTACATCTTGCCCCACACTGGTTTCTATTTGTGCTCCATAAATACGAATGCAAGAAAACGAATTCAGGCAGTTGACAGTTGAGAGGAGACAAAAGAAAGTGGTGGAGGTCGCTGAAAGATTCCACAACTCTTGCCGAACACGAGAACCTTCGACTTCAGCCTTGAGCCAAAATTACCAAATCAGTAAAACAAATTTCGCGAACTCCGGAAGCCAAAACTTACCAGCTTACCCATGTATTGCGTCCGATTTAGGAACGGGTTGGGTCGACAAACACCTGTATGCTAACATAACTACTAACGAACCATTGTACGCAGTATTCAATATAAAAATAGTAAATATTTTTATATTTCGATTCCTGTTTTTTTCTCCAGTTTTACTGTACGACTTGGACCAGATACGAAGAAACCTGCGACGAATCGATCTTGGCCTCCCTATAATCAGTCAGTCACAACGTGGGTTAGGGCAGGTTAGGACCGAAGAGACCACTCCATTGATCAAACCAGGATTCACCCCGGGCTTACCATGACGAAGGTGTTACAAATTTTCAATTTTCTTTTACATTTCTGTTCGATATTTCCGGAAAAATATTGTAATGCATTTAATATCTTTAAATCATTGGAATTATTTCAATTGATCTATCTATTTTATAATAAGTAACGATTTTATATCCGTATTAAAGCTAATCCTATGATAAGATTTTTAAAAAAACACAATTAGTTCACTTATTTAATCAATTTTTTCTCACTAACACTTCACACATATGAAAAATCAAAATCCAAAGAACTGATGTCAAAGTCTGGAATTCTAACACAAGTGTGAAAAAACTGTGGATTCACTAAATTCATTTAATTCAACCCCACATTATGCCCTTTAAAAATGTTCAAATTTTTTTCACACCTTTTGCTCACGTCTTGTAAGTGCGTCTCCACCAGCTGACAGCGCGTTTTGGATAATTTATTATTATTATTATTGCTGGCTGGCTGGCTGGCTGGCTGGCTTCGAGCCAGCCATATCAAAAAAATTGGTTTCATTTGAAACCTATCTTTTCTTATCGCTGCTTTTCTTTTTGCAAAAATTATTGAAATTCTTGCTATTGTTTCTTTTCTTTTCTGAAAACTCACCGTGGGCCAAAAATGCTTCCCGGGACGTATTTGTCCATTTTGCCTCGTAAATAAAGCTCTCATTATATGAAAAGGGGAGGAGACGCTACTTGGTTTCAGTGAGAACAAGAAAGAAAGAACTAGGGAGAGAGAATCAGATTAAGCTGAAAAGAACGGCGGACACTACAGCCAAAAGGAAGAGAAGCGATTGATTTTCTTTTTCGTCCCACACTGGCAGGCTGTGACAAAAGGCCAGTTTAGTGAGGTGCACCCGGCCTAGGTCTGAAAATAGGCCAGTCCCCACTAGCAGTGTTATTACTACGCAAACAGAGACACAACTGATTTTCGCTCCGTTCGAACAGACACATAGCTGATGAAATCTAGTTTGTTTTTTTTTTCCGCCCGAGAACAGATACTTTACTTTCAACCCAACCAAAAGGCCGAGACTGCGATAAAAAGCACCATTTTTCAGACGTCCGAATGATAGAAACCTTGAAAAGCAATCGCCAAAAATCCAGTTACCATAAATAAAATGACATCGTCTGCTGAATTATATTTAAAATATGCGAAGCTGTTAAGCTCAGATATTTAACGGTTTGATAGGAGAATCTCTACAGGTATTTTACAGAAAGAACTATGACATTGTTCATTCATTAACTGAAGAATTAAGATTCATCAGAAAATTCACACTGGAAAATCTTGAAATTTCTAGTAATTATAATAAAAACTTAAGGCATATAAGTATATACCACTAGTTTAGATAAATATTGGGAAATACTAAATGCAGAAGATAATGTTTTCTTGTCTTTTTTGTTCTCTTTTGTTTTTGTTTTTTGTTTTGTTTTTGTAGATGAAAAGGGCAGTTTCTAAGAACGTGTTTGAACTTTCATAAATTCCTGTCTGTCAGTGTTCCAAGGAAAACATAGTTCCTACAACGTCTTGGCACTGCGTTTTGGCAAAAACGACTTATCTTCCTTCATAAAACTGTCATATCTTTGTTGCCGCCTACGCCTTATCATCATATCGAAAGCGTGACTGTACATTAGATGGAGAGGGTTTCTTTATTAAAAACAATAAAATGTGGCAGAGATATAAAATAAGTTGGTAGAAAGTAAGAGCTGTATAAGAAATATGGATTTTTACATAAATCTTCTAGATCACACGCAGAGCGTTTCTCTTCTATCCTAGGCTTCCCTACCTGGGGATCAACACTGTTCTTATCTTTGGCCGAAAAATGGTCATAAAACTGAAGCAGATGTGTTTAATCTTTAGAGATTTGAATTTCAGAGCCATGTCTCCACATTAAACGGAAATTGTGAATGGGAGTCACGTTGACACTTTTACGACACAAGCCGATGAGACCGGGCAATTTTGAAATCAGTCCACATGAGTGGGTGTCATATTTAGCATCCTAGAGAGGCAAATAAATCTAAACATATTTGTCGTACACCTTAGATCAGCGTTACTCAACCGATACATCTCGATGCCCTAATGTGCCATCAAATCTAGCAAGGTGCGACCCAAGGTAACAGAAAAGTAATCTATGAATTATTCTTATATTTAAAACATCTTTATTTTTAAAAAGCTAGAAACACGAAGCACGTGGCTTCCCTGCCTAAGACTTTGTTATTTGATATTTTAAAATGGATAATTTTAATCTGGATGCAGGGTCATGATCTAAAAAATAACAGATAAATCTCTTTATATGAAAACTGTGCCGTTAAGCTTCTTTGAAAATGCTAAACAAAAATCAGTAGGTTATGTAGCGTGCGTGATACACGCTTAAGCTATCAGGTATGTTTCGATACATGACTGACGAGGCAGATTTTTTTTCCTGCGGTAGGTTGCCATTTCTTTCTGCAGTAAACCAGTTGCCATCCAAGGCTATAGAAGCCTGCCTGTCGTGCTATTTACCTATAGCTGGTGGGGGAGAAGAAGAGGATTCATCGCTTCCAAAGGTTATTAGCACGTAAGCGAATATCAGTCAGTTATGTGCCATGCATGATACACGCTTAGACGATCACGTATCTTTCGATACATGACTGACGAGGCAGTCTTTTTTCCCCGTAGTAGGTTGTCATTTCTTTCTGCTGTAGATCAGTTGCCATCCAAGGCTATAGAACCCGGTCTGTTCTGGTATTTACCAATAGCTGGTGGGGGAGAAGAAGATTCCTCTCTTTCCCAAAGTTATTAGCACGTAAGTGAATGTTATGGATTCGACTGGAACTCGGCTCTCCCATTCCTCAATCCGAGCCGCATCGTGCTTCCGAAAACAAAAATTACAACCATTAAAAGTAATTTACTTCTTTGCCAAATCACATCAATCACAAACTTTAGAGAAACAGACTTAAGAATACAATGTAATGTCTTTAAAATAAATGCAGATTTCTGTAGACTTCTTTATTATTTTCCTGTTTTCCAATTCCAGACTAATTTTTCCTTATTAAAATTTAAAGTTCGCCCCAGAGATTGTTTTTTTTTTATTCTACAAGTGTGCTCTGAAGTAAGAAAAAAATGTTGAGAAACAATCCTTCAGATGAAGTCATAAAACTGTATAGTAATCATAGTTGGGATAAGAACGATTTTGCATCAAAAATATCAGCATCTTTTATCAAGTGTTCCAAGAAGTCCGAAAACTTTTCAGAACAGAATCAATAACCTAGAATTGGAATGAAAACTGTGATTGCACATCCATCATAAAAATTTAGTATATGGAATTAGTAAATACTAAACATTACAAATACCTTGGTATGTGTATCAGTTATAATTAGGTACCTCCAAAGATCGCTAAAAAAAGAGCATAGCATGATGAAAAAGAGGCCAAATTTGACGAAAACAAAATTGTAATGTTATTATTAAGAGGAAAGATCAAAGTATTTTGGGAGTATTTTCTTCCATTTTTTAATCGTTCCTAGCACGTCCGAAATTTTCGTTAAAAATCTTGTTTTTTTTGACTCAGCAAAATTGACAGATGGCCACCATTTTTTTTCATTTTATAAAAAAATTGAAAATCTCACTTTGAAATTCTTTTAAATATCAATTAACATTTTTTTCAAAACTTATTTTAAGAAAATCGGAAATTATAATGTTTATTTAAAATATTTTGAACCAAGCTTAACATAACTTCTGCACCGAAAACATGTAATTTGAAAATAAAACAGAGTAGGTCATAAACTTTCGCCTCACTTGACATATTGACGGATAACGTGAGGATAATTTTTTCTACGGAAGGACAAAAGTGAAATTATTTACATTTAAGTGAACAAATTATTTACCTCGTTATTTTTAAGGAAAACTTTCAGCGCTCTAATTTTTTTTTTTTTTTTGTACTTAGCTTTCGCCTTTACGTTTACGATCCTTTATGGAAAATATATTATAAAGAAATTAAAATAAGACTGTTAAGAGTGAGATTAAATTTCATATTTCATAAGAAAGGTATCTAATTAATTTATAGGTACCTTTCTTATGAAATTTTATCAAAAGTGTACATAAAATACTATAATTTTATGTACATTCGTAATATTTTACTGTGTTATTTGTATTTCCATTCATTTTATTATTAATTTTGATATTTCATTTATGGAAAAATGTCATAACTGAGATTAATATAAAAATAAGATCATATAAATTTCATAAGATGATACTGATACTTGTAGGTACTCTTCTCAGTTGAAATTGAAAAATCAAATTAACTTCTTCACAGGTGTTTCATAAAAGTAAATGCCTTAACAGCGGAGAACAATATTTAACTCAAATAAATCAACTTAATTGTATTCTGGTTGGTCTTCCGTACTTTATAATTACAGCCCGATTATAAACACAAAATTACATTTCTTAATTACTGTGGATCTTCTGATAAGTCAAAATAATACAATTTGCAACGCGCTAAAAAGATCTATCTCATAAGGACACTTAGGAAACCCGATGCAGCTTTCAACTAATTTTATAATAATTTTAACAACTTGAATGTAAAAATCTATTATAATTAAAGAAATAACAAATAATTGTATTAAAAATACAATTTTCATTGAAAAAATGTTTTGCTTTCAGAAAATATTGTCCATATTCATAAAAACAACTAAAAACAATAAAAGCATTTGAAATTAAATAATATATTTGTTTTATTGAGTTTTGTATGTTACAATTCGGAGCTGATTTTCAGGTACGTTGGCTCCAATTAAAAAAAAAAAACATGATTTGCATTCCTCAAAGTCTTATGCTTTTAACTATTGTAATCACTAAACCCGACGCGATCGAATTTCTAGCGTTTCATAAAATTAGTTATGGGGTGGTAATAAATATAAAAAAATATTTCTGCCATGACTTTAATAAAAAAAATTTATTTATAATAATTACGATCATTTGTGAATAGTTTCTGAAAGTTTCATTAACATGCGACAATTATTTTTATTTTTGCAAGATTTTCCAAGTTAATATGTGTCATACAAAAAAAAACGTGCTAAAAATTGTATATGTCATGTTACTACTTCCGTTGATACAAAGAGAAACAAGTTTTTTTTAATCAAAATTTAGAATGTTCTAAAAAGAAGGAAAAATTTTTAAAAATAAATAAAATAAAATTTGATCTTTCCTCTTAATAATAACATAAGCATTTAGACGATAAAATTTTGTTTTCGTCAAGTTTGGCGTCTATTTCATCATGTTATGCTCTTTTTTTAGCGATCTCATGGAAGTACCTGGTTATAATCAATTTAGTACAGGAAATAAATAAATTGAACATAAAAACACAAGAAAGATTGTGCTTGGGGGACTTTTGCCCAATACTACACATTGTTTCAAAGACAAAACTCAAACCCCCAAAAAAAACTTGACTCATATTCCGAAATATTCTCCTCACACCGCGACATATATATGCATAGCATACATGACCACAAATTCATTTAGAAATATCTAAAATCAGATGAATGGCTTCAAGCGAAAGAAGCGCGTATGTCTTAGCGATGGCGATCTTTTTCCCAACTCGTAAGGCTTTGGCTACACATTCGCAAAGAACTGGGCTAGATAACAGAAGCCACATCGCTTTAGGACTTACATCAACAACAACAGCTAAAAGTAATACCACTCGAAGAGTGTATAATGACATAATCAATATGTTGACGTTCCACACTACTTCAAACAAAAGGTTAGGGAGGCAATTCTTGTTAATACCTGAAAAAGCCATAAGAGTTAATGGATTTGAGAAATCTACTTTATTGGAAAAAATCTTTTACTCGGAATATTTTATAAATTTCAATTGAAAGTTGGCTGCATTGTCAATGAATGCCGAATGCTTCCTTATAAATAAACGACTAAAATTACCATTAGCGATAGGTAGAACAGATACTAAGATTTGATACCTCCCGAGGGCCAGGAAGTGAAGAACTTAGTAACTGACTGCTCGATCAATGAATTCCGAATATTCCCTTATCAGGAAAGAGATAATATTGCCATTACCACTGGAGATATGGAGAAAAGATGCCCAACGCAGCTCCATGACCAAAATGAAGAAAGCCTAACTCGAGTAGCACAAGCTTCTCGGCCAATAAATTCCAATTTTTTTTTTATAATTTTGTTTGATTTTTATAATTTTGTTTGATTTTTATAATTTTGTTTGATTTTTATAATTTTATTTGATTTTTATAATTTTATTTGATTTTTATAATTTTGTTTGATTTTTATAATTTTGTTTGATTTTTATAATTTTATTTGATTTTTATAATTTTGTTTGATTTTTATAATTTTATTTGATTTTTATAATTTTATTTGATTTTGTTTAGCGGCATATCAACCCCTTTGCTATATTTAATACCGAAATCGAAATATTTTGTATGAAAGTTTTATATATTTTGAACGCAATTTGATGCTTTATACTACAGGTATTTTGTACACAATTTTATACTTCCAAAGTAAGCGTATCTTTTTTTAGATATATAGTTTGTAGATGATAAAAATTATTGTTGGTAATATTTTTATAAAAATGTATTGCTGATAATTTTACTATAAAAATGTATCTTTATACTTTTTAGTGTTGTATTGTTGCATTATTTTATTGTTGTATTATTTTATTATTTATATTGTATCGTTGTTTTATTGTTGTATTATTTAACTATAAATTTATATTATGTATTACTGATATCTTTACTGTAAAAATGTATTTATATACATCAATACTGTTTTGATCCCAATTTTGTAGTTCATTATTTGCCCATAACTGAGAAGCTAACAGGTGCAACCCCACCCAGCGACAGGGTGGACCTGGGAACAACAGCAATTGAGAGTTGATTCCACATTCCTCAAAACCTCGAATCTCCTGTCCAGAGATATTGCTGCCGGATTTAGTTTATCGTTATACAAAGTTCTATTTCCATTAAAATCGTATGTGTGGTCATTTGTGGTCTATTTTGGAAACTGGATTAGGTCGAGAAATGTTCTACATTACTTTTACATTCTGGTGAACGTTATTTCATTTTACTTACCACGCCGGCAGGTGGTAAATGGCAATATCTTTTGAGTCATCGATTTCACAAACAGAAGATTGATCTCAAGTACAAAGAAATTTTAGCTGATAAATACATTATGCGTCATTCCATCCACGCCAGTTAACCTCAGACAGTGGAAATCAATATGATTTCGCTTCAGCATTAAACCTAACTCTGCTAGCCTTAAGCACATTGAGACTGGCTGAAAATGTTCTTTTTTTCGAAGCATTATGTTCAGACAAAACCTCAGGTTGGAAATCATTGCCAAGACTACAAAACGATGTTTCAAAACCGCCAATAAAGTAAAAAATAACTTACGTCAAATAGAGAAAGATTCCAGCAAGACTTTAAGAGAAAACGAATCTGTAAGTATTTTATTTTATAAAGTGTGAAATTTAGAATATTGTCTCCTTCTTTATACTAACTAATCAGTTTTCTTAATTGTTTATACTTTGCTTAGTTTCTAAAAGACAACTATTTTTATTCTTATACAGGCTTACGGACACATTACATTGAAACACCGGTTCCTGTACGATCACCGAACTTAAGCAACGTCAAGCCTGGTCAGTACCTTGATGGGTGACTGCTTGAAAATACCAAGTACTGCAAGCTTCGACGTTCGTGTGGTGTAATGGATGAAGGCTCGTAATTTTTAATCGCAGAGCCGAGTTCCAATTCCAGTTGGGTTTATTATATTCACTTATGCGGAAATTTCCTCAGGAAATGGATGAATGCACCTCTTCCCCCCAATTGTGGGTTAATTAGTAGGACATATATAATTACATCATTATTATCTTAAAAAAGAAAAATTTTTGCAATCTAAAATTTTTTGGCTTTAAATAACCTACAAAGGGATGATAAACCATAGCAAACGAATCAATCAATAAAATATTAGGTACTACTATCGTATGGTATCTACCATCCATTTCCTAATGTAGCATGAGATCTACTATTCATTTTCTACAAGGATATATTTACCAACTGTTAGAATAAAATATGTTAAAAGCCCTAGCCCTAAATCTTAATAGGGACACTTCTTTATCTTCAGTTGTGGTTATTTTGTAAAAGTCTCTGGCCAGCACGGTGCTTTTGTGATAAACTAAATTGTCTAGAATTATTTTGTCTGACGTTAGCTTGTTTATTTTGTAACTGAATTACATAAATACCTCTTTTATGAATACAATTTAGATAAATATCCCGCACATTAAGTTAAAATAGCACTGTATGTAGTTTGAGGAATTAATTGCTGTAGCGAGTTTTTTTGGTAGAGTGCATCGTCATTTACAGTAGGTCACAAATGCCTCGGTAGATATAGTATAGTAACAGAAAATATTAATATATATATATATATATATATATATATATATATCTATGATGTACAATTAGGGTCCTAATATAATGGAATACTGATAGATAGACTATGAAATCAAGACGCTACGGAGGAGTTAACATGTAGACGTTTTATCTCCAAAAATAAAAAGAAGAAAAAGATTTTTGGGCCATAAATAACCTATAAAGGGTTGCTAAGCTGTAGAAAACGAATAAAAAAATTACTATACACCTTCGGATTTCTGTTATGTTTTATGTTTTACTACAGTAGCCAGATGGATTATTTACATTATTCAGACTATTGTCCTCATCTTTGTCGCCATATTTATTACAACGTTTCGGCCGTTGTACGCTCCGGCCTTCTTCAGGAATGTCGAACTGAACACTTTATTTTACTCACTGGAGAAGACTGTTATAGTTCTACAACGGCCGAAACGTTGTAATAAATATGGCGACAAAGATGAGGACAATAGTGCGAATAATGTAAATAATGTATTAGGTTGGTGCAAAAATAATTTCGTTTTCTCACATAGTAACATATGTCAGAAAACGAAATTATTTTTGCACCAACCTAATACATAATACCTCATCTCAGAAATACAGACAGATACAGAATAGCCAGATAGTTGAATTTTCATAGCTGCTTTATTTTGACATCCAGAATACGTAATTTACACTTTGGCCAGTATCTTTTGCTGACAACTATAGATTTTGTTGTCTTACAGTTAATCATGTTTCCTTTATTCTTCTCTTGGAGTTCTTTTGGTTATTAGTCTGAATATGGCACAGGCGTTGTGTCATCCGAGTACTTTATCTTGTAAAGATTATATCCTCCAATAAATCTTGCTAAGACTTTCTGTTCTCATGGGAGCGTCTCGCTGTATAAATTGAATCAAAACGGCGAGAAAACATATTGCCGTCTATAGGTTACGGTTTCCACGAATATTTTCTATGTAAGTCAAACTTGTCTCATATTTGAAGTCACCCTTTGCGACGTACTTTATCAAACGTTTTTGGGAAGGTGTTATACACTCCTGTCCTTGTAGTGGTCGAAGTGAATGTGATTTTTTTTTAGATATATGAGCTTAAGATTATAAAATAAACACAACGGCAATAGTAGTAGTAATTCTAAATCACTTTATTCTCGTACCAACGAGACACAAATACAAAAATATAGCTTTTTTCCAAGTGTAGCTTAGAGGCGGCACAAGGCCGAAAGTATAGGGCACCCAGAGAGAATCGAACTCACTGCTCAGTCGTAATTGTTCTAGCTAGACAATCTTGCTAACAATTACAGTACCTGGAGGTTCCCCAAATCCAAAAGTATATCTAGGCCCAGGTCACTCAACTGTTTATATAATACTTGACGAGGCAACTGTGGAAGTCACCCATTATCCATTGAAACTTTCCATTTCTACTTTACAAATATGTATATGGAAAGTAAGAAAACTATGCAGACGTGCACAAAACATAGATAGATAGATAGATAGATAGATAGATAGATAGATAGATAGATAGATAGATAGATAGGCAGTCTGATGATATATGTAAAGGGAACAGGACAGATGTAAAGAAACTGCAATAAATAGGTAATAAGAAATTTATATACCGTGTGTAACAGCAAAATTGTCCAAATCGTATCACGGCATGGAATAATTATCCATCCCACAAAATGTCTAATATCTAAAAGAAAAACACCAAACTAATTGAATTTTTTTACAGGATTTCAGATCAAACCTTTAACCATCTTGACATCACTTGCCGTATGAATCACTGAGAACTCTTAGACATATTCAGCTAGAAAGAGAACAGGTTAAAATCGTTTTGTCTCTGACCCAGTGTCTTCCCAAGTGAGCAATGGTGAGAGGAAAAGGATCATGCAGGTCTTCAGTAATGGTACCAATATTCATGCTCTGGCTTCCATCTTCAAAGTCCATTGAAGAACTATCAAGAGAACGGTGAATAAGTTTGAAAAAGAGGGAACATTAGAGAGGCAAACTGGATCAGGAGGTCACAACAGCAAGAGGATCATTACTTCAGCTTAGAGCTACGTACATTCTTCTTGTTCAAAGTAAATTCCAATAGTGTTATGAAAATCTCGGCGAATTCAAGTAAGATATTTTTAATCATTTCTAAGATACAATGGTTCAAATCTTAATCGAGCAATTGGACAATTTTGCTGTTACACCCGGTATATAGACAAATGGATAAAATGGTATCTAAATGTTTATATAACAGAAGAATGTTAGGAGAATTAATGACAAATTAGGGTAAAAAATCGTTTTACGCGTTTCGTCCTTTAGGAGTTCATCGGACCAAAGTGATGTTTATGTTGATGTAACTTACCCATGCGCAAGATACTTTTAAATTTAATTTTTTGAACTTAATTAATACGAAACCAAATCATAGTGAGTTAAAAATTGAGTGAGGGATTTACTCTATCATCTTTCATAATGTCGATAAGAAATATATAGAAGAAACCTTGAAGAAATTAAATAAAAGATTATATGAACACAAAAAGGATATTTTACTAAACAAAGCACTCAATGAGTTGATTATTGACTATAATGATCCTGGACATAATTCAGATTTTAAAAAATGATAATGTAATTAAAAGAGAAAGCAATTAACTAAGACGAAAATGTATAGAAAGTGCTTTAACCGCTAGATAATTCACAGTAAATTTGTGTCCAGCTTCTTAAAACATTTTACCTTCTTTGGCAGATCCTTTTCTAATAATAATAATAATAATAATAATAATAATAATAATAATTTTCTTCGGCGGAAGGAGTTGTTGGAACATCGACGTGCTGAGTTGTCCACCATTTTCGTCCATCACTCGCGGTCATGTGCCAAAGCATGGGTCTCCACGAATGGTTTCTTGGTGCGTTCATCATGTGACCTGTCCTGGCCTTTTAATGTGGCGGAGCCCGTCCCTGTCCAGGTTAGGCCATAGGCCGTCCCTATCCAGGTTAGACTGCTTCCCGTCCTTATCCAAGTTAGACCACAGCCCATCCTTATCCAGGTTAGACCACAGCCCGCCCTTATCCAGGTTAGACCAAAGCCCATCCCTTTCCAGGTTAGACCACAGCCAGTCCCTATCCAGGTTAAACCACAGCCCATCCCTATCCAGGTTAGACCACAGCCGATGTCCTCTAACTTAGTAGCGAATAGGTCTTTAGTCATGTTCTCCACTATGGTGGGGCTCTTACTCGGGAGAGATATCTGCGAAGTGTCGTCAAGCTTTTGAAGGGTGTCCTTATGTTAGATGGACCGCAGATCCTTTGTATTTTCTCTGATAACCCCTTCACATAAGGTAGGCAGACTGTTTTCTGAGTGTTGTTGTCCTCCTCCTCCTCTTGTACCCGCCTATCCCAGTTTTGGGAGCTGCTGTCATGTACCTAGAGTCGTTGTTACGGTGTAGGGTACTACTTATACTGCCAATTCTTTATCTAACGTCTCTGGGTCGCCACTTATGACTTATGCTCGGTGTTGTAAGCAACGAATGATCCCTTTCTTTACGCTGTATGGATGGTGGGAGTTGGAATCGAGGTACTGTCCGGTGAATGTCAGTTTAGGGTATACGGATGTCTTGAACCCATGCTCTGTTCGAGATATTAGAACATCCAGGAATGGCAGTGTGTTGTTAATCTCTTTCTCTATTGTGAACTGTATCGAAGGTCTTATTGAGTTCATATGGTCCAATAGAACCTGAACATCTTCCTGGTGTGTCCAGAGTATGAAGGTGTCATCTACGTACCATAACCATATAGCTGGCTTTAGAGATATAGATTCTAATGCCATTTCCTCAAAGTATTCCATGTATATATTCGCCATTGCTGCTGATAATGGCGGGCCCATTGCTAAGCCCTCATCCTGTCGATATATGTGTGACCCCATTTCGAAGTGTGTTGTTTGTGTACAGAAAGTCAACATTTCCATCAGATTATCTATTGGAATACTGGTCCGTTCTTTGAGGGAAGAGTCAGAGGCCAATCTGTCTCTGACTACTGAGAGTGCCTCCTCCGTGGGTACCACGTCTAAGCTAACCGTCTGGTTGGATAGGATGGGAGCATCTTTGATTATTTCCACGAAGTGGGCGGAGTTTCGGACATATGAAGGAGACTTTCCGATCAATGGGTCAATTATATCTACAAGGAAGCGACTCAGAGGGTGGCACACAGAGCCCTGGCAATTAACAATCGGCCTGAACGGAAAACCGTCTTTGTGAATCTTAGGGAGACCGTATATGTGAGGTAGCTTGGTGTAACGCTGCGATAACTGCCTATACGTCTTAGGTGGAAAGGAATATAAAAGAGAAACAGGCCGCCCCCTCAAAGTAAGGCTTCAAGAACACCAGAAAGCTGTAACACGAGGGGAAGTAGAAAAATCAGGGGTGGCTGACCACACATGGAGAGAGAAGGGAGATCACCGCCCTCTGTGGGATCATGTTGAGATCATAGACAAGGAACACCATTGGAAAATTCGTAAACTTAAGGAATCAGCACATATGCTAGGCCACAAAAGTCGCCTGAGTCGACCAAGCATAGAAATAAATACAATATGGGAACCAGTAATTAGGAGTGCCAGAGAAAAGCAATGATAACAACAAAGTTGCAATATGAGCTCTGGTAAAAACATGCAATGATAACAGCAAAATTGCAATATGAGCTCTGGTAAAAATGGTTGCTGAAGACATTAGGTTTATAATACCCAGAAATTCACACCCAGATGAAGGACACATGGCACAGTGGATAAAGGCGTTGGTTAGATCCAGTGACAGGACCCAAAGAGTGTGAGTTCAATACCCGGTTAAGGCAGTGGAGAACTTTCAGAGGGAAATTAACGGGAGATAACTGATATCCATCAAACGTGGAACTAGAACAGTCTGCCCCAGTGGGCGAAATAAAGGGTTCAGTACGAAATTCCAACCACCTGAAGAAGGCCGCAGCGTACAACGGCCGAAACGTTGTGGTAAATATGGCGACAACGATGAGGACAATAGTCCGAATAATGTAAATAATCATTGCATTTTGTTTAGAAATTCACGGAAATTGATAACTTTGATTTTAAATCGAGTTTAAATTAGTTGCGAGTTGAAATTAATTCCGAAGTGAAATTGGTTCCAAGTTGAAATTAGTTCTGTCACTCGAAAAATATATGGACATATTTTTACATCCATGTTTTTTTAGATACTGTAAAGTTATGTCTACCGAGAGTCTTAATGAATAAAATGCACATTTCTTCCAAAGTTCGAACCTGCGTCTTCCTTTTAGGAAGGATCCCCGCTTGGTACGGCGTGCATTAGACCTCTCGGTCATGCAGAGTGTTTACTGACTGATGAGCATCAATTACGCTTAAAAGAAAGTCACGTCTCATATTCGGATCTCTCGATGCCCCTATCTACTAACTTTATTTTTGTATCTGAAACGTAAACAAAGTAATTTATAAAAAGCTAATGGATTTTATGGATAACTTTATTTCGCATCATTTTTAACTTTATATTTAGTTGATTGGGGATATTCGTGAATACTTCACCTGTAATCGTACAACACCCTCCCCGGTCGGCCAAAACTTCCAACACCGCGGCTGATCGATGAAGATCGCTTCGATTTCAGACCTGGCCTATCCCTCGTTGTGATTTTAGTTTGATCATAAGGAGGCCAAGATCGAATCGTCATGGGTATCTTCGTGTTGGGCGAAGACGTACAAATAAAAAGTAACACTCGAGTAAACGGGAAAAAAAGTAAATACTGTTTTTATATCAACCCTTCGTAAAATATTCGGTTATATCAGAGTTCGCATGCAATTAATTATCAGCCCAAGTCTAAATCGGAAGTGATATTTTTGACTTGGGAAACTTTGTTTTGTTGTTTTGGTAAAGTTCGGTACAAGGCTGAAGTCGGGGGTTCTCTTCGGCAGGCAATCACGCGGGGTGTACCGTGACCGTTGGCTGGGACAATCTCTCTGCCGTCTCCCTCCTGTCTCCGTCTCCGTCTCTGATCTGACGAATCGGTTCGCACATTCGTATTTATTGACATTCGCTCAAACTGGCGGGAGGCACGGCGCATACGGGGATTTCGGTATATCCCATTTTGTTGTCAGCATATCTTCATAATTATGGTGAATTCCCTTCTTCCACTCTCTCATATTATTACCTCTCACTAAATCTCCTCAGTGAACGTGGGTGGCTTATCCACCCCTTTCTGATATTTCAACTCAACTTTCAACTAGAAATCAACTCCAAATTCGTTGTTTATGAAATGAAGTTTTCGCTTTACAGCTTGCATTTTCAGCTTCGTATAACACATCAATCATCATTGTTCTCTAAGTCTTGGTCATTTCCCATTGTTCAAACCCTCGACACACCAATTCCAGGTGTCGTCTATATGTGAATTAAATCGTTAATCTTTTTCCACGGATTTTAGGTTTTAAAACTTCTTGTTCCAAAGTCTTTCAATATATCGCTCCTTCTATCCATAAGAATATTTTCCTATGTTTTACTGCGGTAACAATAAATAGTATCACACACCGCATTTGTTCAAATACTTTTATCCACTAAATTTAATGTTTAAAAAGATATGAAATAATATCGAATGATAAATAAAAGTCATTAATTCGATAAAAATATAAGCAATAAGTACGAATATAAATGTAGTTTCAAAGCATTTCAAGCTCCATCCTTTTTCCCAAGAAACGGCCCAAAGAATAATTCCTTCGTCCTCATTATGACGATAAACTACATCCGTGTCTTGGGTAATAGGATAAACTACGTCCAACAGTATGGCCTGTGATCAGGAGGTTTTTTAGGAGCGTAGACCCACTTCTTAATTGCTGGTGTTCCCAAGTCCACCCTGACCTGAGGTGGTAGCACCTATTAGGGTCCCAGATATGGGCAAATCGTTAACCCTCAAATGGGGTCAAAATGCTATGAAAATGCAAAAATAGGTTTTAATACCAGAAATACTTTGTAAAACATTTATTACCAGCAAGACATTATTATCAGCAATAACTTTTTGAAAAGAATATTTTTTTACATTTTTTACATTACCAGCGCTATATTTTTTGAAAAAATATTACCAGCGATAAATTTTGAAGGAAAATATTACCAGAAATAGATTTTTGAAGGAAAAAAATTATTACCAGCAATCCATTTAAAAAAAAAAAATTATTACCAGCTATACATTTTTGAAAAAAAAAAAAAAGTATTACCAGCTATACATTTTTGAAAAAAAAAAAGTATTACCAGCTATACATTTTTAAAAAGAAATATGACAAGTATTACAGTTTTGAAAAAAATCGTGGGCTCGAATTGCAGGTAACTCTATCGAGGGTTCATCTGTTTTCTCAGGAGCTATCTTTAGGGACTTTATTTCGAATACACTTCCAGACCTGCTAGAAGATGTGCCCATGCTAATACAAAGACCGCAGATGGTTCATGTATGATGGGGTCCTAGCAAATTTTAGTCGCATTGTTCCCGATGCACTGGATGACATCTACCATAAAAGACGGATGGGTAGGTGAGTTCTGTGACATGTACGTTCTCCAGACCTCAATCCATCTAAAACCATTTTTTGATGCAGCAGGTATTAATAATGCAGAGGATCTTCATCAACGTGCCATGATGATTTGCGAAAGAATTCGACATCGAAAGTATTTTGGGCTTGTATATTGGATTGTACATTTAACACTGTCTACTTTAAATTTAATAAGTCAAAAACGAAGGATTTACGGACATATATTTATGGGGACTTTTGTCGTTGTTTTGGTGCGACGAATCCGCTCTCGAAGTACAGGCCTTCAGTAATGGTACCAACATTCATACTTCGATCTTCAAAGTTCATTCAAGAACCATCAAGAGAGTGGTGAATACGTTTAAAAAAAGCGGGAACATTAGAGAGGAAAAATAGATTAGATCTTAACAGGAAGAGAGATCATCATTTCAACTTAGATCGAAAGAGATCAATTAAAAAAGATCCAAATCAATCATCTACTTTACGCAGGAAGTATGTTAGGCACGTGTGAGAGACGTTTCAGCTATGACAGTCCAAAAACGAGTGTAAAAAGACCTGAAAATGAAATCGTACGTGAAACAAGTGAGACACCCTGTTACTCCAGGAGAGAAAGTTAGAAGGTTAGAGAGGGCAAAAATGATCTTGATTTAGTTGGAAAATTATCCTGGAATAACATATATATATATATATATATATATATATATATATATATATTTGAACTTAATATCAATCCTTCGTTAGCCTCCGATCCTTAAGTATGATTAATTAATGATGAATAAATAATTTTCGTTTATTTCATCACGATTCATAGGTTTTGCTTGGAGAGTAATTATACATTCTTATTGCTCAAAATGGAGTCCAATAGTGTTATAAAAACTTCGAAGAATTTCAGTAAGATGTCTTTAATCACTTATTAGATGCAACGGTTCAAAGCGTAATCCTACTTAATTAGACTATTTTATTGTTACACGATTTGGACAATTTTCCTGTTACAGCCGGTATATATATATATATATATATATATATATATATATATATATATATATATATATATATAAAACCAAATAAATAAATAAATATATGTAAATGTACGAGCGAGCGTCCGTATACAAATATAAAATAGTACTTAATGTTAAATAACAAACATAGCTATTTAATTTATTAAGAAATATACAACTTGGAGTTCCATACGTTCTGCATTCGTCAGAAGCAAATTTTGGGATTAACACAGCTTCTATAAATATTTCTGCTTATCGCGTGATATTTTATTGTTGAGGTGGATTATTATTGTTGTGAAATTATTTAAATGTTTAAGTTTATTTTTTAGTTTAATTTTGAATTTTACTTTCGACACAGATTAGCGTTTAAGATTGAAAATAAGGTTGGAAATGAGAATTATAAAAGAGAATCTGTTGTTATCAAAGAAATGAATAAGGAAAAGCTTGGAAATCAAGGGGAGGCAACTCTATTTGTTTCTATGAAAATAAATAAAGTAATTAGTAATATTATTAATATTAATATTAATAAACTAAATAAGAGTAAGATATCAATAATAATAAAATATGCCGTGAAAATAAAATTAAAATTAAAGTACTAATAGAAATAATATATATCAATGAAAATAAAATAAGATGAAATAATATAGAAACATATAAATATGTTAATAAAAAAAATAAAAAATACAAATAAAAATAAATAAATGAATAAGTAAATAAACACGTTACTAATAGTAAGACTAAAGGTAGGAGAAAAAGACAAAAAAAATAATAATAATAATTAGTAGTAGTGATAGTAGTAGTAGTAGTAGTAGTAGTAGTAGTATCAAATTCACCAACAATGCTTATAAACCTTCAGAAAAAATATTTAAAGACATTACCACCATCAAGCAATCCAATAAGATTATCAGCAATAAAACCGCCAACCATTGCCAGATCGACGTCGACACACATCACAAAGCCATTAATAGGGAGGTCAATAGGAATTAGAAAAAAGCACCCCAGCACTGGAAATGTTCCATCAACAGTGAAGCCAAAAAGACAGCCAAAGAACCAAAAATCGATGACAGAATCTACAAATTGCACAAGCAACAGGCATTTATTACGGTGAAGGACAACAAGGATAGCTTCCCACACAACCTCCAATACCGTTTAATCAACTCATCTAAGAATAAAATTCGCAAGATAAGTAAGAGAATCATAGGAAGACCCTGCAAATACACAAGAAATACTTTAGAACTCAACTGCTGACGCCATTGATTGGTTTAATAAAATTAATAAGGAAAGCGAATGCTCTTTCATTCAATTCGATATTTGCAATTCTACCCATCCGTCACCGTTACGATGAACTTACCCAATATTTATTGCCCCATAAGCAAATAGGATATTAACATCATTAAACGGGCCCAGAAACCCATTCTATTCCATAAAGGCTCCCTGTGGAATAACCATAGCAATCCTGAATTTAATTTTGCCATGGACACGATTGATTCAACGCAAGCTTGCCAGCTAGTTGGCATACTATTACTTTGGCGCATTAGGTTTATCTTTGATATTAAAAACACTGGCCTCTATAGAGACAACATGATTATGCGACTATGAAAATCAAGCGCATAATAACTGGCAGTCTAAAAAAATAAATCGGTCCAATTTAGACTGTCCACGAATTCTGGAAATGAGAACATCTTTGATAAACATAAAGGCATATAACCTTGGAAATCCGTAACGAAAGCTAAATCCCTCAGCGGGAAAGCAACATAACTCTTTCTGAGAAAGTAATAATCCTGAAAAATATAAACAATGACATTTTTTTAAACAAAAGAAGTAAGTTAATGAGTATTTGTCTACGGAGATCCAAATTTCTACACACACTCAAAAACACACAAACACACGTCGACGTAGATTCGTATAGTCTAGTTGGACGCGGGGATCACATATACTAATATTGATATTATTTATTTTTATTAATATTTTTACCTTTTTTATAACTTTACTATAGAACTGTTGTTAATATTAGATTGTAACGCATTTAACATTTTTTTGCTAATCCATCATTTCCATAATCTCATCGTGAACATTTTTTATTATTATTGTTTTGACTTTTTGTCTTTTTCTCCTCCTCTCAGTCTTGCTGTTAATAACGTGTGTATTTACTTATTTATTTATTTGGTCGGGTGGGGGGATTTAATCATTTATTTATTTGCTCTATTTATTTACATATTTATATGTTTCTATATTATTTTATCTTATTTTCATTGATATGCATTATTTTAATTAGTTCTTTAATTTTAATTTTATTATTATTGATATGACTACAATTATTTAGTTTATTAATATTAATAATATTATTAATTACTTCATTGAGTTTCATGGGAAAAAAGAGTTGTCTCCCTTGATTTCCGAATACAGAACAAATGAAACTCCCAATGCAATCAATGTAAGATATTGTGTACACTCACCCGAAGACTTAAATTCGGTTGTGCACTCTTGGAAGATAATCGCGAATTTGTAAACAATGATTATTACTACTAATATTACAAGGCTCTTCCCTGAATTGAGCACTGTCAGTCACTGGCGTGTTTATTCACAGAATAAGTACGTAAAAATTCTCCATTCTTTCAACCGTGCGTCGATGGTTTATGGGGATAATTTCTGACTCTTACTGAATCAGTCGGTTTCGATCCCTGCTTGAAGCAATCGGATGTCTAATCACACTGATGAGCTGTGACAGCGAAACAGTCAGTATGTGGATGACAATATATACGCACTCGAAAAACTTAAATTCGGTTGTGCAGTCTTGGAAGATAATTGCGAATTTGTAAACAATGAATATTATTACTAACATTACAAGGTTCTTCCCCTTCCCTGAATTGAGCTCTCCTACGCAGTGACGTGTTTATTCACAGAATAAGTCACGTAAAAATTCGGCTTTCTTTCAACCTAGCGACGATACGCGATGTGTTGCCGAATCAGTCGGGCTTCGATCCAAGCTTGATGTCTAGCCACACTGATGGGCTGTGAGCTGTATGTGGATGGCAATATATATATATATATAGATAGATAGATATATACATATATACATATATATAGTAAACCTAAAGAACCAGACAAACCTACCTAGGTTTGTCTGGCTCTTTAGGTTTATTTAGTTTGCTCTACTTAGCGTATTGAGCACTTTGCTTAGTTATTTTTACTTTACTCGTCTCGGAGGTTTTTTTTTCTTTGGACTCTGAACTTTGACGATTATTTTCGCCGGATGTACATGTTCTTAGTTCTTTCTTTTTTCCCCTTGGGTATTAGTTTGTTCATTTACAGGCTAAAACACCCATGGTTTTACCGGATGAATATAGCTGCTTATATATATATATATATATATATATATATATATATATATATATATATATATATATATATATATATATATATACTTATATTTATAAGATATATATATTTATATTTATAATATATATATATATATTTATATTTATAAGATTATTAGTGTTATATATATATATATATATATATATATATATATATATATATATATATATATATATATATATATTTATGTATATGAAGAGAGAGAGAAAACGACAGAAATTTTATGTCCATTAATTTTAATGGTCGTCATTTCCAAATTATGAACAGCCATTTTCCTGCAAGGTTGGAATTCCGTAAAGAATTATCCAAAGTTCATTTCTGAAGACAATGTCAAAATATTACAGGAAATAGGCTTGTAGATAAAATTGTTGCTTTGTCTCTTTGCTGACATATTGGTTGTGATTTCTGTCCGTGCATTGGGCAGGTTGTACTTCCCCTTAATGGAAACAGGCGGACAAGAATGAACAAACTAAATAAAATAAGAACTAGAAGATATCCAGGAAATGGTCAGTGGAACGAGAACAGTCCACCGCATAATTTAAATAAAGGTTTCTGTTCAGAATCCACTATAGGTTACACAGGACGATATACACTCGTGGAAGGCCGGAAGGCTTAACGGCTGAAGATGAGAACAGTAGTCTGAATATAAATATGGTAAAAAGAAATAACGCTATTTTGAAACAAAAACATTTTTTTTTCCAAACAAACCCTTTACTTTCTAAATTCAAAGATAAACTTTGGATTCAAAGATGGTGCGTGTTTCAGATAAATTTGCCCATTCGAATGAAACATGTGTTTTATCGCAAAGCTACACGATTACATTACTTAAAGACAAAGGAAGATCAATGAACTTCAACGCAAGCTGAATGTCTGGAATGATTGCAATTTTCAAGACAGATACGAATACTTTGAATGCCTTTGTTAACATTTAGCTGTCGACCAACTTTCTCTGCACGCGGACATAAAACTTTCTATCTCTAAACATCTATCAACCTTGATTGAATCAGTATCTTTGGATTCAATTCTCTTTATCGATTCCCCAGATGTGCAACTCTTGTCTTTAATAGACAATAGCAGCTAATTAATTGCAGCTAATTAGCAATACAACAGACTATAAGTTAAGAATTAAATTTAAAGAAAGTGATCTCTCAAAGTTTGGGGTTAACATACATGAAAAGTACCCGCAAATGGTTGCTTGAGATCTGACATTTTGTTTTAAGTTTTCTGACAAATTATCTTTGTGAAAATACATTTTAAGTAACATTTCTACTAAAACTAAGTATAGAAATAAGTTAAACGCAGAGAATGAGATGATTCTACACGTTACATCGTTCATGGCCGTCTTTGAATAGCTTTGAATCCCAAAACAATTGTTGAAGTCATCCAGTTTGATATATGTTGTAACATACATACGGACGATAATGGGTATGTCCCTATTCACATAAATACAGTAGTAAATACTGTATGTTGGTCTGCATTTGAGTATTTGTTTCCAGCTGTGTCGGTCAAACTCTCTGCCTCTGGGCAGAGAGGATCCCCAGATGAGGCTATGTCGACGGACAGAGTCTCGTCACCGGAAACATCTACCCTACCCGGGGTCTACGGGGAATTTTTGGCCGAGCTTACTGGCTCGGATACCACACATTAAATTCGGCCTTGTGCCACATCTGATCGAATGGGGAGGGGAGTAAATACCCTGCAGTTGGAGATTCCTTGTGAAATTCACTTGACTCACTTCTAGCAGTTGACTGCTTCTTCAACGCGTTGCTGACGAATCTTATGTGTTGTTCTTGTCCTAAGTATTATCGTTCATTACCAATCTTCGTGTGATTATTCTATTCAGTAATCTTCCCTAGATTACAACAATATAATTGACCCTGACACGGAGTGGTAGCACCTATTAGGATCCCAGCTATGTGTAAACAGTTGACCTCCAAACTGGGGTCAAAACACTATGAACGTTTAAAAACGGGTTCTAATACCAGCAATAAATTTTGTGTTAAAAAATTATTACAAGCTACTCAGCCTCACATTGACTGCTGACCTGAGATGGAACAAATACATTGAGTCAATAGCTTCGTCCACCGCAAGGAAAGTTGGCTCCCTGTGCCGCGTCAGGAATTTTTTTCTCGCCGGAGTCAAACTTTCAAATCGACAAATCAACCATTCGCCCTTGCATGGAGTATTGCAACCATATATGTTTTGGAGCCCCTTATGTTTGTCTCAAGGTGATAAGATCCAGAGACGGATATGCAAAGTAATTGGTCCTGATCTGGCATCTCGTCGGCAGTCGCTCTTTCACAGACGTACCATCGCCTCCCTCTGTCTTTTTTTTACAAATAATTTCATGGTAACTGCTTTCGCTGGTTCCCAAACTTCATGAATTTAAGCGTTCAACTAGGCTGGCATCTCGCTCCCACACTTTCACTGTCGAAACTGTTAAATGCAGACGTCTCTTCTACGCCAATAGCTTCATGTCTCGCACTTCTCGCCTGTGGGACTCCCTCCCCTCTTCCTGTTTCCCTGATATCTATAATCTCCTACTATTCAAATGTAATGTTAATCGACGTCTCCAGATGCCCTGATCTATCCCCTACTCTTCTCTTCATCCTTTCCTCTATCACTACTATTTCCTCTAGCCCCAACTCTCTATAACCCCTTGCATGCTAGTGACTTCCCACCTTGCTTGGGCTGAAACGCTTAAAGAAAACATTATTACTAGCAATACATCTTTCAAGAAAAAAATCTTACCAGCAATACATTTCTGAAGAAAAATCTTGCCAGCAATATATTTTTGAAGAAAAAAAAGTTTTGCCAGCAATACATTTTTGAAAAAAATCTTGCCAACAATATATTTTTCGATAAAAATTTTGTCGGCATTAAAAAAAAATCAAAGATTAATATCCCGTAAAACAAAAACTAACCAAACCAAACCAAACCAAACCAGAAGGCATCAGACAGACGGGGTGATTTTTTAAAAGTTTTCAAACAATACAAAATGGCGTTTATTTCGAGAGGAAAATTATATTATTGCAATTATTAAAAATGAAAAAGTTCTGGAACATCGAATAGGGAAGATGGGGGAGATCGAAGTGAGTTCCGTAGTTTTATGTCAAATGATTAAATATTGGAGCCAGTCTGGAAAATTCATCAGTCGTTTCTTTGAATTCCTTGCGCTGAATTTAATCAAAACCTTTCTCCGAAAACTTCGACTAGAAGCATAGCATTAGTTCGTCCCAGTTAAATAAGGCCTAAATCTCCTAAGAAGCATCTAACTCATCAAATGTAAAGCTCTCTCTACCAACAACTAAAATAATAAAAATCTTTCATCCTATCACTAATAAAAAAATTTGGATTACAAATTAGATCGCCTCTCATTGGAAAGATGGCAATTTCTCGAAACTGGTGCTTTCCGAAATATTTTACCCAAACAATCAACATAATTCCGTTATATTGATGATGCTCTACTAATATATCCTCACGATACTGATTTATCTCACATAGAAGATAAACTAAACAAAGACGAACCTACTATAGAATTCACATACGAAATCGAATAATACAATTCCTTACCTTTCCTAGATGTAAAACTACACTACGTTAACAATAGTTTAAAACTCGGTGTACACCGGAAATCAACCAACAAAAACGACCTAAATTTCTATCTACAGTAAAATAAAATCCCGCATAATCATCAGATTTTACTTAAGAGCACTTATAATCTGCAGCCCTCAGTATTTACGCGAAGTGAAATACATTGAAAACACTTGCAAGCTTCTTCAATATTCTAATTATTTTATATTCAATGCGAAACAAAAGGCCCATAAAATATATATATATATATATATATATATATATATATATATATATATATATATATATATATATATATATCCGAATACAAGTTTGGTATAGATATAATAAACTTCCAGTAACCAAAAACACTATTTTTTTTAAAAATGCTCAATACAGAGTAGAGTGAATAATATTTATTTAAAAATTATAGCATATGTATGCTATAATATAACTAGAAAAATGTCCATTTTATTTCAACACGTCTGGTGTCTTATCAATTGATGGTATTGCAAGTAAAATGAAGAGTTTCAAAACTAAACGTTACTCCCACTTGGGGATATAGTATTACGTCATATTAATGGCCAATCAAATTACAAGCATATGATAATTCAAATAACTCGATAACGGACCCTAGATATTATGTTTTTGTTTTTATTTCGCCCATATGCCTTGTTTGTTTTTTGTTTTGTTTTTTGACTGCATATAATAATACGATCAGTTGTACACCGTCTGTGAGAAAAAGAGCACCATGACTCAATTCCCTCCGCCAGAAATTTGGAAACCACGCGTTGTAATACTTGGCATTCATGCCGTAAGCTCCAATAGAGCGTTGGGGTGTCTATCTGAGGACAGTGCAGAGGATTCAGAATGTTATGGTAAAAGTTTTTTTTTTTGTTTGTTTCTTCATATTTCCTGTCAAAAATAAAGAAAGAAAACTGTTTTAATCCTACAGAGTAAAGTTTTAGGAGTCGGGTGTTATGGTGAAACACACTTATTCTATAGTTAATAGACTCTCCCACCTAATATAAGTAGCAGTAGTAATAGAAACGACGGTCGGTCGATGTCAGACGACAGTTAGTCGAATACGAAAGTATCAGCGACCACAAAAAGATTACTCTGAGTAATACCTATTATATCCAGTTCCTAAGGTTTTGTACGTCGAACATATTTTAGGACCGATTTAATACAAATACAAGGCTCCATTACGAAATCACTCCACAACACAGAATGAGTTGGATGAGTCTAATTGTGATTCCGAAGGTATTTGGTGTGATCACTTGTGATGACGACGTTATGCTTCTATTTCTCTTCCTACAGGGCCTCAGATTTAACACGGAGGTCTACATCAAGTGCGCTGAGTGGGTAGCGCTACCATGGGTCAAAAGGATGGCTGCTGGAAGACCCTATGCCTGGCAATAGGACTCTGAAACATGACACAAAAGCAGGAAACTCCAGTTATAGATGTCAGACAATTTCTGCGACCACATCACTTCTTAGATCCCGCCACCTTACTTCTCGAGACTGCAATGTTATTAAACAACATGCTAGACTGGTTATCTAGTCGTTGTTGGCAACCAGTCTAGAAGAAGGACAACTATGAAGTCAAAGCCCTGTGTAGCCCTGGCGAATCCCATATTTAATAACTTTGTTCAGCAAAATTGCAATATAATATATAAATATCTGTTTGTCTGGGTGAAAAGAGAACAGACTGCCAAGCCCGGAAAAAGGGCAGCCATTCTGATGATTAGAAATCACACTGCTTTTCAGTGTACCTTCAAGTCAAAGCCGTTCTGATAATGAGACAGTATGCCTGTTTTATGTTTAAACGTAATTTTGTATTTGTATTACGTCAAAGAACTTACAGTACAACACCGCACCAACCGATTATCAAATGTGGAATTTTTTTTTGTTTTTGTTTTTTTTTTGGAGGGGGGTAGCCCGGAAATTCAAGAAGTCGTAGGAAATGGATTCGGTAGGGAATAAAACAGCAGTTAATTACACCTGCGTCTTTTGTGCAGCTTTTATTAAAATTCAAAAAACGAACCAGTTCTGTCGACCTTCTCATCGCTCGGCGTGGTCTGACTAAACGTGATGTTTTTTAATGAAGCTGACACGACAACGCATTCTAATGGCTGTTCGATTTACTAAACTTCATCCGTTGTGTTATTTTATCCTTATTACCAGAAAGAATCGACTGACCCATTTTATAAGCCACAATCCCTAGGAAAAAAAGTAAGGTTAATTTTTTTTTACCGAATGCCGTGGAACTCCTTCCCGATTTCTTCGTTCCCTGTCACCTAAAATCTTCAGAAATTTAAATGCATCGTCAATCGCCATTTTCTGTCTCCCTGAAACATGTTCCTCTATTGCCCTTTCCTCACTCCTCCTTACGAAAACCTTCTCATTCGCTTTCACTTCCTGTAACCCCCTGCATTCTAATGGTATTATTGCCTTTGTTGGGGTGAAATGATTAAAAATGGTAAACGGAAGTTGGAGTTTATATAACAACCACTTTGGAGACTTTCGAAGAACCTTGTAAAGAATTTAGAAAAATTAAAAGAAACTGAATGTAACAAAATCGACTTCAATTTGAAGTGATCTCTCTAATTCCTCATTCTGAGCTGTTATAAATTATACTATTAATGCATAAAGATAAAAAATAAATGCTTAACTATTTTTTGTTGCCAAATAAAAGGGGAGGTCATAAGAAATGGGTGGATTGGAAAAAAATCAGAAATGCAAATAAACCAGAAATGTGTGGGGTGGGGGAAAAATGAAAAAATCTAATAAAATTGAAGACTGCTGCCATATCAGGTCTGATGCTCCTGCTGTATATCTTGAGATTCTTGACAAAATTCAAAGAAGGGTCTTTAATTTAATTGATCCTGAACAACATAAAGCATAGCTATATATCCTTTCCTGACCAGGAATCTTCTTACCTGTGGAACTCCCTTCTGATTTCTTGCTTCCCTATCAACGACAATCTTGAAAAATTTAAATGATATCATCAGTCACCATCTTCTGTCTTCCTGAACCATGTTCCTTTGTAGTCCTTTCCTCACTCCTCCTCACAAAAATCTTCTCATTCGCTTTCACTCCCTATAACCCCCTGCATCCTAATGGTATTATTGCCTTGCTTGGGGTGAAATGATTGATAAAAGAAACTGAATGTAACAAACTCGACTGCAATTTGAAGTGATCTCTCTAATTTCTCATTCTGAGCTGTTATAAATTATACTATTAATGCATAAAGATAAAAAATAAATGCTTAACTATTTTTTGTTGCCAAATAAAAGGGGAGGTCATAAGAAATGGGTGGATTGGAAAAAAATCAGAAATTAATTTAATTTTTAAATTTACCATTTGTCTGGCATTGAACACTGCTGCCACATCTGGTCTGATGCTCCTTCTGTATATCTCGAGATTCTTGGCAAAATTCAAAGGACTTTACTTTAATTAAACCTGACCAAAAATAAAACATAGCTATATATCCTTTCCTGACTAGGAATCTTGAATTCAGTCACCGACGTGACATGGCTTCTCTCTGTCTTTTCTATAAATATTAGGTTGGTGCAAAAATTAATGACGTAATAATGACGTTTTTTGACGTATTTTTAACGTCAAAAAACGACATTATTACGTCATTATTTTTGCACCAACCTAATACTTGCATGGAAATTGTTCTGATGAGTTTTTTTTTTTTTCTTAGTGTCTTGACTGCATGAATTTAAACGTGCTACTAGTTTGGCAACTAAGTCTCACAGTTTTTCTGCTGAACTGGCTCGATTCAACCGTCACTTTTATTCTAACAGTTTATTTCGTCACACTTCTCACCTGTGGAACTCCCTTCTGATTTCTTGCTTCCGTGCCAACTACAATCTTCAAAAATTTAAATGATATCATCAATCACCATTTTCTGTCTTCCTGAACCATGTTCCTTTGTTGTCTTTTCTTCTCTCCTCTTCACTAAAATCTTCTCATTCGCTTTCACTCCCTATAGCCCCCCCACACTGCATCCTAGGAGTATCATCGCCTTTGTTGGGGTGAAAAAAAAAAAAAATGGTAAACGGAAGTTGGAGTTCATATAACACCACTTGGGAGACTTTCGAAGAATCATGCAAAGAATTTGCAAGAATTAGGAATCCGAAAAAGATCCAAGAAACGTCGAGATTACAATATTACGAAATTCAGCAAGATCAGGAAGTGATTCCTGAAATAATGAAATGTCATGATGCCACTTAATAACGGATGAAAGTCACCTGGCATTGATAACACGTAAACGTAGACAGGAGAAATAATGACATTAAAATAAATGAAATAGTCGAAAAAGTTGTTTTTTAAATAATCACCCCTTAACAAAGGGATAAGGACAATAGAACGCGGGCTGTGAAAAAGAATGAGAAGATTTTGGGGACGAGGATTCAGGGAAGGGCTAAAAGGGAACAGGGTTTAAGAAGGTAAAATATGGCGATTGACGTTACATTTCAATTTTTCAAGATTATAGTTATCATGGAAGTAAGAAATCGGAAGGTAGTTCCACAGGTGAGAAGTGAGATAAAAGAAACTGTTAGAATAGAAATGGCGGTTGCAGATAAGAAGTTCAATAGTAAAACAGTGAGACCTAATTGCCAGTCTAGTAGCAAGCATAAATTTATGCAGTCTGCTCACCAGGCAAAAACGTTTATCAGAATAGTTTCCATGGAAATATTTTTAGAAAAGGTAGAGGGAAGTCACTTGATGTCGGTGAGAAAGTGGTCAGGAACATAGCTATATATCCTTTCCTGACCAGAAATCTTTGGATTTTGTCAAGAATCTCTAGCTGTACAGCAGGAGCACCAGATTTATGTAGAACTAGTTTAAATAATATAAAAAAGCAGTAATTTTCTGCAATCGTGAAAGACTTCACTCTCACTTAGGCTACTTGTTTTATCCCAAACTTCAAGAGGAACTCGTATATATAGTCCGATGCTAAACATCCTGTGAAAATGTCAGGCCTCCTTCTGACGTTTTATAAGGTAATTATCTCTTTCTGTTATGATTATAGTTATACAAGTGGCAGATCAAACGAAAAATTGCTACCATATGTGGGGTGAAGATGACCAATCTTTTCTCTACAGCCGTGAGATAATTTGAAATAATTTACGTGGATGATGATTCATCACAGATAGCATTGCAAATCTGTCGTTAGTTTTATGGCAAATATTCCGGCCATCTCGAACCTTACAGAGGGGCTTTGTTAAGAGGGTGTGTCTGGCAACAGGACTCTGCACCAGACCACTCAAGCAGAATAACGAGTCATGTCACCCAGACAATATCTGCAACCTCATTACCTCTTACATACGGCTACATAATTCCCCAGACTGCAACTCCCTTGATTGTTATGTATGCGGTGCAGTTGACGGTGAAACGAACAAAACCCATTGTAACACTAAAGAAGAACTAAAGGCAAAGATTATGGAAGCCCGTCCAGAAGATTTGCAAACACAATAATAAAGAAAGAAATGTCTGTGTTGATTTTTGTAGAAAATGTTAATGTTATTGTTTGTTTGTTCTTTGTTTTTCTCTGTGTTCAGTTATTCTATTGGTTACCTTAAAAAGGAAAAGTCTAACATGATAATCTATAAGATTGTTTGGAAAACCGTTATTAAGAAACGTTTTTTTCATGTTATTAAATAAAAGCAGACGAGAGGATGTATCTTCGTGTGCTCTCATAAGGAAATTTTTAATAACACCTATTTTATATCTGAGAGGACATTGACTAGTAAAATTAAGATGGCAAGAGTTTTAAATTGTGTTTTATATATATATATATATATATATATATATATATATATATATATATATATATATAACGAAGTAGTGAATATTACAAGACTCCATTAGAACATCGAAGAATAGCTGTTTATTTTATTGTACTTTTTCATTTGTTTTGTTTTTTAGTTTTGTTTTTTTGTGGGTTTTGTTTTGGTTTTTGGCTAAGTTCTTAAGCAAAGTTAAGGACGGAATGTTTTTTTTTTAATGTAGTTTTGAGATTATCAATTTAATTTTTGATCTCAGCTAAAATTTAAACAAATATCGTCTACGTAACTGACGTAGATTTTCGGTTTAGTATCTTTTTAAAACCCTTGTTTTCTACGTAGTGCATGTAATAGAGAAGTCCGGACGGAGAAGATTTTTTTAAGCGTTTCGCACCAAGCAAATCGGGAGTGCCACTAGCACGCAAGGGATTGCAAAGAATGAAGATAAGAACGGGAAATAGATCACACTCCTGGAGATTAGATCAATGCATCTGGAGATGTCGATTGATATTGCATCTGAATATTTGGAGATTATAGCTATCAGTGAAGTAAGTAAGAGGAAGAGAGTTCCACAGACGGGAAGTGCGAGACATGAAGCTATTGGAGTAGAAGAGACAGCTACATTTAACTGTTTCGACAGTGAAAGGGTGGGACTGAGATGCCAACCTAGTAGCACGCTTAAATTCATGCAGCGAAAGGAGGTCGTCAGAGCTGTTACCTTGAAAGTATTTATAGAAAAGACAGAAGAAAGCGACGACACGTCTGTGAGGGAGCGACTGTAAACGAGATGCCAGTATATACTTCATATAGTTTGAGTGTAAATTTTGCCGTTATGGTCAAAAAGGAGATTTTAGTAGTTCATGAATGCAACAATTTTTTGAGAATATGAGGTTTGATGGATGGAGGTAGAACTGAATTCAATTGAAAAACAGAAACTTTACTAAGAAACGAGAACAAGAGTAACTAGGAAGACTGTAAATAGCGATTAACATTGCATTTAAATCTTTGAAGATTAAAATTGACTGGAAAGCAAGAATTGTGACAAACAAAACTGTTCGCAAAGAACTTATTGTTACATCTAACCGACTGACATGTAAATTGATGAGACCTCATTGACAGTCTAGTACTGTGCTTAAATCCATAAAATCTAGGTACTATAGCGAAGAGCGATATCTATTCTGCTATATACAGAAATGGAGCACAAGGCCAAAATCGGTATAGTGAAAAGGACGGTCTTCATCTGTCTTAACTTTAAACTTAGCTAGCCACAAACATTGACCCAAACATACAACAATATTCCTTACACCAAAACAACGCATTCTTACCTTTCTTACTACATCCACCATAATACCTCATTGTCTCTATGGATTCCTAACTAGTTCCCATATGTACAATTCATTGTTTGTAGGAAGAGGGGAATAAAACAATTTTAAAATAACCCCATTGAGCGAAGAGAGATATTTATTTCCGCTTCAAATACAGAAAATGCCGCACAAGACCAAAATGGGGAATGAGGAAAAGGACGGTCTCCATCTGTCTTAACTTTAAATTTAGCTAGCCACAAACACTGACCCAAACATACAACAATATTCCTTAGACCAAAACAACGCATTCTTACTTACCTTTCTTACATCCACCATAATACATCATTGTCTCCATGAAAGTCCTAATGTACAATTCATTGTTTTTGGGGAAAATAAAACAAATTTATAGCATAGCGAAGAGCTCATCCGATAAATTCACATTAGAGTATTTAAAGAAAAGTCACCGGGAAGCAACTTTACGGCGTCTGGACATAGACTGAAGCCGAACTGCCAGAGCAGGACCGATAATATTGCCGATTCTTCTTTGAATTTGAGGTAGTAATATTCTAAGCATCGCCGAATGGTAGACATAAATACTTAAGATAGATTCATGAAAGAAAAATTCTCTAGCACAGTCAAACAATTCTCTTAGCCGCTGATCTGGAAAATGGTTTCTATATAGTCTTTTCACCTCTTGTAAGACGTTATCTAGAGATGGCACAACGAGTCACTCCCCTGGAGGGTAGCATCAGCCATGCTGATGAAGGGTAGAAAGGGGTCTCTAAGATGATTTCCACCATTAACATTAATACTTTCATACTGTTCGTCATCAGTTAACAATACCCTGATAACTAAATACATTGTTGATTCATATGTCGCACCACACACACTCACTCTCTCTGCATATATATATATATATGTGTGTGTGTGTGTGTGTGTGTGTGTGTGTGTGTGTGTGTGTGTGAAAAGTGTGTGTATGTATATATATATATATATATATATATATATATATATATATATATTAGGTTGGTGCAAAAAGTATGACGTAATAATGTCGTTTTTTGACGTTAAAAATACGTCAAAAAACGACATTATTACGTCATACTTTTTGCACAAACCTAATATATATATATATATATATATATATATATATATATATATATATATATATATATATATATATATAATTATTTATATATTATATGCGCGGTACTTATTAGAAAGCGCTCAATATCAGAGATAGAGCTAACATTCAAGAAATGGAATAAGAATCACAACTTTTCATTCACCAGCAGGAAATATTCGAACAGCACTACACTATCCACAAATGACAACCTACAAAAATGAAACCAAGGATCCAATATGCAACTGCAGAAACAGAACAACTTGTCCACTCCAGGGAAATTGCCAACTTACGAACACAATATACAAGGCCAAGGTAAGTGCAAACAACAACATAATGCACTACATCGGTGCCACCGAAGGTCTTTTCAAGATGAGGAATAACAATCACAACCTTTCATTCACCAACAGGAAATATTCGAACAGCACAACACTTTCTACATACATATGGCAGCAAAAAGACAGAAATATCACACCAACAATAAGTTGGAAAGTATTGAAAAAAGCTCCTGCCTACAGCAACATTACAAAAAAATGCATACTTTGCCTACACGCAAAAGTAGCAATAATATCCCACACCTCGCAAAAGAATTTACTAAACAAAAAATCAGAGATAATCTCCAAATGAAGGCATGAGAATAAGTAACTATTATCCGAATTCATACCAAACGAATAAAAAAAAACCCACCAACAATCACTCTTTAATTCAAGCTACCATCACAATAATTACATTTATCGTTATTATCATTGCAGCACCATTAGTAATCACTTCTACCACTTTACAATAACTATTAACTACTAATATTATCATTACCACCAACACCCAACATCACATCTACTATTAACATATAAATCCATTATAATTATTAACGTAAATTACTCCCCCCAGCATATTTAATACCACCAAATAAAAAGCAATAAGATCAGAGATAATTTCCAAATATAGGCATGAGAATAAATACCTATTATCAGGATTTATACCAAAATAAATAAATAAATATAGAAAATAAAATAAAATAAAATAAAACACCAACAATCACTTTTTAGTTCAAGCTAGCACCACAATAATTACATTTATTGTTTTTTATTATTCTCCCACCACCATTACTAATCACTACTACCAATTTACAATAACTATTAGCCACTTATATTATCATTGTCACCAATCCCTTACAACATTACTATCACATCACATCTATTATCATCTAAACTCGTCATAATTATTAACGTAAACTAACCCCTTCTCCAGCATATTTAATACCACCATAAAAAATAACCAATAAGGATTACAAACGGAAATTTCTACCATTTACATATACACAATCATCAAAAACAAGCAAATAACCAGCTTTAAAATAATAACAAATCAACATTTTTAAAAATTAAAAATAAAAATAATACTAATTTTTACCTATCATAATTTTACACAGACCCCACCACACGTATATAGGTACATGCGAGGAAATATTATTCAGCAAAAAAATAGAAAAATGCTCTGATTGCTGACATGTATACATTCACAAGACATTCACGGAAAATTTTCGCTACACTTCCAATCTTTGAATTTCAAAATACAAATGCGTATGTATAGACACAACACAACCCATATACATACATATGTCAAATCCCAAACTGTCCACATATGTTTATATATGTATGAGTCCCGGCGGACGAGCAAGTGTGTATGTGTGTCTTCGTACCTCATCGGGTGTACGGACATGAATCTATGTTTGCGTTAGCATGAGTGACATCACGACGACGATTCCCCCCACTTCCATAATAACACCAATACACGCAATCTACATAAACCCAAATTTTTTAAAAAATTAATCAGTTTGTCTGACGATTGCAAAAACGTGAAACCCAGGGTCACAAACTCACATCAATCCAACCAATATATATATATATATATATATATATATATATATATATATATATATATATATAATGTGTGTGCGTGTGACATAAGCCACCGACATTTAAGCGATGGCTAGCCAGAGCATGCGCCTACTAAATTCCTTATTGAAGTAGATCTTCCCTCTGTACACAAATACAATAATCTTATGCCAAACTGTGCGAGCTTTATTCAATACATGTCCGTATAACAGTATATTTTTCCGCTTAAAAAACCCTAGAAATATCACAAAAACAACTCGAAACTCGCGATTGTAGGAATTATTATTACGTGGACCAGGCTTCGTCTTAAATGCCAGACCAAATTGTCAAAGTGACAATTTCCTGTCTGTCCCTCAAAAAAAGGAAGTGGCCGTCACTGCCTGCTGGATGACTTTGGAGGCCTTAATTCTGACAAACAGTCGGGAGTCCCCAGTTGACGTCTGACCAGAACAGCTGACTGAATCATGATGAAATCGAACAAAGGAAGTAAATACCATTGATTGTTGCGTTGCAATTTATATTTCAGCCGTTTCTACGTCTCCTTACTTCAAGCCTCTATGGAAGAGACTTGAGAACAGTCAACTGCTTTCTTAAATCTGTTCACGCTATTAATTATCGATCACGCCAAAGAAAAGATTTCAAAGCAAAGTATTTTTCTGCTTGCAAGAATAAGGAGTGATGTCGTGATCGGTTTTAGGCTTGCATTTAAAGAAAAAAAAGAATTTTCCTAATTTTTTTTTTAAATAAAATCTCTCAATTTTTATTAAAACAGTGCATATTTCCGGTTGATGTAAACATTTTCTTTCTTTTATCTGCTTCCACTTTTAGTAATATCCATATTGAAACAATAGCTGTAGTTAGCAATTAAAAGCTGTTTTCATTATAAAACTTTCTTATCTTCAATATCATAAAGCTTTTTCTTCTATATGCTCGTCCTTGGCACGACGATGAACTACATCCGGTGGTAAGGCCTCTGATTAGATGATGTGAGGTTTTGAGGAGCGTGAAACCTTCTCTTGTTGTTCCCAGGTTTATTCTACCTCGAGGTGATCGCATGGGTTAGGAACCCAGTAGTGACCACGCCCAAACAAAAATCACCCGTTCATTTTTATAGTAAAATGGCTAACAATAGATGTTTTATAGCAAAACTACAATCAATACAACACTAAAATGTATAAAAAATCATTTTTTTTAAATTACCAACATTACATTTTTGTAAAGAAATTAACAGCAATACATTTAAAAAAATATCAACAATATATTTTATGATTTACAAACAATAAAGTGGGCTATGATAAGTTTTTAGCCAGCCTTAATTACAGGAATTTAGTGTAATAACGTATCTTCTTAATTTTTCAGACAATACCGTGTTAGTATCAAGCTACCCTCATCTGTGAACGACAGTTGACTACATATTTTGCAATGAAAGTTCGCGGAAGTAAGGAACTTGGTAAATTTCAAAGGAGGGCAAATAATAGGATGGCATCAGAATGGCGCGTCAAATAGAGAAAATTGCTAGGTTTTTCCAGGTTAATCATTAAACGGTTAATAATATTGTCAAGAAATTTAATGAAGAAAGCCATTGTCGTGTGGAACATCGTTCAGAAAAACTAAGCATCGTGGCTGAGTGAATGAAAAGGGCGCTGCAGATGGAAGTCATCACAAACCGTCGTCAGAGCGTCAAAGATGTCGTCAGTAGCATGGAAATGTCGTCATATGCGGGGAGAAAGACTCTGAAAGAGTTAGGCTATCAAAGAAGAGTTGCAAGAAAGAAGGCCTTTGATTTCAGAGGTTAACAGGAACAGGCGTATGGACTAGGCGAGAGAATTCTTGAGTAAAGATTATGAATTTTTATAAAAAATTATGAATTTGGTCAGATGAAAGTAAATTCTGCCAATATTTGAATTCGTGACAGGTTTATGTTTGGAAAAATCAGAATGTAGCTTGGAACACTGAATGTCTGCAGGCAACTGTGAAACATGGAGGGTTTGGAGTAATGGTGTGGGGATCTCCCTGGTTTGACGGGAAATCTGAGCAGATTCTTGTTGATGAGTGGTTTAATGGTCCAAAATTCTGTCAAATATTAGAGAAAGGGCTATTCCCACTATTTGAAACCAATCAGATTAACAAGAATGTCTACCATTATCAAGAAGATGGAGCGCCATGTCATGCGTGAAAGTATTATAGCAAAGGCCTGGAAGGAATCGCAAAGAATCAAGTCAATGCCATGGGTAACCTAAAGTCCTGACATGGGTCCAATAGAGCACGTTTGGAGGCAACTTGACCGAAGACTTAGAACCTGCAACCAAAATCACGTCAGTGGCAACCCTTAAAGAAACATTGCTAAAGGAGTGGCAAAATATGGCTCAGACTATTGTAGATAACATGATCAAATTTAGGAAAAATCGAATATAAGGACTGAAACTAGCAAATGGAGGACCTAATTTATACCAGTTCCAAATATTGTTTATTTATATCGAGTATTATTTTTGCACCAACCTAATAATTGGATGCAGTTTATTTCTCCAGGCTAAAAAACCTTTCTTAGATCTCGATGTCATTTGCAAGACTTCCTCATTGTTTACTCGCCCCGACCATTTAATTTTCAGTATCCTTCTGTAGAACCACACATTTGTTGCCTCCATTTTTATCCTCACGGAGGAGGAGATTGCCCAGTATTCACAGCCATATAAGAAAATGAATATCACATAGCAATCCAGCACCGTTCTTTCTTTCTAAATATTTCTGGATTTTTTTCTGCAATTTACGTATCTTTGGGGATTCATCATTCGCTAGACTGATGCATGTTCGTTTTTCAGTATCACAATTTCGCTTCTCTGTCAAAACACTTCCCAGACATTTAACCTTTTGTACTTGCTCTTGATGTTGACATCCCCAGTTTGTAACTGTCATCCTCAATTTTTCATTCTTCATGCTGATCGCCATATCTTTTATCTTCTTGCAGTTGATTGCTTTGTCCTTTTTTTCTTGCTTTCTTTTATTACCATATCCAAGATGTTCTGCAATTTTTCTTTCCTTGTTAGACTCACCACAGTGCCATTGCCATATCTTATATTAAAATTGATAAATCCTGGTAGAATCTTTTGAATAGGATAATTGTAGTGATTGAGTAAATCTGGGATGTAGGGACATCCTTGTCTTACAACCCTTTGTTATTTTTTTTATAGCTACACAATTCATTTTCTATCCGAATACAAGTGGTTTGCTATCAGTATATTTCTATATTAGTTCATGCAAAAGAAAAAGATCCGAACAAAAAGAGAATAAAATAACATGGAAAACTGTATCCGTCTTTTAAGGTGTCATAGTGACAAAAGCAGAAAAAGGCTGTCGTAAACTTACGATCAATCTGCTTATAGGAGACAAGTTACTGAGCGGACAATCAGAGGACAGTATTACGCGATGCTGTTATTCAGTGAATACCTTGATGAAAAGAATTTTGTATAAGCATTGTATATTCAGTCTGGTGAGAAACAAATCCTGTTATATGTTTCCATAACTGACTAGAAGTAATAACGGCATCCTATGGATAGATTATAATTTTTTTCTTTATACACATTATATTAAGACAAAACGTATGACAATGTGGGAAAAAACTTTGTGTGAGGTGTTTCGTTTTTTTATGACTTCCTTGGACTAAATTTATTACGTTCGTGCGACTGTACATGCGCACAAACGAGAGATGTTAGGAATTTTTACTTTTAATTTTTTTATATATATAATCTAACCGATTTCATTTAGATTTTTTTTTTTTTTTTTTTTGTTACTATCACTTTTGTTATTAGATATCCCACACTGCGATAATATTAGGTGGTAACACGTGAAACGACGCACGTTTTGGTCGATTGTTAATCCGGTCGTCTAACGAAGTAACCTCCCTTAGTAAAAAAAAAAAAAAAAAAAAAAATCTTTACTTTTTCCTGAATCTTTCTTTCCAGCTCAGTTTTCTTTCTATTGTTACTGATAAGCCAAATGAAAATGATTGCAATGAAACAACGCCGAGTAATCTTAATGCAAGAGTAAAAACTGGTGAAAAGAACCATTTTTACATCGAACGATTAAATAAGAAATGTATACTTTTTGACAACAATAAAATATGTGGTTACATGCAAGTGAATCACCAAAACCATACCGAAAACATCCACTACACCCTAAAAAGTTAACGGTTATTGTATAGTAGTCTTTCAAAGGAGTTTTTCATTATTCATTCTTACCTCAAGTTAAAACAATAACAGCAACCTCATATTGTGGATAAATCGAATGTACGAACGTAAAATTGAAAAAGATATATCCTAGAATTGTGAATTGGTATGGTCCAATTTTGCGGTATGACAACACACGTCCGCACGCTTCTCAATCAACTGTTCAAAACTGCATAGCCTGAATTATAAAATTTTGCCCTTTCCTCCATATTCACCTGGCATCTCTCCTACTGATTATCGCTTATTTAAGCATTTGGGTTTTTTATACATAATAAAACATTCTCCAATTAGGAAGAGGTAATCGAAGCATTTGACCTGTTTATCACTTCAAAGGATGAGATTTTTTTTTAATATTGGTCAAGAATTTAGAGATACATTGAAACACAGTCATTCATCAATATGATGCCTAAACTAGTTATCAAACATTTCAGAGGCGTTTTATCTATGTGAAAACCTAAAAGAAGATCTACCAGGAATGCGAAAATTTAAGAGCCAGGGTTCACATTTACTATGGATGACCTTACGATCAAAGCACTCTCTAAACAGTTTCATCCTAGTGAAGTGTTTTCTCCATTGATCAGAGTAGTATTTGTTATGTTAAAATTGTGGTCAGACTCGTTACGTTGAGCAACTGGATGTATTGTTTTGTAAAATGTCCTTTTTGTGTTCATATGATTTATATTTAGATTTCATGAGGTTCCTTCTGTGTATTTTTCGTAGCAATTATTGCAGGCTATCGAGTAAATCCCTCCTTCAACTTTACGCGTATAGTTTTATTTATAACTAGTGGACTAATTGAGCTTCCTGCCAAAAACTAGCTTAGAAAACAGCAATAAATATTTTGAAGAAATAACTTTGAATTCCTCAATTCACTCCATGGAACTTAAAAACCTCGCTTTAACAATGATTTGGGCTATAAGTCCAATTCCGGCCCAAACACCGATTTCGGCCGAAATTACAATTCAAGGTGAAAATTGATTTCTTCAAATCACAAACGGCGTCGAACTTCAAAACCTAATATCATGAAACCTCTCACTTTAACTCTGATCCCTTGAGATTTTGAAGAAATAAAATTGATTTCCTCAATTCACAAAGTTTTGGATAATTTTTAAACTAAATTTATAACAAAATTTTAAATTCACAAAATTTTAAATTCACAAAATTTTTGTGTCTATTTAAACTCAATATAATTTTTTTTTTAAACTTTTAAAATCACTAATTGTTTTCAGTTATTTTTAAATTTAAATTTTTAACTGCTTTCTCCTCATCCGGACACAAATCCTAATCCTAGATGCTCACGTATCGGAAAAAAGATAGATTTTCAATCACGGTATCATCCTGAATGCAAAAATGTAAATGTATATGTAGACCAAGCGTGGCCCGAGCTAGAGGATATTCAGACACACAGACGCACACACAGAATTTGCTTTTTCTTTATTTGAGAGAATTGGGCCAAATATATTTATTCTTTATTATACATTATTTTATAAAGAGTTTTGATCAACCAGAATATTTTTCGATAAGATTATCTTATAGTAAGAAATCGACTGTATATTTCGGCAGCAAGCTTTCCTTCAAAAATATTTCGTTGAATATGAAAGACAATTTGATGAATTATTTATTTAGTTTTTGCAACATTTTTACATTTTTTCGCTAGGTGGGAGTAAGGGAGTGCGAAAATTGTTTGAATTGTCTATTGCCTCAAGCGCTTTCAGCCAATTCTTTAGCCATTTTCATGGGAGTGTTGTTGTTGTTTTTGTTGTTGTTGTTTTTTTTTTGTTTTTTTGGAGAGTGCTTAATTACGGAAAGTGTTTGTTTAAGATTTTGAAGAATATTTTTACTACGAAAATTAAACAAATTTAACAATTGTTAAACAAATTAATAAACCACTCCTGCCATAGCAACCTTTAGGATAGACTGAAAAGAATAAATAAAAATAAAAAATAAGAAAAAACAAGTAAAAATAATCAGTCCAAATAAATAAATAAATTAAGTAAATAATAAACAAATTAACAAACCACTCTCGCCAAAATAACCGTTAGAATAGACTACAACAATCGATCCAAAAACTGGACGAAAAAAAAAAAGCAGTTTTTACCTTCCCACACAAAAACAAATTAGTAAATAAATGATCGGAACTCATCTCAAATAATTTTTACTACGAAAAACCGAAAAGAATAAATAAAAATATATAAAATAATAATAAATAATAAAAAACAAGTAAAATAAGTTAATCCAAATAAATAAATAAACAAGCCACTCCCACCAAAATAACCGTTAGAAAGGACTACCCAAGATTCACCACTGACCCGTATATATAAATAGTCGAGAAAAAATTCAGCATATGTGGCCTGATGATTGCATCTAGCATGAAACATTCTGTCGACTGTGAGTGTTGACTTCAATGTTCACTCTTACATATATATATATATATATATATAAATATATATATATATATATATATATCAGTAATAGAGTTTAGGGTACTTAGGCAAATCATTATAGTAATTCATCGAGTCTAGACCCAACGGATTGTGCCCCAAGAGCTACGTCTTTCCTTTCCCATGAACCGCTCTTTCGTAGAGCATTAGCTGGGCCAAGCAAGAAAATACAAGTAATAGAATTTAGGGGATTTAGGCAAATCATTATAGTAATTAATTGATTCAAGAAGAATCCTCAACAGAATGCAGAAAGCATTGGACAGCCGCTTCGCCCTATTTTGCGACTCTCGGCAATTCGAATCTCGGTAGTGGATGCTAACTACTGAGGAGTCCCAAATAGAACGAAACGGCCGCCCAGTGCTTTCTGCATTGTATTGAGGATTCTTATAGACTTGATTAATTATTTTAATGATATATATATATCTATATATATATATATATAGATATATATATATATATATATATATATATATATGTGTGTGTGTGTGTGTGTGTGTGTGTGTGTGTGTGTGTGTGTAATGATAATCTCTACTTATTTCCCGTCCAGGGTAAGACGATAAACATCCGATTGCAAGGCCTCTGATCAGGTTTTCAAGAGCGTGGAACCACCTCTTAATTGCTGGTGTTCCCAGACGCACCCTGACTCAGGTTGGTAGCCCCTTTCACAGCCACAGGTCAAAACACTATGAAAGTATAAAAATAGGTTTTAATGCAATCAATACTTTTTGGGAAAAATTTTAAACAGTAGTACATTTTTGAAAAAAAATATTCCCAGGAATATATTCTTGAAAACAAATATTACCAGCAACACATTTTTGAAAAAAAAATTACCAGGAATAATCCATTGAAGTTGATATGCTGTAAAACAAAACAAACCAAACCAATTTTCTAGAACCTAATATATATGATCACAGAATTTATAATTTTGACTTGAGATTTTTACTGAGATAAACACCTCCTCTAACTGAAAATGCTGGATCCGAACATAGATTGCCTTCTTATACTATAAGTGTGCAGCTGAAGAAAGGTTAAATAACATTAGGTTATGGCTGCTGACTGTAACCCGATAATTTGTCTATTTAATTTGGCCTCAATGACTTGTGGCAAATGAAATTTGGTTTTACAGAAGAGCCCCAGAAAATGTAACAATCCCAATGTATGCTGAAGGTAAGAAGAAACAGCGAAATTTGCTCGTCAGTTTAGTTGCGATGAAAATACTTATAGAAAAGACAGGGGGAAGTCACAGCACGTCTTTGAGAGAGAGACAGTAGACAAGATGCCAGATCAGCAGCAATAATGTTGTATATCTCTCTCTGGATTTTGTCGAGGACCTCGAGAAAAACAGCGGGAACAGCAGACCATATATGGCAGCAGTATTCCATGTAAGGACGAATGGCTGATTTGTAGATTTGAAGGATGGAACCAGGAGAGAAAAAACTCCTGGCGCGACAGAGAGAATCAATTTTCCTTGCGGTAGATGAAGCTATAGATTCAATGTATTTGCTCCACTTCAGGTCAGTGGACAGTGTGAGACCAAGCAGATGCAGAGAAGCGCTCTTGTGGAGTTGGGCATGAGCCATTCTGTTGGGAATCATGGAGGGTTCTCTATTTAAGTCGGTCCTTGTTTTAATTCGAGGTCTAAGATTAATTAATGAACAAGAAATGCATATATGTTTCAAGATGTTTTTCCAAGTTAGCAAGTATTGAGTTGTTGAATGCTGATTGGCTATCCTTGATCAATTTGTTAAATTATGGTTGATAGATCAAAGCTGTGTGTAAAATCTTCGCATTCATTTTTTTATAAAATCACAACAAACATTCAGAACAGAGTCAATCGTAAGAAGTTGTCGAGAGAGAGATAGAATCGATCGAGGGATAAAATTGATCCTTGCCTGTCCAGACGTATGCGTCTAGCATCAATGCCATCCCTAAAGTTAACTCTACAACCTCTGCTTCCCACCGGTGATATAGACAGATCGACTGAATAGCAACTAAACTTTAGAATCAATACTTCCGTTCCTACTCATTTCTATGTTCTGTGTTGCTACGCGGCGCCATGGAAGGTGTATTTCACGTTCTGCGTATCCCAGTGGGCTCGGAATTCAGTGTCGCTTCGATTAGAAAGCTGAGTCATCATCCTCTAATTTAAGCCACAACGTAGGAGAGGATTGAAAGAGTAGTCTTGAAGATGATGAGAGCCTCGACCATTATGGCATACCCTGATATTGCACTATTCCACGGTTTCACTTTTAAACTCACCCAAACAACCCAACGCTCTCTCCAACATTGTTATTAACATTTAGTTTGAGTACCTTTTCAGTCACAACCATTATTATTTAAAGACACCGACCCTCTATTGATGTTCCTTTTATTTAAAGCTCTTTAAAATTATGAAAAAACCTTGCGTAGAACCAGTTCGTCATATAAACCACAACAATTTTTACTCAAGGAAGAACTGGGTGAAATTGAATTCTTAAAATCAGTTCTCAAATAGGTATTTATTATTTGTTATATTATATTTGTTATATTATATTATATTATATATATATTACATTTTTATAAATTATAATTATATTGTATTATATTTATTATATTATATTTGGTGACACAAGTATTTATTATATTATATTTATTTATATTATATACATATTATACATTATTGTTGTGAGACCGTAACATACCTACAACATGGACTCTTCCAGGACTATATAAAGTATGCGATATAACACTCTAGGTGAAGAGGAGGAAAGAGAGAGAGAGAGTATTCTAATACCGTAGTATCAGCCGCGTACGACTACCAATATTGGACACTAGCACATAGTAAGCTCCGCTTACACTTACGCTATCTTTGTAACCTTTTTGTTTAATATATCTTTTTTACCTCTAATCCGTGTTCCGTGTTTTCCTTCCGTGGTCCCGACTTTGGGCACATATCAGTGGCGACGAAGAATTCGAGAAACACACTCACGCCGAAACCTCAATACCTTACCAGTCCCACATCAGTGGCGACGAAGAATTCGAGAAACGCATTCACGTCGAAAACCTCAGTACCTTGCCAGTCCCACATCAGTGGCGACAGAAAGATTCGAGAATTTTGTTCTCACCATATCAATAGCGACAGAGTACTCGAAAAATACACAGAAACTCCACGCGTTCCCACAGCAGTGTTGAACGAGAAATTAAGCTGGTATTACTGCATTAGCGATTTAAACGGAACAGCCAGCGTCTACATATTAAAAAAAAAATTCCGATACCAAACAGCAGTGACGAACTAGCGATTCGACATCTACGGAATATTAAAGTCTGTCCAAATAACATTACGAGAACGATTTCCTACACACACACACACAGAAAAAAAAAAACAGTTTGCTCATAAAACAAACTGACAACACAAAAGCCGAAGTACTACTTACGACTCAAGTTTTCGAAAAAAACTATCTAAATATTTTTAAGTAACTGAGTTGAATCTCGTGCATAAAATTATTCTCCCCTCAAATTCACTGAGGCGAGTTTTCTCGTTTTTGTACCTCTATAAAAAAAATTCATAAGAAGTGTGGTGAAAATTTATACAATTACGTTAAAATTAATGAAAGTATGGAATCTCAAAAATGCTAAACACATCATTAGTTTAGTTTAACTAATTGTCTGTCCATATTTTTTTTTTATAAAAAAAAAAAACTATCAAGATTTTTTGTGTACCTCCCCTTAGTACACGGGTCTCAAAGCAACAAAAAATCGCTGTCATTTTTGTTTGTCTAAATATAGAAGATTTTCAAAAAGTAATTGTCCAAATGCTAAAAGTACATTTGGACCAGCAACAAAAATCAGAAGAAAGACAACAACAACTATTTTTGGAATTACATAAACAACAAATGGAATTCCAACAAATTACGCTTCAGAATGCTGAACTATAACAGAAACAACTCGCAATTGCATTAAAAGGCTCAAACTCTGAAAAAGATACAATATTCTCCCAGAGTACAATCTACAATTCAATGGAAACCTTTGAATACGTACCAGAGAACGACAAAACGTTCGAGGTTTTTTATAGGCGCTACGAAGATATTTTCAACGTAGACTGTGAACAATGGCCCAGTAAAAAAAAAGGTACGTCTACTATTGAGAAAACTGGGAACTACAGAACATAGTAGATTCGTAGACTTCATACTACCCAAGAAAACCACTGACTTGGATTTTTCAGAGACTATTAAGCTCCTATCGGAATTATTCGGGCCTAAAAAAAACTTGTTCCACAAACGTTGGAAATACCTGAACACAGTCAAAGACAACCAGCAGGATTTTCTAACGTTTGCAGCATCATGCGGTAAACAAGCTCTGTAATGATTTTAAACTAGCCGAACTGACTTCCGATGATTTCAAGTGCTTAATTTTCGCACAAGGTCTAGTATCAGCAGAAGACGCCGAAGTCAGACGACGGGTACTGACTAAGCTTGAGAACGAACAAGGATTGACTCTCCAAAAACTGGCAGAGGACTGTCAAAGAGTAATATCTGTAAAGTGTGACTCAAACACTATCGAGGAATCAGGTGTGGCTCAGATTAATAAAATCAGAAGCAAGTCTACCTCCTATTCCCCTCAAAAAGATAAAAGGCAAATCTCATGTCCTAAATTCTGCAGTAACCAAAACCCAAATAGTTTAAAGACACCGTCCAGACCATGTTACCATTGTGGTAAATGGCATTGGATCAAATTCTATCCAGTTAAGAACAGAAAATATTGCTAAAATTGCAGTAAAAGTGGGCATACTTTAACTCGGTGCTGGTACGCCAACAGAACGAGAAAACCCAAGAATAAAATTAGGCAAGCTCAATCTGACAATATTGTCGATAGGAATTTAAGGAAATATGTAACAGTGGATATTTTCAATAATTCCATTAAATTCCAGCTTGACTCGGGTTCCGATCTTTCAACCATTAACTAGCGTACTTAGCAAAAATTAAACAAGCCGACCTTATTAATAACAGATAAAACAGCAAAATCCGTAACTGGCGAAAAGATTAACATATTAGGCGAGGTAATACTTACAGTAACACTAAATTGAGTTACCAAAAAGCTCAAAGCCTACGTATTGAAAACTTCAGATAACTTATTTGGAACAGATTGGATAGAAAAATTCAATCTTTGGGATTGCCCAATGAGTACATTTTGTCGCAAGATACAAAGTACAACGTCCAATTTGGTAAATCTCAAAAAGGAACTCAAACAACAATTTCCCCAGGTTTTTTCTGGCGGCCTTGGGAAATGTACTAAAATGAAAGCTAAGTTCAAGGTGAAGGACGGTGTACAACCGGTATTCAAAAAGAAACGGAATGTCCCTTTCGCTACTCTAGAGCAAATCAATAAAGAGTTAGATAGACTCGAACAAGCAGGTATTCTGTCAAAACAGATTTCAGCGAGTGGGCAGCACGTACGGTCTACGTAAAAAAGAAGTCCAATCAAATACGAGTATGCGCAGATTTTTCCACAGGAGGGTTAAACGATGCCTTGCAAGATCACCACTATACTCTCCCAAGCCCTGAAGAAATTTTCAATAAACTCAATGGTGGAAAATTTGTTTCTAAAATCGACCTCTCGGACGCATACCTTCAGATAGAGGTGGAAGAAGAAAGTTCCAAATTACTCTGCATAAACACCCATAGAGGGTTGTACAAATGCAACAGACTGACTTTTGGAGTAAAGGATGCGCCTGACATTTTCCAGCAGGTCATGGACGCCATGCTGGGCGACCTTGACTACGGAACAGCCTATTTGGATGATATACTGGTTACTAGTAAAACTACGGTAGAACACCGGAACCATATAATAAACGTATTCGAAAAGATACAAGAATACGGATTTAAGGTTAAGGAGCCAAAGTGTGGCTTTTTCTTACCAGATATTAAATACTTAGGTCACATCATAAATAAAGACGGTCGTCGGCTGGATCCAGAAAGAGCCAACGCGATCAGAAACATGCTGGCCCCAGATAACATTCAAGCGTTACAAAGCTTCCTCGGCCTAGCTAACTTTTACCAAGGGTTCATTAAGAACATGCAAAATTTGAGAGAGCCTCTCAACCAACTCTTAAAAAAGGACTAACCATGGTCATGGACCCCGGAATGCCAAGACGCATTCGAGAAGATCAAGAAAACTCTTACTTCGGACCTCTCCCTCACCCACTACGACCCTAGTCTCGACATCATAGTCGCAAGTGATGCAAGCTCGTACGGCATCGGTGCTTGCATTCTACATAAACTGCCGGATGGTTCGCGAAAATCTGTGGCTCACGCATCAAGATCTCTACTTCCAGCTGAGAAACAGTATTCCCAAACAGAGAAAGAGGCCCTAGGGATAATATTCGCTGTGACAAAGTTTCACAGATATCTACATGGTAGACGGTTCATACTACAGACGGACCATAAACCTCTAAATACAATTTTTGGTTCTAAAAAAGGTCTTCCAGTCTATACTGCAATAGACTACTTCGTTGGGGAACGATTCTCTTAAACTACAATTTCAAAATAGAGTTCCTAACATCCAAAAATATTTGCCATGCAGACAGTTTATCGCGACTCATTCCAAAAAATACAGAAGTCTTTGAAGACTCCATCATTGCTACTATAAGGACAAATTGTGAAATCAAAAACATGATCGCGAGTACCATAAGAGAGCTCACAGTTACTTTGGCCGACATAAAAAGGGAGTCTCGAGAGGATGAATTCATTCAATCCATAAAAAGCAAAATTCGCAACAAAGACCCCAATGTGCCCGAAGTTTTCTCCCTCTGCGATGTCCTACTATACAATGACCGCGTAGTGATTCCAAACAGCCTATAAAGAAAAATCCTCAGGGATTTTCACATGGGACATCCGGGTAAGAACCGTACGAAAAGCCTCATGCGCTACTACGTTTATTGGCCAAACATGGACAAGGACATAGCAGACATGATAGAATCATGCAAAGGATGCGCGCTTGCAGCAAAAGCTCCAACCACGACTTGCAAATCATGGCCAAACACAGACCATCCATGGCAAAGAATTCATGTCGATTTTGCAGGGACTATAGACAACATGTACTACCTCATTGTTGTGGATAGCCACTCAAAATGGCCTGAGGTCCTACAATGCAAATGACCAACCACAAATTGCACGATCGGATTTCTACACGAGCTATTCGCGCGTTTTGGCGTGGTAGATTGTGTAATTACAGATAATGGCACTTAATTCACATCAAGTGAATTTAGAGACTGCTGCAAATCATATCAGGTGGACCACATTACAACGCCTCAGTACCACCCTAGGTCAAATGGCCAGGCCGAATGGTTTGTGGACACTCTAAAAAGGACTTTAAAAAAGGCACTAGCCACACCGACAGATAGAGCATTGCAACAGTTTCTACAGGTATATCGGTTAACCCGTAATCCGAACACGCCTATGGGAAGCTCGCCTTCAGAAACAATGTTCGCAAGAAAAATCAAGTCTGTCTTCGACAAACTTATTCCACGGCAAGCAAAGTTCAAAAAAAGCGTATCGCCTCATAAGAAATATTTCAATCCTGGCGATAAAGTCTTTTTCAAGGCTTACAAAAACAACATAACAATCTGGGAAGTAAGCACCATAGAACAAATAATTGACGAACTGGTCTATATTGTCGAAGGACCGAAACAAACGCAATTGGAACCAACTCAGAAAATGCCGTTTGAAGGAATCGGAGGAATCATTACAAAATACCTGTGATCGACGTAATTTTCGATCAATTCGACGCCCCAAGTCTCTCCTAAAGTGCGACGCTCAGGAAGGAAAAGGAAATTTACCCAACCGCTCCACGTAAATCCCAAGAGGAAAAAGTATTAACAGTTTTATGATTTTTTTTCTCCTTTTCAAAAAAAAAAGAAAAGAAAACTCTTGGAAGGGGGGTGTTGTGAGACCGTAACATACCTACAACATGGACTCTTCCAGGACTATATAAAGTATGCGATATAACACTCTAGGTGAAGAGGAGGAAAGAGAGCGAGAGAGTATTCTAATACCGTAGTATCAGCCGCGTACGGCTACCAATATTGGACACTAGCACATAGTAAGCTCCGCTTACACTTACGCTATCTTTGTAATCTTTTTGTTTAATATATCTTTCTTACCTCTAATCCGTGTTCCATGTTTTCCTTCCGTGGTCCCGACTTTGGGCCCACATCAATTATATATATTATATTTATATACAAATTATATTATACTAAATTTATTACATTATATTATATTTGGTAACACAACTATTTATGACACATCTAAATACTCCTGCCTTAATAGTAAGTCTGGTACTATTGACAAACGAAAACTGACAGCTGTTCTCTAAAACGACCTAAAATCAATTGGTAACTGAGGCAAAAAATGGCTTGTAAATTTATACACCTCCAAAATGAAACTGTTATCTTTCTCATAGGAAACTATTTTTGCCTTTCATCAGCTTGGTTGTTAGTAACTACCAAGAGAGCAATTTATTGCACATTCTTGGTCACACGTTTTCCATTGTCATAAAGTGGATCGATTATATTGAATCACTTGCCTGCTCTGCTGCTAGAAATGTTGCTTCACATTGCCGTGCCATACAATCCTTTTCGGACATTTATAAATCTTTTAGGACCTTAAATAAGTTCTGACTGATTTTTCAAGAAAAGTAGGGTTTTATTTACAAAAATTAGTATGAAACATGTCACTGAAAATATTTTTCATGGCTAGCGACTACTTTTTCCCATCTTTCTTGCCGCATTTGAATTCCACGTTGGAAAAGCGACACGTCTTTTGTGGCTAAGTGGCTAACTACGATTCGACTCTTTTTTGTTCTGTTCGGCCAGGCCATGTGCCATCGATCAAAACAAGTGATGAACTACACCCAGCGGATCCCACCAAGCTTCGAACCATGGATATTGGGCTTTGCCGCCGATGTTGATGCATAGCCGAACTTACCCCACGATCTTCTATGCTTAGAGTTATCGTAATGTATCAACTTTTCATCGCCGTTCCCGATACGATGTAAAAATCTTTCCTATCTTGACGTTGAAGCAGCTGTTAACACGTGACAAGACGCCATTCGATATCTCTCGGCTTCAATTCGTACTGCATGCAATGTCCTTGCTTTTGAATCATTCCTCGAAACTGTTGCGTGATCAACTCTTAATGATTCTTCAAGTCTTCATGAAGTAATGCCTCCAATTCTTCCTCCTCAAACTTTTTCGGTGCGTCAGAGCATTCTTTATCTTCAATATCAAAATCATTATATTTGAAGCGTCTAATGCAATCGCTGCATGTTCTTTCTGACAGAGCATGGTCCCCGTAAGTCTCAACAAGAAGTCTGTGTGCCTCAGCTGCAGATTTCTTTTGAATAAAGTAATGCAGTAAACTTCTCTGCAAATACACTTTCTTTGGCACGAAATCCGATATGTTTAACGCTATGAAAAACAAAGTCGTTTACACTTCGGTGAAATGGCATACACTTAATTTGAATGGCCTCTTATTTCAACTTCAGTCACTTTCCCATCGCCGTGACAAGGTTTCTCTCTGTCTTTACTCTAAATATTTTCATGGTTTTAACGAAAAAAAAATATTTTCATGGTTTTAAAGAAGAAAATTTTGGTACCACGAACTCTACTATTCAGGTGTTCGTGGTACCAAAAATTTCTTCAAAGCTACAAGTCTATTTTTCAATACAGTCACCATTGAGTTCTATACATTTTCCACGAGCCAAATTCACTTTTGATTTCCCTTCTTAGAGTTTATTGTTTAATTTAAAATCTTTTTAACGCTATCAAGGCCTCTGCTCGAGAGATTAAATGTTTTGAGGGCCGTAGAACCACCTCTTCTTGTTGTTCCCGGGTTCACCCTGACCCGGGGTGGTAGCAACGGTCAGGGTCCCAGCTATGAGCAAATAGTTTACCTCCCAAAAGTGAAAGTATCAAAATAGGTTTTAATGCCATCAATACGTTTTTGGGAAATTTTTTAGCTGGAGTACATTTTTTGAACCAGTAATACATTTTTGAAAAAGAAAAATTACCAGTAATACATTTTTGAAACCAGAAATATTACCATCAATACATTTTTTGAAAAAAAATATTACCAACAATAAAAATTTTGTGGTGGTAGCACCTGTTAGGGTTCCAGCTATGGGAAAACAGTGAATCCCCAAACAAAAACAGAACGCTATGAATTTAAGAAAATGCAAACAATACATTTTCTTATAAAAAAACAATCAGCAATGCGTACAGTAAAATTACGAACAATAAAGAAAATGGCCAGCAATACAATTTTATAGCAAAATGACAAACGATACATGTAAAAAGTAGTTGAAGGCATACGATTGCCTTCAAAAAATATTTAGTTGAAGCCATAAAATTGTGTTCAGAAAATTAAATCCTGACATTAAATAAACCATGAAGAGTTGATGTGCCGGTAAACAAACAAGCCAATTGTTATGGTCCGGTTCCTCGTACCACGGTGATAGTCCACGGTAGAACTAATAAAGAACACGGGTATGGAAGAACACAGATATATTACAAACAGAAATATATACAGAGAAGTAGAAGTGTTAGTATGAACAATAAGGTTTAGTAGAGACAACAATGTAGTCTCGACCAGTATCACTATTCCAATATCTTGCAGTAATTGTCTGAACGCGACTCTTGACTCGACTTGAACTTCTGACTATATTTAGTCACCCACCCCACGTGGGCATCATGTGGCACAAGGCCGGTTTAACGTAGGATCTCTGATCCCGTCGGCTCGGCCAAAAATATGCCTATTGAACCCGTATAAACGGGTTCAGGGTCGGTTTACCTCCCCGAAAGAGAATCCGCCCTTCGGCGTAGCCTTCTTCGGGTTCCTCTCCATCCAAAGGGAGAGAGTTCAACCGATCAGCCGTTCCACCGAGATTGACTTGAACGACTGACTATATTTAGTCACCCCTCCCTACGTGGGCATCATGTGGTACAAGGCCGGTTTAACGTGGGATCTTCGAGCCCGTGGGATCTTCGAGCCTGTGGGCTCGGCCAAAGATATGCTCATTGAACCCGTATAAACGTGTTCAGGGACGGTTTACCTCCACGAAAATGAATCCGCTCTTCGGCGTAGCCTCCTTCGGGTTCCTCCCCGCCCGAAGGCAGTGTTCAACCGATCAGCCGATCGACCGAGATCGACTTGAACGACTGATGATGTTCAGTCACACCCACCCCACTGGGGCATCAAGTGGAAACAAGATCGGTTTTTTAATGTGGGATCTCCGAGACCGTGGGCTTGGCACAAAAGTATACCCATTGAACCCGTATAAACGGGTTCAGGGCCGGTTTACCTCCCTGAAAGAGAATCCGCCCCTCGTAGCCTCCTTCGGGTTCCTTCCCGCACGAAGGCAGTGCGTTCAACCGAACAGCCGGTCAAGAGTTGAAAGACTGACGATATTCATTCCCCCCACCCACTGGGGGATCATGACCGTTTTTAATGTGGGATCTCCGAGCCTGTGGCCTCGGCCCCAAAACATGCCCATTTACCCGTATAAACGGGTTCAGAGCCGGTTTACCTCCCCGAAAGAGAATCCGCCCTACGGCGTAGCCTCCTTCGAGTTCCTCACCGCCCGAAGGCAGAGAGTTCAACTGAACAGTCGGTTCAGAAGTAAACGGTTGACGATATTCAGTCACCTCCCACTGGGGCATTATGTGACACAAGGTGGGTTATTTATTGTGGGTTATCTGATCCCGTGGGCTCGGCCCTAAAATATGCCCATTGAACCCGTATAAACGGGTTCAGAGCCGGTTTACCTCCCCGAAAGAGAATCCGCCCTTCGGCGTAGCCTCCTTCGGGTTCCTCCCCGTCCGAAGGCAGAGAGTCCAACCGAACAGCCGCTCAGGAGGTGAACGACTGACGATATTCAGTCCCCCCCCCCACACTGGGGCATCATGTGACACAAGGTGGGTTATTTATTGTGGGCTCTCCGATCCTGTGGGCTCGGCCCCAAAATATGGCCATTGAACCCGTATAAACGGGTTCCGGGCCGGTTTACCTCCCCGAAAGAGAATCCGCCCTTCGGCGTAGTCTCCTTCGGGTTCCTCCCCGCCCGAAGGCAGAGAGTTCCACCGAACATTCGGTTCAGAAGTGAACGACTGACGATATTCAGTCACCCCCTCTCACTGGGGCATCATGTGACACAAGGTCGGTTATTTATTGGGTGTTCTCCGAGCCCGTGGGCTCGGCACAAAAAGATGCCATTGAACCCGTGTGACACAATTTAGGTTGCTAGAAAGAAAGAAGAAGAAAAAAAGAAAAAAAATGGCGAGAATTAAATTTAGGTGATAAGAAGCCATCACGAAAAGGACACTAAGCGATGTTATCTTTTTTCGAACAGAGAAAAGTGCTAAAGGTTTTTATTCTCATTAGCGAGGAAAGTAGGGTTGCGGATGTGTCGGATTTAAATTAATTTATGACAACTATAATGAAAATTTCAGGTTGGCCGAGACCGCTACGAAACAGAAACTGGGAAATAAAAATTAATTAAGCACGCACTGACCGAAAAACCAAATGCCCGCTGGACCTCTCGCAGGGTGCTGGGAGATAAAAATTAATTAGGTGATACGCTGACCGAAAAAAAAAATGTGGACCACACAGAGTTACAAAAACAAAAGACTAAACCATTAGTTATCTACGGAAAGGTCGTTTGGAAAAGGCACCTGTTTATTGTCAGGAGCTGGCTATGATAGCAAAATTATTTTATCAGAACGAATAAGTGGCACCAAGGTGCGATACGTCCAATTGACCACCCACTTGTTTGGCGAAGGTCCCGGGTGATAAAGTCCAAGTGAGATTTGGCTAAGAGTCCAAGGACTTGTGGACAGGAGAAGAGAAAGAAGGGAAAAAGAAAGGAAATAAAAAAAGGAGATAATTTTTTTTTCTTTGAGCAAGATTTTTTAAACCGAGGCTAGTCTGGCCACACCCATACTGCTGGGCGCCCATTGGCTGAATGCTGGTGTGAGCGTTAGGCGAAGGTAATGTGAAGTAGGAGGGGAGGCTTGTTGAAGGGATCGGTATGAGATGTCACTGTGAGAGAGAGGGGAAACCCGTTGACACCCTCTGAGGGTATAGTGAGATACCAATATGAGAAGAGAAGAAGGTGGGAGGACGAAAGACTTCCAAAAATGGAAATTACTAAATTTTCCTGACCGCAAACAAAGAAAAATTCTTAATGCGGTTTTAGAATTGTCAAGGAACCTCAGACCCCGACAGGCCCACCCCGGTTTTGGTCGGCGTCCATATAAGCAGAGTCGCAACGAGTTGCGACAGTTCAGTTGGAGCTGGAGTTCAGTTGGGGAGTTTTTGGCAGTCGACTCGCAGAACAGTTGAGTGAAAGATTCCAGGCATTACGACCTCAACTTCTAGACAAGAACAATTTATTTTTGAAGAACGACTTAGACTCACACCACCAAAAACAAGTTTTACGAATTTCACCTGAAGATACACCAAAAAACCAGTTTCCTGTAAAACAATTTAAGATGTTAAGACTCGCCTAACAAACACAAAGTGTTACTACTCCATATTAGCGGGTTGGTAGAAAGACTCGGTCCTGTATTCAGCAACCAGATATAAAATATTGTTATCCTTTTAAAACATATTTGAACTTTTCGAGTTATTACTTTATTTTCTTTTGCATATACTTGTGTAGTATTATACTTGTTCGAACTCGACTTGCATTACGACCCGGCGACTGACTGATTTCGTCTACCTAAGATCAAATGACAACGTGGGTAGGTTAGACTAGAAATCAAAACAGTTACTTTGGTAACCAGACGTTGGAGGCGAGCTGGGAACGACAAGGCTGATACCCAATCTAACCAGATTCCCATCCGAATCACCAAAAGGTCAGAACGTGACATTTGGTGCCGCGACCAATACCAAGCCAGTTAGTCGTCACAAGACAGGATAGCACGACGGACGCGGCCAGGCAGACGTCACATTTGGCGCAGCGACACCGGGGGACTTCACACCCGTATAAATGGCCTCAAGGCCGGTTTACCTCCCCGAAAGAGCCTCCGCCCCTCGGCGTAGCCTCCTTCGGGTTCCTCCCCGCCCGAAGGCAGAGAGTTCAACCGAACTGTCGTTTCAGAAGTGAACGACAGACTCCTTGCCTACTCCTGAGGCGCAGTATTTATTAAGTATGGAATAGTCCATTATTATTATTATTATGTGTAAGATCCCATAACACGAATCAATCAAACATTTTAACGCTACAGTGGATTCAAACGGAGGAAATATCTTTGATAAAATTGTCTTAAATTTGTTCATTTCGTGCTCTACATTGTTAATATGTCATATGATTTCCCTTAACTTAAATAATTGCATCAGAGTCTCAAAGAAAGGAGGCGTGTAAAAGAACGCTGCTCCTGTTTAACGGTTAATGGCATAAAATCCCTGGATTTGCTGATCTGGAGTGACTAGTAATGCGGTAATAATGACTTAAATTCTCAGAATAGATTGAATAGGTGACAGAAAAATGAAAAAAGAAACGCGTTAAGAATTATGTTTTAAGCAATAAAATAAAGAATAAATCGAAACCAGAAATAACTAGTCAAGTTTCAGTAAAAATGAGCAAAACAAAATATTTCCCCAACTTATCCACTTCCCTCCTATAAAAAAGATCTGATTAATGTGTTGTCCAAATGTTTTGGTCCTGAGATCCCAAATTTGCGGTTTGTTTACTTTAAGACTATTCGTCCAAAACGCTTATATTCTTACGAAAAAACAGCGGCCTAATTTCTTTAACAAAGGAAGCTATGTGGCTTATGAAAAGATTTCCTAAGATAGAGCGATCGAAAGTGGAAAAATTAGATACATCAATGTCAAATTTTAAGTGGTGGGGGGTATCTATATAACGAAGACCAACGGAGTCTCAAACAGAATGGTCTCAGATTTTCTCCGGATTTGCCTCGTAGACTTCTATCATCGTCACACGAATACACCGCATTCCCTTACCCGAAGCGAACACACAGACATATACAGGCGACAGTATACTCATGCTTCAGCAATTACTGCTAGATTTCTGAAGCCACCATCCATTGAGGTAGAACTTAGTACCTCATTAAATAATAAACATTGTATTCACTGGCTTTAATATTTAATAGACCTGTCGCTAGTATTATCAACAGTGCTGTCCATTTTATTGAATGAGTTCTAATTCCAGCTTTGATTCCCGACGTTTTCCCGGACGCAAAGAATCAACTTACCATTGCCGAAGACTGCTGCTCTATATGGTCTGGTGCTCCCGCTGTTCATCTCGATGGCCTCAACAAAATCCATAGAGGGATATGCAATGTGATATGTCCTGTTCTGGCATCTCGCCAACAGTCACTTTCTCACAGACGTGATATGGCTTCCCTCTGTCTTTTCTACAAATATTATACGGCAACAGATCTGTTGAGTTACTTTCAGTAACCCTTACCCCATTTTCATGAATTTAAGCTTGCTAATAGTTTGGCTTCTCGGTCCCACCCTTTCACTGTCGAAACAGTTAAATGTAACCGTCTCTTCTACTCCAACAGCTTCTTCTCTCACACTTCCCAACAGTGGAACTCCTTTCCTCCTATATGCTTTCCTGATAGCTATAATCTTCAAATATTCAAATTTAATGTCAATCGATATCTTCTGATGCCTTGATCCTGATTTCCGTCCTTCTCTATTTCCTTTCCTCAAACACCCCCCTTTACTATAGCTCTCACTCACTGCAACCCCTTACGTTGTAGTGGCAATCCTGCCTTGCTTGATGTGAAATGCTTTAAAAGAAAATGTTTCCTCTCCTCTTCAATTTAATCTGTTTATTAAAGTAGCCATTCTTCTATATTATTCTACCTCTGTCCCATAATGATTGTTCAATTTGGTCTATGAAATGTGTACGTAAATGGAACAATCATTATGGGACAGAGATGGGAACTCCCTTCCTCCTACTTACTTTCCTGATAGCTATAATATTCAAATATAATGTCAATCGATATCTTCTAATGCCTTGATCCTGATTCCCGTCCTTCTCTATTTCTTTTCCTCAAACACCCCCCTCTTTACTCTTGCTCTCATTCTCTGTAACTCTTTGTGTGCTAGTGCCACTCCCGCCATGCTTTGGATTAAATGCTTAAAAAAATAGTTAATCTCTGCAATGAGAGGTTATGTACATTATTTACATGGACTACTCCCCTCATCTATGTTTGTCGCAATGTTTAGGCTGTTGTGCCCTTAGTTTTTCATCAGGAATTTGGCAAGTGGGGAGAATTTCGAACAGATTTTTATCTAATATAATGGGGTAGATTATTCGTGTTCCGTAGACAATCTTTTCTATAAATACTTTCATAGAAATTGTTGTGATGAACATTCCTCCATGGTACCTTAGTAATAGGTCAGTTAGCTTTTTGTATTGATCGGAACCAGATCCTTTTTCGTCCGCTAATGCTTGACATTTTTTGAAATACTTGAAAGACGTGTGAAGAAAATTTTGTTAAGTTTCCACTTTAATTTTTCTCTTGTTTGTTAAGTATTTGAATCGATTGTTACTGTTTTTGTGAAGTTTTCGTATCATTTCTATTTCCACACTCCAGGCATTTTAACCAAATTAAATTTTTTTTTTTTTTTTCGGGTGTAACGTTAGACTACTGCTTTGTTGTTTAATCTTTTGTGTTATTTTATTCAGAGTTCTTTGTTTCTATTTCTTTTTGTTATAAGTTTGTTTTTTAGTCCAGAGCGAACTTATTTCTTTCGTGAAGTTCTTTTACACCATTTTCTGTTTATTTTTATTTTCTTTTTTTCCTTTCAGCGTTTTTTTTTTTTTGTTTGTTTTTGTTTTTTTGCTCGAATTTATTTAGTTTCAATTTTTATAGTTGCGAAGTTTAAAACTTGTATAAGTCATTTTTAGTGTAACGGTTTAAAATTTTATTCTCGTAAACGCGAAATTTTCATTTTGTTTCTTGCGTGACTTTGTTGGTATAACAAACATTTGACTTTTGAATTGTGTATTTTATTTTAGCCTATATTTTCTTTGCTTTAATTTTTTTACTTTAGTATTTAGTTTTTGTTAAATTGTTTTAAGTATTTACTTTTTATAGTTTTTATATTTTATTTGTCATATTTTGGTTGAATTTTGTTTTCCGTTTTTTTCTTTTTTATTTAAAATAATAGAAAAACATTTATTTTCGTACTTGGCTGGAAAAAAATTAAAAATTAGAGAACTCTCAAAAAATAAAAAAAAACAAGAAAAATTTTAATCATCGCCACAAAGGTCGGCTGGAAAAGAAAAATCTCTTTGGTACGGTTTCAAAGGCAAAACCACCCGATAAAAGATCAACGGGGTTAGATCTTTAGAGCAAAAATAATGTTGAAGATATGGTAGCTCAAAATGTCCAAAATAAAAATGAAGAAGAAAAAGCAGTGGCCCAAAATGATAAAAATGAAGAAAAAAATGATGGTCGATAATAGCCAAAATAAGAAAAAAAAGTATGGTGGCTCCAAACGGCCATAGTAATAATTTAGACAAGCAGAATTCGATGGCCAATAATGGTGGCCTTGAAAAAAAGTCAAGTTAAGGATAATGACCCGCCCGGGTAATCGCTCCTCTTGCTGGAAGTCCTCACAGAAATGCTTAATCAACATCGCGGTGTTCCTAGATAGAGCCAGAAGTTACGCACATCTTATTAAAGAAGATGGGATTTTGGTGGATCCCCATTAATTAGAGAAAGTTGAGAAACGATTTGTCTATCTTTGTGGGCAACAAGTGTACACACAAAATTTGTCGCTCCGCAAAATACACCGTCATCAAGTCCTTGACGTCCCAGGTAGTTAAACCCTAAAGAGTGCCACATTTTCCTTCGTTTGTTATAACACAATACAGAATATACCCTACATCATTATTTTGATATTTGTTACCGTAGGTTTATAAAATCCGCTGCTACGGCACCTTTCTAGATCCAGTCTTGCTTATTAAGAGTACTCCTATGCTTGTGGTTATTAGAGTACACTTATGCTTGCAAAATCTTATGTATTTCGTTATTTATTTTTTTGTGTAACGTTATTTCCTTAAAGACCGAAAAATGAACTATGACCTCCGAAATTAATGTCCTTTAGATTTGTTCTTTTCATTTATTGACGAGAAAGATCTTTGACCCTTTTGGTCACACAGTTTGAGAGAAAATTCTGAATGAATAAAATTGAATTAACTCCTTCAGATTACGTTTGATTGTTTTAGTTTCAAAAGAACAGCTATTTTTTAATCTTGATTTGTGCTAAGATAGAGATAAACCAGTTCCTTACCTGAAGAAGCACAAAGAAAAAAAAGAAATAAAGAAACAGCTTCCATCAAAAATCAGAGAGAGAAAGAAACAAAAAAGAAAACAGACTGAAAGAACGAAATCAGGAAACAGAGAAAAAGTAAGTCCCTTTCTTCAAAAGAAAGAAAGAAAGAAAGAAATACCCCTTTCTTTCAAAAACGGAAATGAATAAAGAAACCACTTCTTCAAAAAGCAAAAGGAAAGAAATCACCCTCTTCAAAAACAGAAAGAAAAAAAGAAAGAAAGAAAGAAAGAGAGAAAAAAAGGAAGAAAGGAAGAGAAAAAAAGAAAGCAATCCCTCCCTTCCTTTCTTTCAAAAACAGAAATAAATTAAAAAAAAAACACTTTCTTCAAAAAGAAAAAGGAAAGAAATCATCTTCTTCAAAAACAGAAAAAGAGAAAGAAAGAGAAAAGAACGAAAGAGAAAAGAAAGCCTTCCCTTTCTTTCAAAAACAGAAATAAATAAATAAAAAAAACACTTTCTTCAAAAAGCAAAAGGAAAGAAATCACGTTCTTCAAAAACAGAGAAAAGAAAGAAAGAGAAAAGAAAGAAAGAGAAAAGAAAGAAAAAAAGGAAAAAGAAAGAAAGAAAGAAAGAGAAAAGAAAGGAAGAAGAAATCTTTCCCTTTCTTTCAAAAACAGAAATAAATAAAGAAACCACTTTCTTCAAAATGAAAAAGGAAAATAATCACCTTCTTCAAAAACAGAACGAAAGAAAGAAAGAAAGAGAAAAGAAAAAAAAGAAAGAGAAATGAAAGGAAAAAAATTCCACCCTTTCTTTCAAAAACAGAAATAAATAAAAAAAGCAGTGAGAAAGAAAGAAAACTCTTTTTTTCTAAAACAAAAAGATAAAGAAATCTCTTTCTTAAAAAAAGATGGAAAAGAAAATCTCTTTCTTAAAAAAGTAGAATGAAATAAATAAATATATTTATTGAAAAAATTGAAAGAAATATATCTATTTCTTCAAAAAATAAAGAAAAAATAATGAAATCTCTTTCTTCAAAAAGCAGATTGAAAAAAAGAAGAAAAAAGAATGTAATCTCTTTCCTCCAAAAACAGAAAGAAAAAAGTATAAAAAACGAAATCTTATTCTTCAATAAACAGTAAGAAAAAAGAATGAAATATCTTTCTTCCAAAAACTGAAAGACAAGAAAAAAAATGAAAGCTTTTTCTTCAAAAAGCAGAAAGAAAAAAAAAGAAAAAAAATGAGATGTCTTTCTTTCAAAAACAGGATGAAAGAAAGAAGAAAAAATGAAATCTCTTTCTTTCAAAAACAGAAAGAAAAAAGAAGACAATTAAATCGCTTTCTTCAAAAGACAATGAAAGAAGAAAAAAGAATGAAGTCTCTTTCTTCCAAAAACAGAAAGAAAAAAAGAAGAAAAAAACAGAGAAAGAAAGAAAGAATAACGAAAAGAAATCAACAAAGAAATACTAGAAAAAAAAACAAAAAAAACAGAAGTAAGGTAAATTACTCTATAATTAAACTTTCTTAGTTGTCTCTCATGACATATTTTATTTTTATGTTCCTTTCTAGTTTTATTTTTTTTTCTTTTAGTATGGATATCAACATCAAAAAATTACCATTTATTTGCAAATGACCGAAGATTTTGTTTTATTTTGCATTTTTTCATGTTGAGAGCTTCACTGTTTCGGACACCATGAGATGACAGAGAGACGTATGAAACTATACCTAATTTAAGCGTATTTAAGCGCTGTACCCGATTGATGGCAAGTTTTCATCATTTTACAATCAAAATGCCTAGATGTCACCGTACGTTCTATGCTGATAGTTCCTTCTCTTGCATTTCACAATTATGACACACTCGCCCAAATTCTTTTATCCAGTAAACTTTGACCTTCAAACATGCAAATGCAATGTCAATCGTTATCTTTTGTCTTCTTAATTCCTGTTCTTTCATTGTTCTCTCTCTTTATTTATGTTTACAATTTCCTCAATTTTCTTACATTCATTGGCCCCCCCCCTTGTATCGTAGTGGCTTTATTGTCTTGCTTTGGTTGAAATGATTAAGAAAAATATTTTTTGTGATATATATATATATATATATTTCTTGATCGTTTGATTAATGAATTATTTTTTATTATTAGTTCATTTCTCTGCATTTCTATTATCAATACATTATCCGTAATGAATTTCTATTATTTTCAATACATTTCTATTAATATGGGCACGTGTGGTTAGAATGTTCGCATACTGGCCATGAGACGTAGGTTCCAATCTCACCATGGTTGATTTTTCAGGAAGGGGACTTTTTATTCAAGCATTTCAATCCAAGCAAAGCGGGATGCCACTAGCACGCAGAGAGTGGGAGCGAGAGTAAAAAAGGCCTGATGGAGGAAAGGATGAAGAGAAGGACAGGCAATAGATCAAGGCATCTGGAGATGTCGATTGACATTACATTGGAATAGTTGGAGATTACAGCTATCAAAGAAACAAATAATAGGAAAGGAATTACACAGACGGGAAGTGCGAGACATGAAGCTGTTGGCGTAGAAGAGACGGCCACATTTAACTGTTTCGACAGTGAAAGGGTGGGACCGAGATGCCAGCCTAGTTGCACGTTTAAATTCATGCAGTCTGGGAACTACTGAAAGTAGTTTGTTGAAGCAGTTACCGTGAAAGTATTTCTACAAAAGATAGAGGGAGGTGACGGCACGTCTCTGAGAGAGCGACTGTAGACGAGATGCCAGATCAGGGCCAATCACATTGCATATCCGTCTCTGGATTTTCTCGAGGATCTTAAGACGAACAGCGGGGGCACCCCATCATATATGGCAGCAGTATTCCATACAAGGACGAATGGTTTATTTATAGATTTGAAGGATGGACTCGAACGAGAAAAACTTTCTGGCGGGACACAGGGAAGCAAGTTTCCTTGCGGTGGATGAAGCTATTGATTCAATGTATTTGTTCCATCTCAGGTCAGCGGATAGTGTGAGACCAAGCAGTCGCAAGGAGGTGCTCTCGTGGAGTTGAGCATCAGACATTCTAATAGAAGGCAGTGGGGGGGGGTCTCTGTGGTGAATACTAGAGAGCAGTTTTTTTTCCTGATGTTATCAGACTGGAGGGGTCGAGCCCAGCATAAGGCACCTTTGGAAAGTACCTGAAAAACATACCACGGATTGACCCAAGCCTTGTAAATGGAATTGGGTAGACGGAACTCTTAGACGGCGTCACTAGCTGTGCTAGCACGAAATCACAGGTCATCGTGGCCGAGGACTTGATCATGCTGGACTTGTTCAAATTGTTGATCACGCTAGATATCACGCTCTTTCCCAGAAACTGTAACTAAGATCTGCTCAGCATAATTGCAGTCTAAACCACAGGTGGGCTCTGTGGGTGTTGAATAAATGCGCCTGAGCAAGCATCTGCAACAGAGATTTGCTAGCCGCTCTAGTAAACGTGTATCCTCGAATACGCGTGACTATATATATTATTAATTAATTTGTATTATTAAATCATTTCTATTATCAATGCAATACATTCATTTATTCGTTTTTACGGTGGAGTAATGGATAGCAGCTCGGATTGAGGAATCAGAGAGCCGAGTTCGAATTCCAGACAAATCAATTGCATACACTTACGTGCTTATACCCTTGGGAAATGTATGAATTCTCTTCTTCTCCCAGCAGCTATAGATAAATAGCAGGACGGACCGGGTTCTATAACCTTAGATGATAACTGGTCTACCGCAGAAAAAATGGCAACCTCGTCAGTCATGTATCGAAGGATACATGATCGCACAAGCGTGTATCACCCATGACACATAACTGATATTTGATATTGAAATCTTTCGAGTGAGAAAACGTGAAAATCTGTTATAACATTATATTCAAACAACAGATATTAACAGAGAGAAAAATCCTTTTCTTCATCTTGAAGATGGTTGAATTAATTTATTAACAGTGATGTGAAAAAGTGTATGAGTGTCAGAAGTTTCCTCTTTCACAAAGTTTGTATAACAATTGGCATTTATTATACGTGCAAGTAATTGTGTTGCTAGTCAAAGGGTTATTTCGGCGCGAAAGGAGTAATCATCGGAACGAGTTCAAATCCCGATTTCGTCCGTTGCGTTCATCTTTCGTATCCAACCTCTCGAGGTAAATAGTATGGCAGACTGAATTCTCTAAGCCTTGAGTGGCATCCAGTCTAGGAGAAGGATAACTCTGAATTTCAAACCGTGGAAATGACCACGTGAAACCAAGAAGTCATGACAATTCCCAGATGATAAAAGGAATGCAATTGTTGAGAGGATTGACTTACGGACATATCATGTTGAAACACTAGTTCGGGTACAATCACCGAAGTTACGCAACGTCCAGCCTGGTCAGATGGGTGACCGCTTGGAAATACTGCATGAATTTAAGCGTGTTACTAGGCTGGCATCTCGCTCCCAATCTTTTTCATTTTTCGAAACAGCTAAATATAACCGCCTCTTATACGCCAACAGCTTCTTCGCTTGCACTTCCCGACAGTGGAACTCCCTTCCTCTTATTGCTTCCCTGATAACTATAGTCTTCAAATATTCAAATGTACTGACAATCGATATCTTCTGATGCATTGATCCCAACCCCCGTCCTTCTCTATATCGTTTCCTGAAACAACCCTCTTTACTCTTGCTCCCACTCTCTATAACTCCTAGCTAGTGACACTTTCGCTTTGCTTGGGGTCAAATGCTTAATAAAATTACCAGATGCTGTAAGCTTGGATCTGCGGGTGGTGTAAGGGATAATGTCTCGGAATAGTTAATCGGAGAGCCGAGTTCCAATTCCAGTTAGGTTCGTTTTATTCACTTACGTGCTAATACACTTGAGAAAGTTATGAATCCGCCACTTTTCCTCCAGCTATGGGTTAATTAGTAATACTTTTATCAGTAAATGATTATTATCTCAAAGAATTCTTACAATCCAAAAATATTAATAACCTGCAAAAGCATGATAAGATATGATATAAAAAGAAGTTTTTGGTTGTATTCAGGTTTTATAAACGATTGTAATTTTAGATTTGTTTTTATCGTTTTTATTCTAATTTATTTGTATGCAGCATCTGTCGTGTCCATGAAAAAAAATCAAAATTAATTATATTGTGCAAAAAAATAATTATAACAAAATAATTGTATCAGTTATAAATATCATTAATTAACCCGTTTTAAACAAATTAGAATCGATTCCAGTTTTCCCCTCTATGCCCAGAGACACGTAACATTCTCACTATCAGACAGACAATCAACACGAGCAGTCGTTCAACACGTACGTCAACGAAAATTTCGTCTCTTTTTTTGCTTTTTCAGCCCATAATAGTAACATTTATCTCTTAGCACTCAACAAAAATTTAAGGTAAGAAAACTCAGACACTTCTTGCATTTTCCCAAATAAATTATCTAGACACTCATTACACACATCTATAAAAAATATATATAGAAAACACCCGAGAATCTACATTTGACCCCAAACTCACAATTTTAGTCAGTATTACTGTCTCTCATTTTCTCGACATAACCAAATGCTAAACATTACTCGTTTTGTTGTTTCAACGTCTTGTTTGTTCGTGTTTTTACCAGTATTTTTGTATATATAAATGTTAGGGGGTTTATAATTAATTATAATTAGTTGTGAGTTTGAGGTCAAATGGAGATAAAATATGGATTGGAATTAAGATGAGATAAAAAAAATTATTTACTTAGAGTTATAACAGCCCAACACATCTGTCGGTCTCTCGAGGGATTATGGATCTGCGTCCAAAACGTTATGCCTCGGCTGCTGATGGTGGCACAGCATATGTTATGGCCGTACAAGCATTGGCAGCAATCGACACTGGACTGACAGTGTCGATTGCCGCCAATGCAAGTGTAGACGCTCTCCTCCGATGTCGCTCTGCTGTTTTCTTTCCTTCGAGCACGCTTCACCCTGGTGGAAAGCATCAGTTTTTTTTTCTCCTCACTCCAGCCGTCGGCGTAAATTGAGTCTCCAGCGTGAGTGATCGTTGGTGACGTCTTCACACCTCCCGATGTCACTTTTGCTGACGTCTTTGAAGCGAAGATGGGGTTGCCCTTGTGCCCTCTTGCCGGTGGCCGGATTCCCATATAGATCGAACTTCAGAATTCTTCGATCAGGAAAGTGTTCTTTTCCGTGTTTTGCCGACGCGAAGTGTGCCATAATTTATTAAATTATTCGTATTCATCAAATTGCCTTAGATCGAATGAATTGTCAAGGGACGTAACTTTTTAATTACATTCTCCGTAATATGCAGTTGTCTCCCGTATAGATTTGAACGCTTGAATTTCGTTCCATGCAATAAACCCACAATCTATAAGTATAAAACAGAGGATGTCTGTGTGTCTTTTTGTCTGTGTGATACCTATTCATTTGAGATCCATGCAACTGATTTTGACCAAACTTGGCGTATACATTGTACTATGTAAGAGATAGGTTCTTAGCCTAAAAAATCGATAATTTTTAAAAATTCAATAATCAGTAAAGCCGATCAAAAATCGATAAATTCAACTTTTTTCCCCTGATTTCGTTCAAACTTGGTATGTAGGTTACTTACATCATGATGAGCTCAACGATACCTCACTTTTATTTATACGCCACTGCGTTTGGCAAAAAATCACGAGAAACGAAAAATCGATTTCAGCACATATTTTTAACTAAAAACTCCCTCAATTTTCAAGCAATCTAATACAAACTTCACTCAATTGTAGCCAACAATAAGATGATTGCTTAACACTCATTTAATTTGATAATCGAGTCCACCCATAGAGTGAAAACCCGCGTAAATAGCAATAAATAGCGATTTTTACTGCTTTCGTTTTTGATCTTTGAACCAATTTTCATCAAATTTAACAATTGCTTGATAAATGTATTCCTCTTTTAGCACACTGACAAATTGAATTTCAAAAACTCCAAAATAATTGTGGTCTGAAGTGGGTCTTCATGTTGCCTGTTTTATCCCTTCATGTCCTCGGCTAACTTTGATGGAATAAATAGACTACTTCTGTTATATCAGTAACTGCATTAATTCAAAATGTTTTTTTAATGAAAGTACTTTGAAATGATTGAAGAAGATAGACTTTGTTACATCTAAACATGATGCCGTTTTTGCTCCATTCTAATTGAACGCTTTTTCTGATCGACCAGCTGGGCCAGTTGCGGGGGCTTAGGGGAATTTTTGTTCCTGTCCCGGGCATACACACTCGGGTCCCAACCTAAAAATAGACCTTGTGTCACATCTCGTCCAAGTGGGGGACAGAGTAAATACTGCGTGTAAATTGCTATAAAGTAGACTTAGGAATTTTTAATCTCAGAATTCGTAGCTGAATTTAGCTGTCTATATTTCTGAGATGAGGTATTATATACACTATTTACATTATTCGGACTATTGTCCTCATCTTTGTCGCCATATTTATTACAACTTTTCGACCGTTGTACGTTCTGGTTGGCTTCAGGTGGTTGGAATGTCGAACTGAACCCTTTATTTCGCTCACTGGGGTAGACTGTTCTGGTTCCACGTGCCATGTCTAATGTTAATTCCCCTCCACCGCTTTAACCAGGTATTGAACCCCTGTCACTGGATCCACTGTTCCATGTGACCTTGACGACATCTGTCTATGAACTTGGATTATTTACCCACGGATTTTTACTTATATATATATATATATATATATATATATATATATATATATATAAGATAATGATCATGAAATACCAAAGTCTATAAAGAGAAAAATGATTGTCTATTACTAAACACTGCCAAGAAAAAACCGAACAATTCTTTATTTGCTCTGAAGAATAAACAAAAAATATAATATATTAATTTCTTCGAGAGACGTTCGTGAAATGAAAACGAAAATAAATATCTGTATTAGATATTTTTTAGCCTCGAACTAATCAATTCCGGTGAATTGCATTAAAAAATTCTAAGGAATTACTCACTATTTTTTCCCGTTAACCGTTATTATCGATTCGTTTATTCATCAGGTTGATGAGGAAAAGAAAATTCAAAAGCAAAGAAATGGGTAACTTTATGAAAAAAATCACTTGACATTTTAAGCAATTATATTTCTCTTTAAGTTCTGTAAGGAAAAATATCGGTTTAGACAAGGTAGTCCCTGGCAATGAAACAAGGGTTTATTCTGAAAATCCAAAACGAATATCTAATTCTATAATTCTCAAAATGTATGTATGTATGTATGTATGTATGTGTGTATGTATGTATGTGTGTATGTATGTATGTGTGTGTGTATCTGTGTGTGTGTGGGTGTGTGGGTGCGCGTCTGTGTGTGTGTGTGTGTGTGTGTGTGATCGGATGTTGTTTATCCATTTCCACAGTTTTCATCCGATTTTCATGAAATTTTTTTTGTTTAATACATAATGTTTCGGTGCCGGTTTTGAGACAAAATTGTTGGCGATAAAGACTCTCCACTACTTCCTGTTCATTATAACTCTCTGCAACCTTTTACTATTTACTCTCTGTTCTTGGATAAATATCTTTCATAAAAACGGTAATAAAAATAAATACTTTAAATTATTACAATAATATTAGGTCGGTGCAAAAATAATGACGTAATAATGTCGTTTTTTGACGTTAAAAAATACGTCAAAAAACGACATTATTACGTCATTATTTTTGCGCCCGACCTAATATTACTTATTATTTATACAGTTCCGTTTTCAGGGCCACCTCCCCCATTCAAATTATTACCCTCTTCCCCCCATTTGGCGATATGCCTCAGTTGCACCCAAACAAATGTTGTTAGTAATATTGATTTTCGGGTGGGTTAACTTCAAATTTAAACTGCAAAAGTTCCCAGTAATGAAAAACTCGGTCAAAGATGGGTCATGCTCAGTCAGTTATGTGCCATACGTGATACACGCTAAGGGGATCATGTATCTTTCGATACATGACTGACAAGGCAGATTTTTTCCCTCAGTAGGCTACCATTCCTTTCTGCGGTAGAGCAGTTGCCGTACAAGGCTAATAGAACCTGGTCTGGCCTGCTATTTACGCATAGATGGAGGGAGAAGAAGAGGAGTCATACCTTTCTCAAGGCTATTAATGGATTCGACTGGAATATCGAAATCGGCTCTCCGATTCCTCAATCCGAGCTGCTATCCATTACTCCACCATGCCTGCTAGTTCTTTAATATATCAATCTAAAGAGAATCATCTCAGTAAAAGTTCTTTGTCTTTGAGAGAATTCTTTATGCGTTGTTAGAAGCTGGATAAGAGTCACCGGGATATATTATAAACAACATTGCATGACAACTACCCTCATCTTTTATGATTGAAATGTGACTCACCATTTTCTCTACATGCAAATTATTTCCCATGCTTTTTACTTTCACTTTCATACTCTTTTGTCTAGTCAGTAATCTCATCAAATTCTAGTTATGAAAATATTTCGCCCAAGATTTAATTACAGAAGTTATTTTTTCTTTTTATGAAATGCACAATATACATGAAAGTTGGCATAAGGTCATAGAAAGTCAAATAAAACACAACACATATTTTTACCACAGAAAAAAAAATGCACAGAATTTCACTCCGTTATTTGAACGGGTACCTATATGTAGTGAACAAAACAAGATTTAGATTTAAAATTTAAATGCTAAGCACTGACTCATTGATTTTTTTTTAGAAATTAAAAAGACTCGAATTTAGAAAACTTTGCTTAACACACACGCAAAAGCGAATCCAAAACAAAACTCGTGAAACTTCACCAGTTTTTATATTATTCGGGCTATTGTCCTCATCTTTGTCGCCATATTTATTACAACGTTTCGGCCATTGGACGCTCTGTCCTTCTTCGGGTGGTTGGAATGTCGAATGGAAACCCTTTATTTCGCTCACTGGCGTAGACTGTTCTAGTTCCACGTGCCATGTTTAATGGATGTCAGTTATCAGCTATCTACTGTTAATTTCCCTCTGAAAGTTCTCCACTGCCTTAACCGCACTCTTTGGGTCCTGTCAGTGGATCTAACTAACGCCTTTATCCACTGTGTCATGTGTCAATGAGTACCACATGAAGAAAGCCTGAGCGTATAGCGGCCGAAACGTTGTAATAAATATGGCGACAAAGATGAGGACAATAGTCCGAATAATGTAAATAATGTACATAATACCTCATCTCAGAAATATAGACAGATACTGAAAGGCCGAAACGTTGTAATAAATATGGCGACAAAGATGAGGACAATAGTCCGAATAATGTAAATAATGTACATAATACCTCATCACAGAAATATAGACAGATACTTCACGAGTTTTGTTTTGGATTCGCTTTTGCGTGTGTGTTAAGCAAAGTTTGTAAATTCGAGTCTTTTTAATTTCTAACAAAATCAATGAGTCACTGCTTAGCATTTGAATTTTAAACCTAGATCTTGTTTTGTTCACTACAGCATAAGGTCATAGAAAGGCAGGTAAAATTATTTGTTGACTGAATAATGAAGCTATGTAAATTCATGGATAATAATCAGTACGTGATAGCCGTTTGATGTGATCATGCATTTCTATTCTTTTTGATACATGACGTAAAAGACATGTTTTTTTCTCGCAGTAGGTTGCCATTACTTTCTGCGATAGCCTTGCGCGTAAACAAAGGACGAACACGGAATTCTTTCTCGGTTCCCGGATCGCTCATACCGAACCGACAACCATTACACTACATTAGTCTCATAGTTATACATTTTTATTTAATTACATCTTGTAATTAGTGAATGATGTCAGTCAATTGCGTCAGTAACATTCAATAAGCCTCTATTTATTGATTTATTCTTCAGGTCACGTCGATCCCCGATCGGATCTACAATAAATAAATTAACAATGGATAATGATTATTAATCCCTCCAAAATTGTTTTAAATATCCCAAATTAGTAAGTCGTTGCCAGAAAGCTATAGCTGGACAAATGCCCACCGGGCATTAGGCTAATAAGTGTTTCAATGAGAAACATTTGGACAAGTGGACAGTTCGTCGATAGTCATTTGCATAAACCAACATTTTACAGACAGATATTTGACCAAACAGTTATTCGGTCTTACAGGCATATAAGCAAATGAACGTGCAGTCAAAGATTACGTCTATTTTTATTTCCTCTTTGCAATGAAATTGGTTTATAAAAAGAGATATAATGCTGGGTAAATTTGTCTCCCTTTTCCATTATTAATAAGCACCCCGCTTCATTGGTCACGAGATCATTAATGCCTAGTCGGGTGAATCCCAACGTTCTACGTGGAACAATTTAATTTTTAAGATGACAATTCAAGAATGAGATATTAACAGTGAATTTTTTCTAGTGAGCCTATGTGAGAATGAGTGTATGTGCGAGTTAATACATACAATGCATATACAGTACACATTCATAAAAATATTTGTGTAGATGTGTAAACACGCACATACTATATCTATATCTATCTATCTATCTATATATATATATATATATATATATATATATATATATATATATATATATATATATACATAAATATGTATGTACTGTGCTATATATATATATATATAATTATTTATTTAAAAATATGATTCCAACACGCTACATAAGAGTTCTCATGTTTCAAAACAAGAGCCGAAAATTTCAATATAATTATTTGAATTAAATTGAATTAAAGTACTAAGCTCTGTTCCATCTTCAAGCGAAATTTTTTTTGGAATAACTTATTTCTGAAATTTACGTGTTTTATAAGCATATTCATTATTGAAATCAAAATTTCTATGGTAACGGCTAGAACAATTGTTTAAAGAAAAAGGGGCGTAAGGTGTTAATAATTTGTATCAATATCTCAGTTACATTCACAGATATCAAGTCAGGGTAAGGTTGGGGTGTCTAAATTTAAAGCGGAAGATGACATCGTCTAGTCTGGTTAAACGTCTATGGAGATTTTTTTTTTTTTTTTTTGAAAGGGTTTTGTGTATAAAAACTGTCGTAAATCCCTAACATTTGTTTTTTGACGACTTCATAAAGGGTTATCTTTTTTTGTAGGGGATTTAAACTATTTAATACGACTATGGAATTAAAAATATATATTATTGTTTGTTTATGCTAATTATTCAATGCAAAAATTTGATGTCGCCAAAAAACCATTAACTTATGTCTATTGTTTAATAGATTTTTATTATTTAGAAACTTAATAATGTGTAGTTTTTCATGTAGGCATAAAAGGGCATGGTTCATCCCAAGTTTTACAAGTTCTAGTTTTGTTTATAATTTTCTATTTAACTTTTGGTGTTTTATTCATTTCCTTCAAATGGCAAAAATATTTAGATAGAGATGTCTGATTACTTTTATTTATATTGTTGAAAGAGCACTTATGCTGCCTCCATCTGGCTTTAAATTCATTCTACGTAGACCCAATGTATATCATATTAGTACATTGGTATACCACAGATTTAACGCAGCATTATATATATATATATATATATATATATATATATATATATATATATATACAGAGAGAGAGAGAGAGAGAGAGTGAGTCCCCCGTATTCGCGGGGTAGGGACAAGATCAGAACACAAATAAAATCCGCGGATACTTGTAACCCTCCTATATATATAGTGCTTATAAGTACCTATTTTGATTATTAAAAACCACATATGCCTTAAACTTTCATCTTAAACAACTTAGAAACATTTCAGACCTTTTCATTCATACGTACAATAACCGTTTTTATTTACCCATAGATCGATACACAACCATTGAAAATATTGTATAAAATACTTGTAACAAGACATAAAATGTAAAGCTTAAAACATTTTCTAAAAACAGAACTGTGATGATGCCCCCCAAGACTTAGTATAAGCCACTTTTAAGACCCGAGCCGCAACCCCTAACAAAGAACAAAGCCCAAGCACTACGCATGTTTTTGCGTTTGTTATTTACAATGAAGATGTACAATTCTGTCAATTTTTACCATAAAATGGACTGTTTTATGTTTTAAGTCACTTAAATAACAGGAAAATAATACAAGAATATTTTAAATATGTTCTATTGAAAAAATACCTGAATCAAGTACATATGTTCTAAAGAAAAATCCGCGAATGTGTGAAACCGCGAATGCTGAAACCCGAATAAGCGGGGGCTCACTGTGCATATATATATATATATATATATATATATATATATATATATATATATATATATATATATATAATGTATTTTCTGTTTATATCGTTATTTTATAGATATAATTTATTTAAGTAAATGCCATGTTTTTAATTAAACAGTATTAATTGCATTTACCGGACTGAATATTCGACAAATTTCGCAGAAAATATGTTTTCTCCGACAGGAATCGTATCTATATTCCTATACGGAAAACGTCGTTTGATCTGACATGTTGTACAATTCAGTTACAGAAAAACGTCTGGTTAGCAAAATCCGTATTGCTGTTTATTAATATTACTCGATTGATTATTTCTGCTCACGAAACGTACCTTAACGTAAACAATGACAACGTATAATGAAATGAATTAAGTTCGACAATTATTTAATTTAGACGAAAAAAATTACTGAATTAACAAAAAAACGTAATTTCCCATGCATAATACGCCTTCATCCATAATACGCACCACTAAAATTGTGTTTAAAGTGTGGGAAAATGCTTCTACTCACGCATAATATGCACTCCTTGTTTGGTAATCAAACGCTATAAATTGTACCTCTCTCGTTTCATTATGACCACTGTTTCCTATTCTTATTCAAGCTGTAATTGAAGATATCAAAATTTCCGATCATTACGATTCTAAAAGGAAACGGAAATACCTATTTTGCCTACTGCGCAGACTCATTAACCTGTTTTTGTTCGATAAAATGTGCAATCTACCAGAACTGTTTGTAGTTTTTCGCAAAAAAAAATGGTTTTAAACGTAATTATTCTAATTTATTTTTATGATAATTCTTATTTTATTTTACATTTTTAAGTATTGTTAGGTTCATATGATTGCATTTGACATCGTTATGGGGTCGCATTAACCGAATGTTAGTGTCAAATCGTCGTATGTTTGTGGTGAGTAGTCATTTCGCAACTGAAATCGACCTATGAAACGGCATTTTTTTTAAAGAGGTTTTGGTAGCTGTGCATAATACTAACCCTTAATTTTGCTCATTATTTTTTAGAAAAAATGCGTATTATACATGGGGAATTACGGTATGTAAGAGGAAAAGATACTTTCAACCAATTTTAGTGAATTTATGTGGCGAGAACAAATGAAAAAATATTTTCAAATTTATTTATAAAATGGTAAATAATAAATATTTCATTATATATTTATATATTTATAATCTAGTAAGTATAAAATTATTCTTGAAAAGAAGCAATCTAATAATTAAAAAAAATGCTTAATATATTTGTTGTCAATACGCAAAAATAATGAAAGGGTATAAATTGACTTTCATATGTTTGATCTTTATTAACCTTCTAATCATTACTTTAAACATTGCCGAGGGAGTCAAAAGTGTATACAGTAATACCGGTGTCAAGGAAGTAACTGTCCTTTTGAAATCTTAAATACTACTAATTTTCCTTCATTGTTTATTTTGTATATATATATATATATATATATATATATATATATATATATACATATATATATATATGGGACGATTTAATTGTCGTATTGGTAGAAAGTTATAATTAACACAGGATTTTATAAATCTATAATTGATAGTAGTTTTTTGTTAATTCAATATTTGATAATCATATTGTTTACGGATGTAAAAACTGAATAAATGAAGTTGAAATACAAAAAAAAAAACAGTTATATAAAAGCTTAGAAAATCTACGTAAGAAATTAAGCGTTAGGCCTAACGCATTTCTTCTCAAGGCGAAAATGTTGCCTTCCTTTATCTTACTGCGTCCTGGGGATGATGATAAACTATATCCGTGTCCTGGGTAAGACAAACTACATCCAACAGCAAGGCCTCTGAGGAGAAGGTTTTGAGGAGCGGAGAACCACCTCTTAATTGCTGATGTTCTCAGGTCCACCCTAAACCGGGGTGGTAGCACCTGTTAGGGTCCCAGCTATGGACAAATAGTTAACCCTGAAATCTGAGTCAAAACACTATGAAAGTGTAAAAATAGGTTTTAATACCAGCAATACTTTTCTGTAAAAAATTATTACTAGCAATGAATTTTTGAAGGAAAAGATTTTTACCAGTAATAAATTTTTGAAAAAAAAATTACCAGCAATACATTTTTGAAAAAAAGTATTACCAGCAACACATTTTTGAAGGAAAAAATATTACCAGCAATAGATTTTTGAAGAAAGAAATATACAAGCAATACATTTTTGAAGGAAAAAAAATATACAAGCAGTACATTTTTGGAAAAATTATTACCAGCAATAAAAATCATCTCGGCATTAAATAATCCATTGAGGTTGATATGCCGTAAAAAAAAAACAAAAAAAACAAATCAAACCAAACCAAACCTTTATCTTACCAAGGCAAAAATGTTGCCTTCTTTACCTTATGAAAGCGAAAATATTGTCTTCCTTTACCTTGCCAAGGCGAAAATGTTGCCTTCCTTCGCCTTATCGTATAAAATCAAACGTTAAATTATAAGTAAGTTACCATTCATTTGTGTTAAATGTAAATTCTGCTTAACTGATATAATGTATCAATAATGAAATGAATAAATATGTAAGTTACATTTATGCAGCTCATACCAATTAATAGGTTAAATAAATAACAAGAATATTAAATAGATAATATATATAATTCGAGATATCCAACTATATAAGCTATATACATGAATAATATTATAAATAATATAATACAATGCTGTGCAATAAAGTGACTCAGCAATAATTTTTTTCGGTTATTTTTAAATTTAATCACAAATAAATTTTGTATTTATTTTTTTCAATTAAAAATATACATATTATTAGTAAAATTCACAACTACTATTTTTTTGGAAAAAAAAACATAAAAAAATAACCATTTTTTTAATATTTAACAAATTTTCTACTGTGCAGAGAAAAGTGTTTCATTAAAAAATGCGTCATTCTTTTAAAACAACTTGAAATTTTATTTCCATAAATTTATTCTAGAATAGTCTTAAAATTCTAGAAAGTTCTAGAATTATTTTAAAGTATATAAAATAAACCAAAAATATAATTAATTATTGATGAGTTATGAAAAACTATAAGCCCACACCGCAATCTGTTAATGTAGCAATAGTTACACTATCAATAGCTGGTCAATCGACACGAGAAATTGCAAATAGTGTTAACACTTCACAATCAATTGTCTTGGAGGTTTTGAGAAGCTGCAGTTCCGCTGAAATATTTGTCAAGTTAGAAAACAGAGGGAGAAAACGCAAGATCGACGAGAGAACGGTCCATAAAATCATTAGAGAAATTAACCAAAACCGGTCAGTTACCAGTACAGAAATTATTGCTACCTGGAAAAATGATCTCGAAGTGTCAACTCATCTATTGTACGCAGATGGCTCTTGAACGAAGGTTACAAAGCCTATTCAAAAGTTTTTAAGTAATTACTAAATAGCATACATAAGGCTAAACGTTTAGCATGGGCAAACACTTACATGTCCTTCACTGAGTCTAATTGGAAAAATGTTCTTTCTCCGATGCGACAAAAATTGAAATGTTTTCAAAAGACAAAAGACCGAAAATCAGATGGAGGAGCAATGAAAACCCTTTGAAAATGGCAATTACCACTGTGAAGCATCCTGTCAACACTATGGTTTGGGATTGCTTCTCATTCAATGGGAGTGGATTTTTCAAACCAGTAGACAAAACCCTGAACAGCTCTCAATACTGAAAAATATTGGACACCTGCTTGCTGCCATCTACCGAAAGACTCGAAATTGATCAATCAAATCTCATTTTTATGCAAGCCAATGATTCCTGCCACACATCGAAGCAGATGAAAAATTACTTTTCCGAAAATATGTTTATGTTATGGTTTGGCCACCGTAGTCTCCTGACCTAAAACCAGTCGGGAATTCATGGAGAGTAATAAAATTGAAACTTTTGAAGAAAATCATTCAAAACTAAGTAGCTTTGATTCAAATTTTTTATTGTGGCGTGGTACAGTTTTGTAGGAGATGATGTATGCCAGACTGAGTCAACAAAGTTCTGAAAATCAAACGTGGAAGCATAAATTACTTATGAAGTTTTTGTATTTTATTTTACTAAATTTTATTTTTTTAAGAAAATATTAGATTTACACAGATTTTTTAAAACTCTATTTTTTATCTAAAATATTAAGAAAAAAATTTGACTGAGTCACTTTTTTGCACAACACTGTATAATAATAATAATCAGATTCGTTTGGGGTTTAAAATCCATTTCATTCCTTCAATCATATAACAATTTTATTTTTTACTATTTTAAAAATGCTAACCTTGAATAATCGTCGAGGTTTTTTTTAATACACATTCTTTTGAGAGACGTGTATTTATATTACGGTCAATTGGTTTGGGTCAAAAATTGTTACACTTGCATATCTTTTTCGGCTCAGCGGTTGAAAACCGCCAAATCTGTAAAGGATCAATTTTCAAGTTTATGGAAAATTGTTTTTTCGTATTTTGTGGCCAATAAAAGCCGTGGTCTCATGACGTAGCGAAAAATTGAATGGGGCCTTCTATGAGCCTAAATTTCTGAATAGATAAAATCTCAGGTAGGTCAGTGGTGGAGAAGACTTTTTGATAGCAAGGGGACAAGACAAATCAACATCCAGTAGCAGAAATCTTTTGAATTCAAGAAGCAAGTTTCAAGAAGGCACCAGTTACCAACCAATTGCAGAGAGACTAAAGAATTATAAAGTTCAAGTGAAAATTCTCTTGCGGTTGGACAACAAAGAACCGAAAAAAATTAGACGAAATTTTCCAAGCACCAACAGCGTGATATAAAAGGGATTTTTCAAAAGTTGCCATATGCCCCAGGGACGCACTTGAAGCAAGTAAAAATAATTGTTTTCGTTTTTTCTCAAAGGTGATTTCTTTTCTCTTTTTGTCTTTTTTAAAATGCTTCTCTTTTCTCAAACTGTAAGTTTTTTTCATTTTTCGATTGTAATCTTTTTATCAGAAATTGTTATCCTGGCGCAGATTAGGAATTTTTTGTGCAAACATTGCATCTGTACTTTTTCGTAATTGTGTAATAAATGTTTTTCCTTTCAAAATTTTACGCAGTGCTTGACTGTTATTGTAATTTTACGCCTTGTATGATTTGCTATTTCCACTAAAGTTTTGAGTTTGGCACAAGAACTTAGATTTAGTAAATAAATTGTTTTTAAAGAAGAGATAGAAAATATGTCCGTTTACATTGGCGGTTGGCTTTTTTATTGGATAGAAAATGTACAACAATTTGGCTTTATTATGTCATTTATCCATTCAGATTAATGTCCACTCTGCTAAAATCTCTTCGGAGAATTTTCCTTAGAGTACTGTCCTTTGGCCAAATATCTATCGATCAAGTGGGCCGGAAACCCCAGACAACATATCTGTGTGAATGTTGATGTTGTCGAGAAAACAACTTAAATTCCATTAAAGAATTAACTTTGACCTATCCTCCTGGAAAAATGTCATACGATTCAATTTATAAATCTTATTAAGGAGTCAAGTAAATAAAGTTTTGTATTATATCAAGGTTAACACTGAAGATGCAAGAAATAACTTTAAATTACGTTCGAATAATCAGGAAAATTTATGTACGGATATAAAATCAAATAAAATTGTAATTTAAATGATACAAGATTAAAATACTGCATCCAATACTTTATAGTGAACCTAAATAAATAAGTACTTCATATATTTTCGAACCAAATTTTTTTGTGGAGTGGGGAATTATCATTGATATATATAGAGAGATCTATTTGAACTAATATCCTTATCTTGATTGTTATTTCCCAATATTTTCTTCTGGTGTCCCATATGCATAAATTCAAAGAATTAGAAAGCATCATATAACAAGGTGAGAACTATCTAATCCCGTGAATTGAATAAAGGGTTTGGTTTGAAATTTCCACTGCGCTACCGATGCCAAGAGAGACGTGAAGAAGGTCACAGAGTACTATTATAAAACACAACCAATCAAGATGAGGACAACAGTTCAAATATATATATATATATATATATATATATATATATATATATATATACACATATGGAAATATTTACCATGAATATTACGCATGAGTAAATTGGAAGCCAGAAATATATGGACATAAGAATGAAAGTTTTTTTTTTTATATTTTAAATGCTTTGTGTATTTTCGTAGGGAGCTGAAAATTTCTTCGACTGACCAAGATGGGATTTAAAAAATCATTACGTTTACTCATTTGTTCAAACACAAATGAGCGTGTTGGTATAGATGTGTGTATAAGTATATCTATTTGTCTGTATCTGTGTCTGAGTACATATATATATATATATATATATATATATATATATATATATATATATAGGTATGTATGTATGTATAAGGCAATTGAATAACAAAGTGGAAAAATTCTGTTACATGGTTCGTCACCATCAGAAAAGTCATGTACTTATTGGTGTAACTATATGTAAATCGGAGACACATCAGACCCTAGAAAGTTTTAGTCCCTACATGTTGAGCATTTTTGCTTTATCCCCAACCGCCATACATACATACACACACACACATTAAAACACGCAGACACACTCACATATATATATACACGACCATGCCAACATAGATGACCAGAAAAATATTAAAAATCACTTTTGATGTTTGCCATGTTGGTCCATCCCAAACCATAAGAATCCGATCACATTTGAAACAATATGTCCTTATTTAAAAAAAAAAAAACAAACAAATTTCTTTAATATTAATCGTTCACTTTTGTCTTACCAGACATTGAATTATGCCATTTGAGGCCTTCCATATATATTGACTGATCTTTCAACCAGCTGAGCCGATGCATATTCATAAACGTTCTGAAAATTAAATGCTTTGATAGACCAACGGTGCATTTGTTCTTGTTTATAAAAACATGCAAAAAGTATATCCTAAATTTGCCTTAATAAAGTCCCTCAGAGGACGAAACGCCTCGGTTAAGAATAGTTTTCCTCTTGTCTCTTTTTTATTCTTATATATATATATATATATATATATATATATATATATATATATATATATATATATATATATATATATATATATATCCATCAATTAGAACATTAGTTTGAAGTCATTTTAGAAGACGAAACGAGTTAAACAAATCTTTCTTTGTAATTCATTTACCAAAAATTGTTCTGATATATAAAAATGTATATATCATATTCTCTCATATATATATATAGATAGATAGATAGATAGATGTGTGGATGTGTGCGCGCGCGTGTTTGTGTATGTACATATGTGTTTTAGCGTGTGTGGTTATATATAAATATATATATGTGTGTGTGTGTGTGTGTGTGTTTTAGTGTGTATATGTGTATCTGTACGGGTTGTACATTGTTATGTTGTGTATATGTGTATGTCTGCATGTATTGTGTATATTCCGTTATATATTGTTATGCATTTCGAAAGCGTCTGAAAACCATCACACACAATTTAACCCAAGTCTTGTGAGTGAAATTGGGTAGATGTAACTGATCGGAAGCTGTCGATGGCTGTGTGAGAACAAACTTACAAGTCATCGTGGCTGAGGGTTTAAGTGTACTTGAGTTATTCAAAATGCAGATCATAACAGATCGTGGACTTTTTCCCAGAAACTGTAACTAAGCATCGCCCGAGATTGTTGCAGTACAGACTACAGGCGGACACATTGAGGGTTGAATAGAGTTGGTACAATTGCGCCAGGGCAGGTGTCTGCGACAGAGATTGTCTAACCGCCATAGTAGACGGATCTGTTCGGAATATATATATATATATATATATATATATATATATATATATATATATATATATATATATATATACGAGGTATGATCAAAAAGTATTGGGACTGTTGCTATGGTAACGAAGCTAAAGTATACAGATTGAAGCTGCTTGGTACATGTTGAGTGCAAACTCTTTCGTGCATGCACACTAATTTATAATATTCTTGCTGCCTTCTGGTGTTTATAGTAGAGCTTGGAAGGAAAGTGTGTAGAGTGTGGCCGTCTCACCACAACAAAGAGTTTCCATCAGTGATTATGGCTTCAGGTCTGAAAACCACCATATTGATCAGATCTTGCTCCTTGCGTTTTTGCATCTTCAAATCCCACGTGAAAGGAACAAGATTTCAAGATGTCGAGACAATGCAGTAACAGCTGATCACAATACACAAAAAGGTCTTCCAATGGAAAAGACACTGAATAAAGTTTGTGGATTCAAATGAGGACTTCTTCAAAGGAGATTAAATGCAGAATTGATATGTTTAGTAGTTTGGTTTTTATACGACCAGTCCAGATACTTTTTGATCAACACACACGCACACATATATATATATATATATATATATATATATATACTCTCTGGCAAAACGCGTCATTAATAAGATTTTACACTTTGTCTAACACACACACACACACACATATATATATATATATATATATATATGTGTGTATATATGTATATATATATATATATATATATATATATATATATATATATATATATATATATATATATATATATATAGTTAAATTCCCAGATCAATTCTGTGGACAAGACAGATTGTTATAAAATGACAATTGTAAAAAAAAAATCTTAGATTTTGCCGAGGCGTTTCGTCTTCCAACTTTTTCAAGGCAAAAATGAAATCGATATGTTTTTGTTGTTATAGTTACATTTAAAAATCCATTAACCAGGGAAAAAAGGCTTAGACAGAAATGTCTATCTTTTTAAATTTGTATTTTTTAATGTAACTATAAAAACAAAAACATTTCGATTTCATTTTTGCCTTGAAAAAGTCGGAAGACGAAACGCGTCGGCCAAATCCAAGATTTTTTTTTCCAATTGTCAATTTATACCATATATATATATATATATATATATATATATATACTAATGTAAAAGAACGAAGAATAAAATTTCAACGTTCAAAACATTAATTTAAAACAGGGCTCAATACAAAAATAGAGCAATAAATATTTATTATACACTGTTAGATTAGAACATGTAAATATCCACTACAAAACTGTGCATTTTGTTTCGACGTTTAGTAAACAAGAACGTCTCATCATGTAGCTAACAATGATGGTAACCATTATTGTTAACTACCTGATGAGATGTTGTTTATTAAATATCGAAACAAAATATATAATTTTGTTCTAGTAACTTACATGTTCTAATGTAACAGCTTACAATATATATATACACACACACACACACATATATATATATATATATATATATATATATATATATATATTATACAGGTACACACTTAAACATATACGCATATGTATTTGGCTGTGTATGAGTGTATACATGTGCGTGTATATATATATACCATATCCCGATTGAACCGAAGTCATTTTACTTGCTTTTACTTAAATATTTCAAATCATTAACTCGGTGTAATTTTCTTTCGAATGTTTGCTGCATTTCTTTTATCCTGCTCATGTCGTAGGCAAAGCTTTTCCAATTCTTCACAATTAAGCAGTTGATTTGTAGGCTTTGTCACCTGTGATTTGCCGGGAACAATCGCTGGTAACTGATTTTGTGACGATGGCGTAATTTCCTCCGTCGAACTTCCAGCCTGGACAGCTGGCTTCACTAACGGTTTCGGCACTGACTTCGCATATTCAATGGCCTGAAAACAAAGAATTAAATTTAAGAAAGGAAACATTCACGGTATTCGTAATTCTAATCAAAAATTTATGTTTTAACAAATTAAATCAGAATAGGTTTGCTTATCGTCCGGTTTATACTCTTCCCAGGTCTTTTAAAAAAGGAATAGAGGTTTATCACTTGTTTCTTGTTTAGGCTTGGGTTTCCGCTTCCTTCTAAAATCTACTTCAAATCTATACTTCTAAAATATCTGCCTAAACTCTGAAATGTAATTCTTATAATTAAATCTTCATCTGTTCATGCCTAGAGTTAGCTGTTATCTTTTTCTGTTTATCCCCAAGAATTTCACTTCCTTTTCACTTTTCTTTTCTTTTTCTTTTTTGTTTCTTTTTCCTTTCCTTCTTTTTTTCATACCCTTTCTTACGCTAATACAATAGCACTAAACTCTGAAATGTTATTCACTAATTAACTCTTGACCTCTTCAAGTCTCGAGTTACACATTATCTTTCCTACATAATTCCCAAACACTTTACTTCTTGCCCTTTCTTGCGCTCATACAACTCCACACATTAAGCCTCTACACTGAGTGGCTCTTGGGCTTTGTGAAAAAGGAGAAAGATCTATCTGAATAAGGGACTGTTTTCTTTCTAGTATAGATGTCTCTTTCTTGCTAGCTCGTGAATATTCTTGGGTAAGCTATGAATTCATATCCCCATCTATGGGTTAAATAGTAGAATTTATCTCAAGAAAAAAATCATTGTTATTCTGAAATAATTCTTAATGTAATATTCACTCGCAAAAAAGAAAGAATTGTTCGGATAATACAAAATATGTTTCGGCTTTAAATAACCAACGAAGGGTTGATAAACCATAAAAATCAATAAATCTTGCAGTAGTTTTGGTTGAGTGACCATTGTTGTTTGTTATTAAAAGTCTATTTATTAGTCATTTTTCTCGAAGTGAGAGTTTAAGGTTCCAACTCTTTTGAGATTATTTAGTAATAGAAAGACTGTCGTAGTCTTGATGATATTGCAGAAAGCCCTTTCTCCCGGTTCACACTCCTCCCCGGTTTTTGAACAGGATTAGAGGTTTATCACTTGTTTCCTGTTTAGGCTTGGGTATTCGCCTATCATCCGGTTCACATCGTCCCGTCTTTTGAACAGGAGTTTTCTTTAGGATTGGGTTTACGGTTCATTCTAAAAAAAAAATTTTCATTCTCTTTCTCTCCTAGGAGTCCTTTCAAACAAATCAGCTACAACATTTTGGTCGTTCAATGAATCTTCGCTGGCTGTAGTCGGCGACTTCAAACGAATCATCTCCAACAACAACAACAAAGACAGTCAGTGACTTTTCGCTAGCGATAAAAGCCTTTTCTCAACCACACTTCTTTTCCCTTTTCCCTTTTCCTTTTTTTTTTTTTTTTTTCGTACAACCAACTATTTAAGAGCCTTGACTAAACCAGAAATATTTCTGTGACCGAAAGAATTTCACTCAACTAAAGACTATTTTTAATACTTTGTAACTCTTTTAAATTCATGTATATATGTTTCTAAATACAAATGATTTATTTAAAAGACATGATCATGTTTTCTTTTATTTGATTTTTATTATTGTCTGGAAATTCTGACGTTCGGAATTTTAATATAAAAAAAATCCCTGGACGATTGAATTTACTACATTGAGTTCAAGTTAGCTTTTATATGGTTTGGAATTCAGCAGGGAGGGGGGTATTCTCCTAGACTGGCTTCCACCAAAGGCTACAGTTTAGTAGTAAAGTCAAAGATGATTAGCAGGCTCATTATATTTGTGAGAAGATCCCACACTGCAAAGTTATTTAAAAGATGAAAGCTTGAGATCCATCAATAAAATAAGTAAATATATAATATATTTGGGATTTCACTTGGGCATTCAGTGTGGATTTCAACATTTTAAATTCAGGAGACATTTTCAGTGTTCTATTATAAATTTGAACGCTTTAAATTCGTGATGAATTTCAAAATCTTAAATTCATATAAAATTTCAAAACATTAAGTTTCAAAATTTAAATCCAAAATTTTAAATAAAATTTTACTTTCGAACAGTAAAAACATTTAGTAAAAATCAAAACGTCATTACACGTTTTTTTTCTTTTCCAGTTTTTTAATCATTTCACCCCAAGCAAGACAATAAAGCCACTAAGACGCAATGAGCTAATGTGTGTTAGAAAATATGAGAAAATATACTTAAAGGAGAGAAAATTATAAAAGAACAATAATTAAGAAGACAGTAGATTACGATTGACATTGAATTTATATTTTTGAAGATTAAATTTGTCAGGAAAGCAATTAATCGGAAGAGAGTTCCACAAGTGAGAAGTGCAATAGAAGAAATTGTTAACATAGAACTTACACTTACGTTTAACAATTTCAACTGTAAAATGATGAGACCTTACCGCCAATCTAGTACTGCGCTTAAATTTATAAAGTCTAGGTACTATAGAGGAAATTTCATCAAGACATTTACCTTTTAGTTTGTTAATTTAATTTATTTTCTTAATTTTTTCTTGCATTCAAAATACGAATTAAAATTTGTGGGTTGCCTTACTTGGCTTTGTTATGATGCGCTTTCTAACACTATAAAAATGCAAACATATTTCTCTTGCTTTCGAATGTAGTCGAACGTAGATAAAGAACGCTCCCGCTGGGAAAAAACGTTCGCTTCTTTTGGTCCCCTTTTGTGCGGGTCTATTAAATTAAATACGCTTGTTTCACATACAGACAAACAAGCACATTCTTTTTTATTGTGTTTTCTTTTGATTTCAATTGTGTACACATGTAGTTCCTTTTCTTAATAAAAGGCATTAATTGTCGGTTGTTTTAAATTGCATGTTTTGTATTTTTACCCGGACTCGTATAAGTCCGCAAACAATGCGAGACAAATGTTCCTGAAAACCATAAATATTTAGTATGAAATGTCCATACACTTTGCAAAGCAAAAAACGGTGATTCCCGCAATAAAAGTAAGTAACTGTTCTTTTAAATTACATTAAGTAAGCATTAAATTTTCTAATTATCCTACAAAAACGTCTGAAAAATTGATACTTAATTTTTTTAAATATTTTACAATAATTAGTTTTGAATTTTTTTTAGGTTCTGAAAAATGGCCGATCGGTAAATTTAATTGACAAAAAAAAAACAAGATATTTGAATCAATTTCTTAACAGGATAGGAAGGATTAAAAAATCTGAATAAAAAATATTCAAAAAATATTTTAGTCTTTCCTCTTAACAATAACTTAAACATTTAGACGTTAAAAAATTGTTTTATCAATTTCCAAACCTTTTTTTTCTCAGGGTATACGTTTTTAACGTGCTAAATTGGACATTCCTAATTTATTAAAAATGAATTTAAACGAAATATTACCAAAGTGAGACTTCAACTCTTCATTGTATTATTAACTAGTCAAGAAGGTTTTGAAGGAACTTATATTACCTCCACTTATGTTTTTGAGTTATAATTTCGGTCCATTTTCAAGGTTCTCTCAGTGTCTTAAGCAAGGGGAATCCAAAGAGAGATCAGGAAAACTTTTAATATTTCCCCTTCGTTAGAGCACAACTTTAAAAAAAAAAAAAAAAAAATGTGTCTAAGGGAGATAACTCGCGCAGAAGTAATCTCCCTTGAATAGTATTTTATGGTTTCCTACTTTGTACAATGAATGTTAGTATTAAGGGCAGAAAAAAATTACCCATCGTAAATAATGTTTCCGGAGAGCAAACAGTGTATATAAGATTTGTTAGAAGTTCAAGCTATCAGCATACGAAATGGACAAATTGCATAAACATTGATGATAAGAATGATGAACTATTCGGGCTTTCGCGCTGATTTTATATATATATATATATATATATATATATATATATATATATATATATATATATATATATATATATATACTGTTATAAATTTCTCAGAGTCAACCTGTAGAAAAGACAATATCTATAAATGTAAATGACAAGAGGAAAACTGTAATATTAGCCGACGCCTTTCGCCCAATGTGGACTTTCTCAAGGCAAAAAACGAAATGTATTTATTTAAATAAAGTAATAATAGCAAAAACAAAATATCCTTAGTAACTGGAAGAATTTACAGAATGCTATTTTCATACTGTCAACTGAAAATTACGTCAATTACTGTCACGTGTGGAGATATTGTTATTATTGCTGTGTTGATGGATTCAACTAGTTTCTTTTGGTTTCACATTATTGTTGTGTACGTTTGTTTGGGAGAGTAGTAATTTCACCTTTCACCTTTCTTAACAGTATTGCTACTTGGGGAAGGAGACCTAGCCCTCTAAGCCCCCTTCTGTATGGACGACCTCGGTATTGTTGCATTGGGGTTTTATCTGGACACCAGGATTTTCAGTTATTTAAAAATATAGCAGAGAAGGGCTTAGCCCGCAAATCCCCACATCAGAACGGCCCTAAAATTAATCTTCAATCGATTTTTATTTCAATAGTTACCGAATTTTACTCCCTTGTCAAAATTACCGAATTTTCCTCACTTGTCGAAATAACCGAAATTTCCTCACTTTTCAAAATTACCGAATTTTCTGCCACCCCAAATAACATGTAAAACGATTATAAGGAATCTTAATTTTTTCAACTACTTACCAGTTTTCTTCGATTCTTTTGTTCCTCTGTGATAAATCTTTGTGGTTTAGGAGGGGCTGCCGGCTTTTGTGATCTCAAAGATTCTTTGTTTGCTTCGTAGACCTTTTTGGCATAATCAAATTGCTTCTGTCTCTTTTCTACCTGAAATCAGAAATACGTATCTACATTATACATAAGCCTGGCACCCTCAACGAAGGACACACTTTCTGATAATTTTTCTTTGAAAATTACATTCGAATCATTGGTAACGCTAATAGTAATGTAAGCTGCTTTCTGACACGGAAACATTCGACATTCCTTGACCGAGCGGCTACTACTACCGTCTGTTGAAATTTATACAGGCATGTCCACTTTTTTGCTAAAATAGTGCCATACCCTGATGAAAAAGGCCCCAAACTTCATAAAAACAAAGTTTTATCGCGAAAAGGTTTATGTTATTAATTAGAGGAAAGACCAAAGTATTTTTTTAATTATTTTTTTACATTTTTTATTCCTTATTACCATGTTTAAATTTTTGGTTGAAAATCTTGATTTTCTTTTTAGGTCAAAGGTTACCTAATATTTAGCATTAGGTTTTTTTAGCTTTTTTTTTTCAGTTGAAAAAACATTAATATGGAAATTATTGCAAAAATAAAATAATTGTCAGAATTTAATGAAACTTTCAGAACTTATTCAAAAATGAATGATTTTATTTTAAAAGTTTTTGCTGTTTAGAAAGTCATGATAAAAATATTTTTTTTACATCTATTACCCCCACCTAAATTTTATGAAAACTTTAAAACTAGTAACTGTGTAACTCTGTAATTTTTTTAATTAAATGAAGAAGGCTTTGAGGAATATAAATCATCAATTTTATGTAAAGTTTTGCTCGCGACAACCCAAACTTTAGCTCTGAATTGTAAAATACAAAACTCAATAAAACTAGGGCATTATTTAATTAAAAAAAGCTTTTAATAGATTTTATGAATAATATATATTTAAGGGAACTTTTGTCTGAAGCCAAATTTTTGTTTGGTTGAAAAATAAATTGTAACAAGAAGTATTTTCTTTTCTATTTTTTAAATTATAAATTTCAAAAAAGTGATAAAATTGATAATTGTTTTAAAATTAAATTTGAAACTGTAAAACTATGGAAATGCTCTTATTAAAAAGGTCTGTTTTTACAGATCATAAATTAGAAAGATTATTAAAATCTATTACATGAAACTATTTTTTAAATAAGTTTTTATTATGCCAAAAATGCATTAATATCGTCTCTAACAAAACTATGGATGCACATTTCTGAAAAAAATATCAAGTGTGCTAAAGTTATTTCCCCTGGAATCATACGGTTATTCTTAGTCGAATTCTCTGAGTGACCATTAATGTCGCATTCTCGAGATTTTTCTTCTTCTGCCATATTATATAAATTAATAAAAAATGCCATTTCATAAATGAGTTACCTGTTTCATTTAAGAAATGTGATGGTATTTTATTTAATTTTTATATTGTCTCAGGAAAAAAATCATAACTGGTACAATATAAAACTTAATTTAAAAAACATAAAATTTTATAATTGGTGAACGTAACAAGTAGGTTACTCTTTTTGTCTGTTAAAAAACTTGAATTCTAAATGTATTTTTCTCGTATTTTAAATATTATTTTTATTTCAGAAATTTGAATTCTAAATGTATGTTTTCGGAGTTTAAAAGTACTTTTTATTCCACAATTCTCCCTCAAACGTAAGGTAAAAAAATTTTGACAGTATATTTTTTTTATTTAATTTAAAATTAGCACAAATTTTGTCACTTCTGTCCTACCATCCGATAAATTCCCCTGACGTAAGTTGTCGATACATTGAGGTATGTCAATTCACACCTCCCAAAAACAATCACCACTTTTGGACATGTTCTCTTAAAAAAATTTCTGCTAAAAAAAGCAAGTAATGTTTGTTTCAAATTACATTAAGTACACTTTAAATTTTCTAATTTTCCTAAAATAACTTTTGAAAAAAATATAATAGAATTTTACAAAATATTTTAACTGGGAATTTCACTTTTGTTTATAAAGCTGCCAATAATGGATATGATTGATTTTACGTCAATTTTGATGACTAAATAAAACAAGATTTTTTAGCTAAAATTTCAAACGTGTTAGAAGGGATTAATTTTTTTTAAATACTCAAAAATACTCTGTTCTTTCCTCTTAATAATGACATAAACATTTAAACAATACAACTTTTTTTAATCGATTTTTTTTTTTTTTTTGTTATTTTTTCTTCAGGGTATGCTCTTTTTTTCGCGAATTTTTGGGCATTCCTAAATTTAAAATCTTTCTCTTAAAATAATTTTTCATGAAAATAGGTTTCTGAAGCTCAGTGGTTGTTATCATTTTTTCCAGTATTGATGTGGCGTTTCCTTCTTAACCTTTTATTTGAAATAGTGTGTAATATCAACAACTTCATTATATCATTATTTTCTCTTCCAGTTATATGTGCTATCCATTTTAGTTGTTGCTGCTGTTGGCAGTCCTCAAGTGATGTGGTTTCTGTTATTTGGTACAGTTCTTTGTGATTCTATAGTGCCAGTCCACAAAGTTTGAAGAAGTGTGGTATTCGACAAGATCCATAGGCTTCACTCAATCAAAGACATTTTAATTATTGCTTTTAGGAAGCGGTTGTATATAGTTGATTGTTTAGAGATTTCTGAACAGGTTTGGTTTCATGTATGACATCCATATGAAAGTCTCAACATTATGAGGCTTTTTTAAGAACATTTTCTGGTAGATGTTTTGATTTTGTAGCAATTTGCAGTATCGGACATATTCAATGTCATTCTTTTCTCCTATACTAAACTCATCCATGCACTGAGGTATTTGAAGTGTTTGGTATTTACTAATTCCACATAGATTAGCACATTAATAATAACATACCCAAAGAAACCAGAGAATGGTAATGATAATATTAGCCGTTTCCTTAGAAGGAAGCATTCGGGATTCATTGACTAAGTAGCTAGTATTGCCGTCTGTTGAAATTTAGAAAACCTTTCTCTTAAAACAATTTTACAGGAAAATAAGTTTCTCGAGTCCAGTAGCTGTTGATCTCAGAATGTAATATTTATGATAAATGATTAAATCATAATTATAATTTAAAATAACGTACAAAAAATGTCTTGGAAGTGAAGAGGAATCCTCAGATGAAAATTATTAGCTTTTATTCCTTGCTATATTATACGTGCCTATTATTAAAAGCTGGGTGTTATATGGCGTGAAACAGAGTTTATCGTCCATAAGAAGATATTTGATATAATTGTAATGGTAATAATAATCGTTTTCTTCTAAGAAAACATTTGGCATTCATTGTCGGAACAGCCATTCCGATTGAAATTTATAAAATCTTTATTATGATGCTCGTATAAGCTCGTAGTTTCTCGTTAATAATATTGTAAGGAAACACTGGAAAAAAGATTAGAGAAGAAAAGATTTAATCATATGAGTGACATATATTAATAATACAATAATAGCGAATACCGTAGTTCAATATGGCAATGCGTACGACGCAACGCTACGCCTTGTGACCCACTTTACGACCCCTGATCTTATGAGCAAACGTTCCACTCAGTGAATGGACGAGTTGATGTCCAACACTTAGTGTAGAGAAGGTCGACTGCTTTTCTGCACAACAATCTTTCTCTTAAAATAATTTTTCAGGAAAATAGATTTCTCAGCTCCAGTAGCTATTACCGCTGTTCCAGTATCGAAGTGTAGAGGGGGGTGATGTCCTTCCTAAACTTTTATTTGAAATAGTGTGGAATAATTACCTCTTGATTATATCATCATGGACTATAAGAAATGTTGTTCTCCGGGACCCTGTTAAGCTATTACCACACTGCAGTCGCCGTAGAATTCTTTCTCTTGCTACTCTAGGCGCATTTTGTCGCTTTGAGATGGTTGCTATATATAAACACCTGTAAACTGTTTTTCTCGTTATTTTAAGCTGGAAATCGCCTACTAATGCTTTGAAACAAGGCTAAACTTCCGTTTTCCAATGCCATTTTGAATTCTAAACATGAGGAAACACGTCACTTTTTTGACGAAATGAAAGCTTTCTTAGCGATTTTGCTTCTTATTGCACCCCAGACCTCCATAAGGATTAATAAAAGTTAAATTACGTTGAATTATTATTATTTTTTTTTAATGTATTTGTTTTGTTGTTGTTTTTTATGTTTTTTTTTTTTCGGGTTTCAATTTTTTTGTTTTTGTTTTCGACGTCAAAGCATGCATGCAAATCGTAATGCATTGCATCAAAATATTACTCATTCATTCTTTTATCAGTGTACAAAAATTAAAATCTATACGCACAATACAAAGAACGTCATAACAATTTTAAAACAGGTGTTCATGTTTTTGCACCATCAAAAAAAATGAAGTTGCAGGGGAGACAACTCTAAAAATAAAATTAGCGTGTTAAATGTTAAAAGAGTTCAATTTTGATTCAATTGGTAAGGAACAATCTGTCATTAATTTGAATCATTGCCATTATAATACACCAAGAACAATCTGATTAAAGTTATCATTGTTATTCTATTGCGGGCATTCTTATTCCTTCTTTGTTTTATAGAAGCGCAGAATAGTTAAAAGCGAGCAGCTAGTTTCAAGAATGTAAACATAGAAACTCTGATCAAGAATAAAGTGGTTTCGTTTCGTTTCGTATCAACTTAACGACACATTAACCACTATAAGGCCATATAGAGGTGTTGAATCGTGTTTCTTTTATTATTATTATTATTATTATTATTATTATTATTATTATTATTATTATTATTATTATTATTATGTCAAGTGAGTGACGTCAGTTTATAGAGTGTCGAACGGCAGTTGCTATTTTATCACGCCTGGAGATTAGATGTGTTTACCAGTTGCAATGTGGGCTGCAGAGATCCACATGGTCTCACGGGTCACATAAACGAAAACACCGACCTACCATTTCTCCTATCGTGATATATTACATTAAGACCCTTTATCTTTTCTCTCCTTTCACACTGCTTATTTTCTACATATGTTATAGTTCCTCCGTGTAGGACAAAATAGTGGCAAGTATATATATATATATATATATATATATATATATATATATATATATATATATATATATATATATATATATATATATATATATATATTTGGTTGGATTTTGCATTTTACTTATTTTTTCTTGTGTTCATTAAAGTAATTTCTTTTCTGGACACAAAGTGTCTAAAAACTGTCCAAACCATACTCATAAATAACTACATAGGTCACACTACTACATGCCTATCCAAACGATTTACATTACACCTACCTGACCATAACTTAATTTATTTGTTTGGGTTAATTTATTTTGCTTGTTTTTCATTTTTATTTTGTATTAGCGACCTTAGCAAATCCCCACCATTTTTTTTACTACGTTAATAAAACATCAAAAGCCGAAAAGAATAAATAATACAAAATAAAAATGAAAAACAAGTAAAATAAATCAACCCAAACAAAAAAATAAATAAATAAACAAGCTACTCCCGCAAAAATAACGGCCAGAATAGATTACCCACAATGCACCACTGACCCATATATATAAATAGTCGAGGAAAAATCCAACATTCGCGGCCTGACAATTGCGTCTAGCATGAAACAGCCTGTCGCCTCTGAGTGTTAACTTCAATGTTCACTTTTATATTTATATTTACATACGCTCTATCTTTGATATTGAGTACTTTATCCCATAAATATAGCACTCCTTAAAACTATATTTCTTCCTATATATATATATATATATATATATATATATATATATATATATATATATATATATATATATATCTTTTGCAAGTATGCATGTTTGTCAATCCTTTCTTTTCGTTCGTTATTAGTATATCATGAATATAATAAACACTTGTAATGGAAAAATGCCAACTGGGAATATTTCTTTCTTGCATAGCAATCCCATTCTGTGTATGGTATGATGTAATATGTGGATCAAAGAGTTTTGTACACAGATTGGCTGCTGAAAAATTATTTTCTTTTTAATTAGTTATTACAGTTGCCGTAATTCTACATAGTTTTTGATACGAGTTTGTTTTTTAGTGGCGATCTTTATGAAGTCTGAAGATTTCTTTTTCTTTTTTCTTTTTTTTTTTTTTCAATTTTCAAAACATTAAATGTTTTATGCAGCTTTTTTGCAGGGAGGGGCCGGAGTTTTTAGCCTTATAAAGGCTGTTCCAATAACTTGGACGGATTTTAAATGTTAATTAAGTTTAAGCGTCTAATGATTTTTTTTTCTTTTTCTTTCAGATTTTACAAGTAAAGACTGGCAATTTCAACCATGGAAAGATTAACAATCAAACAACGTGTTAAAGTTTCAAGAGTGCAATTGGGAACAAAATTCAAACAAACTGGGGCATTGCAGATGTGAAAACATCATTGCGTGCTCGTTTACGCCGTTCAGTTAAAAACATTGCTGCAGTGCACGAGAATGTGGCCGAAAATCAAGACACCTCTATTCGTCATCGTGCTCAGGAATCGAACCTCTCCACAACAACATTACATCATTTCCAATTTCACTCTCGATTGGTCGATTATGTTGACCAAAATAATCACGAAATGCGCGAAATGTATTTCTGTTTGAGCGCCCATTTTCTTAATAGGCTTTGATAACTTTAACACATTGTTTCCAGGGTTGAAATTGCCAAAAACTTAAGTTGTTAAATCTGAAAGAAAAAGAAAAAATGATTAAACACTTAAACTTAATTTAAATTTAAAATCGGTCCACGTCATTAGAACAACTTTTATTTTTGTATAAAATTTGATTTCCTTTAAGATGTATTGTTTGTTTCATAATATTTTATTTGGGTTTGATTGAAATTTTAACTTATGAGTATATTTTTGACAGTGACAGGTACTTGACATATGTTGCAAGATTAAATACGTGAAACTTGTATCAAGAATGAAGAACTTGAAACGGGATTCCAAAATTCAAAAAGTGAAAATAGATTTAAAGAATTTAGGGCGTAAGCGATCATAGCTCTCCACAACTTCATCTCAATAGTTTCTCTTTGTAGTTTTTGCTTTTCTTACTATCAATCCCATTGCTTCGTATTCGGAACATTCGCTGTAAACATTTTTTTGCCGTAGGAAACCTCGCCTCAGGAATTTTTTCCGTAAGGCAATTTCGCCGATTTTTTTTTTTTTTTTTTTTTTTCTGATAACTCTACTCCTTCTTTGAGTGTTCAAATTAGGAATTCAGTTTGGGTATTTTAATTATATTACAAGGTAGTATTTTAAATTGTTTAAATGTATTTTTGTGTTTGATGAATTGAATGTCAATTATACTTTGGATCAAAAAGTGGAGTGTTGTTAAAATGTATGTTCAAATATAAGAACGTATATTTCAATATTTACGTATTTATAGTGAATTTAAAACAGTTTATGTTTGCAAATAATTTGTGTAAATTTCAAAAACTTACTGAGAGTTTAAAGGTTTATCTTTGATCAGATATTTTATATTGAAGTTGGTTGCGTATTCAATTTGTAAGTTTGTTTGAAATAATATATATTATGTTAACAGAAAATGTAACGTTAAATCTGAAATTACGTGACGTAGGTTCTGGTGTAGGAATCCTTCTAGTCGGTTTTTCGTTGAATGTTAAAATTTGGAGTGTCGGGATTCAATACATTAACAAAATATCGTTACAGGGTGGCTTGTAATTTGGCCGCCTAGAATAATCAAACGCTTTTCATTGAAGGAATAAAATTTAGTAGAAAAGCCGACGTAGTTTCAACAAATAAACATTGATTTAATATAACGATAGGAATACAAACAGTTGATAATAGATTGGAAAGTAATGTCTTTTGTTTGGGTTGATAAAGTTCTGAAATAAAATATAAACTGTCTTTGTATATGTGTGTGAGAAACAATAAAATGTTGTGATATGTGTGTTTGTATGAAAAAGTCAACATGTGTGTGCGTGATTCATAGTAAAAACGGATACGAGAGATACGAATTGTTTCTTACTGTTGGCGGTGATGCCGTGGTCTGGAGTTTGTCAACGCTGTTGTTTTTGACATGAGGTCATGAAGGTCATCGGCGAGAGGTGTGTGTAGCTTACTACGTCCGTATGATATTTGGTCAGTATCTACCTAAAAATAATTATGACTAATACAACAAACATTCTGATTTGTAATCTATGATTTTATTGGTGTGTTTTAAGATGTAAGTGTTTTCTTGAGTGTGATTGGTTTATAAATATTGTAATTGATATTTTCGTGGACACGACACTGGTGCCAAGTTGAAATTTTTGCGCTTCTCACTATGAGGGTGAATGATGCAGGATTTTGATCCCATAACTTCGCTTATTAAAATGTTTAAATCGAAGAAATAATAGCGTGAGCCAAATATATCACAAAAATGAAGCGAAAATATCTAATCGCAAAAATCCTATATGGTAAAGTTTACTTCGGCGAAAATTCCTGAGGCGAGTTTTCCTACGGCAAAAAATGTTTACGGCAAATGTTCCTAAAACCTTGTTCCTTAAACTGTCATTATTTACGAAACCTTGTTAGGTATGTTATTCGCTATTTCACTCAGTCTCTCTTGCCTTCAGTATAGCCCTGAGCGTTTCAAATTCTCCAAATCTTCTTTTCTTTTCATGTGTCCCAGAAATGTCCACTGTCTTTCAGATTCTCCAGTTAAGTAAATTTTTTTGTTTCCATTTTCTCTAAATCTTCCTCATTGCTAACACAGACCCCGTAAATGCTATTCTCAGCATTCTTTTGTAGAACCACGAGAAAGCTTTAGGGAAAATGGAAACAAAAAGGAAAAAAGGGTACTTATGCTTAGAATCTAAAATTTAAAATTTTCTAGGGCACATAATAAGGAAAGAAGGCTTGGAAACTTTAATATTCACAGTACATAGTTAAGTCAAGAGGGGCAGAGGATAGCAGTTCACAACCTATCGAACGAGCTTCTGTTGGTAGAACTCTACTAAGAACTACAAAAGACAGGTAATGATAGATAATCATGATCGCCCAGGTCCTAAAAGGAAAAGGCACAGAGAAGAAGAAGAAGAAGAAGAAGAAGAAGAAGGAGAAGAATGAAAAGAGCGGTTGCTAAATAAACAGATACAAATACTGGATGAGATAGTTGAGTATACTTGATATACACATAGATAGATAGATAGATAGATAGATAGATAGATAGATAGATAGATAGATAGATAGATAAAAAATATTACCAGCAATAAAAGTTTTGTCAGCATTGATTAACCCACTGAGTTTGATAAGCCATAAAAGAAAACAAACTAAACCAGTATATACTTAGATAGATAGATAGATAGAAAACGAAACACACATCGTTCATTAACTACAAGCCCATGCAAAAATTACAGAAGTAGGACAATTAAATCGCTTAGGATTTCTTATTTAAAAGTAAATATATTAGTGGGAGATAAAACATAAATTATTTTTTTTATTTAAGGGCTGAACATTCTATCTTCATAAAATGAACCTTAAGCACAGAACATTAAATTATTTGAAGAAATGGCATAATTTTTTATTCTAGACATGTAGGTGAAATAGCTATATGTTGAGCAAAAACCTATGGGATAGATAGATAGATAGATAGATAGATAGATAGATAGATTAGTGTGAACAGACTGAGATAGATAGATAGATAGATAGATAGATAGATAGATAGATAGATAGATAGATAGATAGAGTCCGATTTCTTTGATCCAACACTCTTTTCAGAATCAGACACTATTAGTTCGTTGAGCGGCTACAACGGTAGTGCAACAACTTTTTTACAATTTTCCGCTATAGCCGACAGCAGCAGAGTATTTTAATGATACAGTCTTGTTCATTTCTTATATATAGCTGCACATTTACTAATTAAGGATAGTAAGTATATGTTATTGTGGGACTTTAGGCTTTGTACTGCATGAAACAGTAAAAACGTTGTTTAGAAGTATTAATGATTGTTTTTTTTTGTTGTTTTTTTTTTTTCACAGCAATGTATGTGGCATGAGATGGCGAGATATGTTTATATAGTTTTTTTAGGGGCAATTTTTGCCATTCGGCATGTCCTCTGGTCCGGCAGTGAACTGATTCCCAAAAATCGCATAATACTCGAATATATAACATAGATAGATAGATAGATAGATAGATAGATAGATAGATAGATACTCACCTATCATGCGACTTTTGAAGACATAATTTTTAAGGTAATTTTAAGGTGGTCGCATCGTACACGAGATATGAAATTAGCGTATGCACTGCTGGCCCTGGCTATGCCATTGTCCAAACTATACACCCATTTACTGTTGTCAAATTAGCGTCAAAATTATCTTTTCAAAAATTGCATGATACTCAAATATATACGATAGATAGATAGATAGATAGATAGATAGATAGATGGAACATTTTCTACCAGATGCAAAACTCACTGAAAAAAAACTACGAATTCAAATATTACTGTTCTAGTGAACGGTTCTCCACTTTTAATATGAGTAAAATATTATTTTGGTCCCGTTATTTTTTCCTCTGCGTGAATAATCAAAGTGTATTGAATATTCATCTCTCCCTCTAAATTTATTTGTTAAAGTGGGGGCTTTATGCTTTGAGTGAGAATCGCAGATAAAAATAAGATAGAATGAGAGAAACTTCTCTTGTTCCCAGTAGGTCCTGTGAGTGTTGGAGTCTCTAGGCCTTCTTTATTCATTATGTCTACCATAAATTTCAGCTGCTGATTCCTGGTTCCCCGTATCTGTTTCTATATAGTTCATATTTTTCGTAATACTTCCTAGTTGCTCACATGTCATATCCCTGTTATTCTTATCACCCATCGATACAAACACGTTTTGCTTCAAGTCTCTTTCAATTCTGGGAGAGATTGTCCAGAATTCTCGAATATATCGGTAATAAGATGTGACATTGCTATCTAAAGTGGGTTTTTTTTTAAAAAAACAAAACAAAACATTTTCCTGCCACAAGAGCCAGATCAGACCAAAATCAGAATATTGTTGCCATATCAATGCTTGAACTTCCTAGTCTTTATACAGTCCAAACGCGACCTTGTTGGTGATGAATATTTGCAAGCACAAAACATCGAAAGCCTCCTGCTAAAATGTTGCTATTTCCATGGAAAATGTTCTGACAAGATACGTTCCTTAGTTTCACCAGTTCTGACCTTCGTAGCTAAGACCGTCCTGTAAGAATCATCCCCATTCCCCTCGTATTCCATTAGTAAGTTCCACTCAGGAAACTTCTTCTTAAGAACAGCTTCTTTGTAAAACAGACTCCCGAGAGAATACTTCTCTGATCACAATAATCTTAACCTGTTCAAGTGTAGAGTTAACCGCTACCTCTGTGACATAGCCTCTTAAACCTACTTACACTCATACAACAATATCATTTAGCAACTTTCTTTTCTACTTTCTACAGAAGGATGCTAAGAATATCATGGAGTGAGCGTGTGAGCAACGATGAGGCCTTGTAGAGGATGCAAAAAAGGAGGAACTGACGGAAGAGGCAGATGAAATTACTGGGAGACGTAATGAGAAAGGAGGGCCTGGAGAATCTGATACTCAGAGGTCTAATAGCGGGAAAGATCGACAAGAGAAAGCAACGCATGACATACCTGACGGGCTTAAGCAAGTGGCTAACAGAACGTGGTCTGGGAGAGATAGCAGAGGAAAGGAACTTGTTGAGAGCTGCAAGGGATAGGGAAACGTGGAGAGCCATAATCGCTTACGTCCTGAAAGGACACGGGACATAAAAAGAAAGAACTTTCTACCATGAGTGACTCTTGATACGTCTTTTAGTTAAACCATCATTTTTTAAAAAATGCTGTTACTATGTGCTTTGGGGAAGCTGAGTCATAAGTTTGTCGTTCATTATTTAAAAAAATAAACCAATGTGATTTTCAAATTTGCAATAGGGTAGAAACACCTTGGGCTCTCTCGTGCGCTGACAACTGTACATTCTTATTACTTACACTAAAAAAACTTGCTTTCTTTTCCTAAATTTTCTAGAACTTATTTCAGTTTTTTTATTAGTCAGTCATCGCCCCAATGCTATCGGTATGCATTATCACTTAACGCTTTTGCTGCTGTTAACATGCGTATAAATTATTCGAAACATACACTGATTTCTGTCAACGTATATAAACGTTTTCAAAAAATACTCATACGTGTTTACGAAACTTACATACCCGCCATAGTCGTACACATACATACATAATAAATTCTGTTAAGTCTTCGTGTTCTTTTCGGATTGCCTCATTATATTGGTTAAATAAACCGTGTAAGAAAATGCATTCATTTTTTACAATTCTATTTCTAATAGAGTTTTTTTTTTTTTTTTGTATCTTTAACAAATTTAAATTGTATTTGCCTGGTTTGGTATCTCCAATTTGTAAAAAAAAATAAATAAATATCTGGGGAAATGGTTGAACAGAGGATGGAAAGTGCGACACCGGAATCCCAAGGAGCATTGGGATAGCGAAAGATGCTTTCTAAAAGGTAAGCAAAGTATCAAGAAAATTTTGTTAGAAACAAAGAAAAGGGTACTGAACTGTTACATAATGTTAGTCCTTTTTTATGAAGAGACCTGAAGTAACAGAACGATGCTGAGAATCTCATAAGCTGCAGATGTGAGCAACGACGAAGTTTTTGAGAAAATGTAAACAAAATTAGACACGTATACATAACATCAGAAAGTGACCGTTGAAATTTCTAGGAAACATAATGATGAAAGACGGCTTGGTAAATTTGATACTCACGTGACATATTGAAAGCATGAGGACAGAAGAAAACAACGGATAACCAACCTAATGGATGACAGAACAGGGTTCAGAAAAGAGATACAAAGGACAGGAACTTGTGGAGAGCCATGATCGCCAACGTCCTGAAGAGACATGGTACATAGAAGAAGATCTTGAACATTAGTGTGTGTGTCCAATTCCGCTACGAACTCTATTCATTCGTATGCAAAAGATAAGATTACAGATGTTAATCATAGCTTACAAGGTTAATCTAAAAAAAATATTAATTCTAATCTCAATACCCAGGCCTTCTTCAGATTACTTTGAATAGAGGGTGAAAGATATTTATATATATTTATATATATCCTTTTAGTAGGATTTCTTTGGTAACAAAGAAAAGGATACTGAGCTATTACGTGACATCTGTCCTTCTCTACGGCAACGAATGCTGGATGATTTCTTCAAGGATGAAGAAGAGACTCGAGGCGACGGAGATGTGGTTCTACAGAAAGATGTTGGGGATTTCGCGGACCGAGTGTATGAGCAATGATGAGGTCTTGGAGGGGGTGCAGACAAGGGGAAGGCTCATGCATAACATCAGGAAGAGGCAGATGAAGTTTCTTGGACATATATTGAGGAAAGAGGGCCTTGAGAATCAGATACTCACGGGTCGAATAGAGAGAGACAAGGGAAAACAGCGCGTAACATTCCTGACGGGCTTGAGCAGGTGGATGACAGAACGTGGTCTGGGGGAGATTGCAGAGGGAAGGAACTTGTTAAGAGCTGTTATGGATAGAGGAACGTGGAGAGCTATGATCGCCTACGTCCTGGGAGGACATGGCACATAAAAAGAAAGAAGAATCAATGTAATGTCAGTCCTCCTATCTGGCATGGAATACTGGACAATCTCCTCACAGCCGAAGAGACTTGAAGCAACAGAAATGTTGCTCTCGAGAAGGAAGTTGAGAATACCATGAACTGAACAAGGCGAAGTTTTAGAGAAAATGAAAACAAAAATAGATACGTATACATAACATAGGGAAGAGACAGTTGAAATGTCTAGGGCACATAATGAGGAAAGAGGACCTGGAAAACATGATACCCACAGGACGGATTGGAGACAAGAGGGACAGAGGAAGCAGAGCGTAACATAACAAATGAGCTTGTAAATGGAGAACGGAACAGTGTTTAGGAGAGAAAACAAAAGGATAAATGTTTACAAAGACCTACAAACGAGAGGAAATTGTGAAGAGCCATAATCACCTACGTCCTGAAGGGACACGGCACATAGAAGAAAAATAAAAGCTTATTATAATAAATCTACTGCTGCTTCTTTAGGCAAAGATGATAATAAAAACGATTCCACCTTGCATGTCGTCTCAAATAAAAGCAAGTGATCTTTCTACTTCGAGCCGCCGCAGAAAATAATAGACTCCCTCGTGTTTAGTGCAATGGTTTGAATAAACACAAGACAGCGTCAAGGACAACTCTGATTTCGGACCATTCACCCACGTGTGTATCACTTATGGCACTTTAGACGACGATGATTCGAATACAAAAAGGCATTCTAGAATAGATGAACGAAAGGAAATATTTTGTTCGAACTCTGTGGTCGCGATCAGACGGTGGTTTGTCCTACGAAAGCCGGGCTCAAGTTCAAGAGTACATCATATTTATTCAGTTTTTTGATTAGGCAGGCCGGTAGACATAATCCGTATTGAGTAATAAAACAGTGGTTCTACTCAAAATTGCTTACTCACTAAATAATATATTAAGAAATATATATATATATATATATATATATATATATATATATATATATATATATATATATATATATAACAGCGCCGTGGACAACTCTGATTTTGGACCATTCGCCCATGGGAGTATCGACTACGGCACTTCAGACAACAACGATTTATTAGAAATTCGATATCTGTTATGGTCCGGTTCCTTGTACCACTGTGATAGTCCAAGGTAGACCCAATAAAGAAGAACTCGAACACAGGGATGGAATAACACAGATATATTACAAACAGGAATAGATACAGAGAAGTAGAAGTGTTAGTATGAACAATCAGGTTTAGTAGAGAGAACAATGTAGTCTCGACCAGTATCACTATTCCAATGTCTTGCAGTAATTGTCTGAACGCGACTCTGTTTCGGACTGCCTGTGACTCGACTCTTGACTCGACTTGAACTACTGACTATATTTAGTCAACCCCCACCCCACACACACAAACACTAAGTGGGCATCATGTGGCACAAGGCCGGTTTAACGTGGGATCTCCGAGCCCGTGGGATCGGCCAAAAATATGCCCAATGAACCCGTATAAACGGGTTCAGGGTCGGTTTACCTCCCCGAAATAGAATCCGCCCTTCGGCGTAGCCTCTTTCGGGTTCCTCTCCGCCCGAAGGCAGAGAGTTCAACCGAACAGTCGCTCAGAAATTGAACGACTGACGATATTCAGTCCCCCCCACTGGGGCAACATGTGACACAAGGTTGGTTATTGTGGCTTTTCCGAGCCCGTGGGCTCGGCTCAAAAATATGCCTATCGAAATCGTATAAACGGGCTCAGGGCCGGTTTACCTCCCCGAAAGAGACTCCGCCCTTCGGCGTAGCCTCGTTCGGGTTCCTCTACGCCCCAAGGCAGAGAGTTCAACCGAACTGTCGTTTCAGAAGTGAACGACAGACTCCTTGCCTACTCCCGAGGCGCAGTATTTATTAAGTATGGAATAGTCCATTATTAGTATTATGGGTAAGATCCCATAACAATATCGATCCGTGATTGCTAAATATTCTGGATGCAATAATTGAAAATGGCAGCTTTACTTTATTTAATTCAACATATCACTCGGTGTATGCAAAAGCTGTCTTCAGTCTCCAACTCTCTTCATTGAACTCATTATGAGTGATGTTCTTGAAGAACACCAAATCACATTTAGCATCGAAGTTCGTAACATCACAAAACTTCGTTCTGTAGACAACATATATGGTCTAGCTGACAAAGGAGAGAACCTCACCAGTCTGGTAAAGAGCTTAAATGAAACATCATCGAAAATTAACGACCAGACAAAAAAAATTCCGTTAGAAAATCTCATGACCATCGTCAAAAGAGCAAGTTGAAAATGTATCGACACCTTTCCAACATTTTTTTTTTCACTTCCATTCTTAATGTTTTTAATCATTTCATCCCAAGCAAGGCAATGAAGCCACTAAGATGCAAGGAGTTACTGAGTGTGAGAGAATATGAAATATTAAGGAGAGAAAACAATAAAACAACCGTACCATAATTCCCCACATATAATACGCAATTTGTCCTCACTGGGTGCCCCCTACTTTCGGCCATGTGCCACATCTAAGCTACGCTTGGAAAATCGCTATAATACTCATTTTTTTCTAAAAAAATAATAAGCGAAATTAGATGGGCGTATTATGGGCTACAAAAATATCTACAAAAATTACCGTTTCATCTGTCGATTTCAGTTGCGAAATGACTACTCACCACAAACATACGACACTAACATTCGGTGATTGCGACCACATAAACATATCAAATACAATCATATGAACCTAACAATACTTACAAATATAAAATGAAATAAGAATTATCATAAAATAAATTAGAATAATATTATTCTACGTTTAAAACCATTTTTTGTTAAAAAGTACATACAGATCGGGTAGATTGCACATTTTATCGAACAAAAACAGGTTAATGAGCCTGTGCAGTATGCACAATATAGGTATTTCCGTTTCCTTTTAGAATCGTGATGATCGGAAATTTTGATAAATATCTTCAATTACAGCTTGAATAAGAATAGGAAAACCTGCCCATAATGAAATTGGAGAGGTGCAATTTATAGTGTTTGTTTACCAAACAAGGGGTGCGTATAATATGTGAGTAGAAGCATTTTCCCACACTTTCAGCACAAATTTAGGTTTGCATATTATGAATGTGGGTGAATTTTTCTTTTTTTTTCTATGACTAATCAAAGATTATTATTATATATCTAGCTCTTCTAGGGAATTTCCTAGTACTTTTGGTTGGCTTATATTTAGAGTGAGAAGTGTGGATGAAAATAGAACAAAGTGAAAGAGAATTTAGGCTGCAATAAGATAGATAGATAGATAGATAGATAGATAGATAGATAGATAGATAGATAGAATGATTATTTTTTATGCATCATGGTACGTTACATCATTTTTGTTGTGACTCTAAGTGTCTGCTGAATCTACACTTTCTAGCTTTTAACCTGTTTGCTTATCAATTCGCACAAACTTGCTAAGTAGATGAGTCGCTCTTTACCCGGCCTTTCAAACATTCACTAGGCCGTGTGATTGTTAAATTCTCCATTCAAATCCAACCTCATTACGTGACCAAGAAATGTCAGCTGTTTCTTTCGGATTGTAATTACCAGGTACCTCATAGATTTGCTCGCATGGCCAGGATATTACCAATATGGGTTTATAGAACCCTATATCTTCAGCGACAGCACTCGTCAATATCCACTACCATATAAATATTGCATAGCAGTCTAATAGTTATTTCTTTATTGCTAAGCAAATTTTTCGATCTCTTAATAAATAACTTATCTTCTAGAAGGCAGCATTAACTATTCTCTTACGCTTTCAGAATTCTGTTTTACATTTTCTATCAGCTTTTACTAGTCTAACCAGATATATGTCTTCATTTACTTGCATCTGAGATAATGTGGAGAAATGTCATGATTCTTAGCATTATTTATCGGAAACTTCGGAATAAACGAACAGAATCAAAGGCATAAACAAATAATATATATATATTTTATTTGATGTCGACAATCCTTTGTAATTCGGTTTGCCAAAAGTCCGTTCGGTACGTTAGTTGATCGTTTACAACTTGGTAGCAGTCGAGTGCGGAAATTTGTTGCGGGCGGGAATCAGCTATGATTCTCGGTCCTTAGAAGGGCGGAAGAATGTCTTAAGCAGATGACCGCTTAACTTCTTCACACGATGCTCTTTTCTGGTTTCTCTAGCGCTTCCTTCTCTTTCTCTCTGCCCCCCTGTTGTTTATATCCCTCAAGAAACGGCTCTAAATCATTGGAGCGAAGCTTAGTTTCGGCTAACATCGAAAGTATCTGTTTTTTTTTTTTTTCTTTTTTTTTTTTTTTTTTGATTGGCCAAAATTCTTTTATTTTCCACCGTTCCCTTTTTTCATTCTTTTTTTTATAGCGGAAGTTATGCGCAGAGCTTCTCTTATTTTGACAGTTTCTGATCACAATGACTAGAAATCGAGGCTAACAAACTTGCGCCCTTTTGCGACCGTGTTCAGACTATTCTTCATCCCCCCCACTTCTTTGTTTCAGGATCAACTTCTCATTAGTTGATTGATAAGTATATAGAGTGAAAGGAAGATAGAAAGCGAAGAAGAGATTTTAGTTTTAAAGGAAAGCACTTTAATTTTATTTTTATTTTATTTTTTTTTTTTTTTGCTTATATATTTCATTTTCTTTTTTTTTCTTTTTTTTCATGTGGGCTCACCCCGATACCCAATATATACCATTCACCTTCGATTTGTTTCTTTTGCAGTCGGCCATGCATTCTCGTTTCTAACAGTTCATAATTTGCCTTATTTTTGTTTCCTTTGCTAACTTGTCTAAAATTTATTTCATTTTTCTCTCCGTCGTTCTGTCGTCACTAGAGTTTAATCCGGCAAAACTTGTTTAGTAAATGCTCGCCAATAATACATCTGTAATGTCTTTCCATTTTTTTCTTTGGATTGTCTCCCTGTAAAGTTTAAATAAAACTTGGGAGAAAATACAGCTGTTTTCTATATTTTCATCTGCATATTTCTAGGTATGTTTATGGATTAACTGGAAAATCAATCTTTTCGAATAATTCGCCCCACGATTTCTGTTGTAATCCATTAAATAAATTTAGAAAAAAAAATCATTCTTGATAACGTGTCTTTTGTATATCTTAATAGATGTCCTCTTTTTGTTATGTCTCTTAAATCTAGTCCGACCATCCATTTATTCAAATTCATTATGTAGGTTATGCGTTATTTCCGCTATTCCTGTTGCCTTCAGTCTGTCCTGTGAGTATCAGATTTTCCAAGCCTTCTTTCCTCATAATGTGCCCTGATCTTCCTGATATTAGGGATAAATGTCCTTTTTACTTCGATTTTCTCTAGAACTTCGTCGTTGCTCACGTGCTCGTTCCATATTATCCTCAGTATCCTTCTGTAGGATCACATCTCTGTTGCTTCAAGTATTTTTTTTACTCTGTGAGGAGATTTCCCACTATTCTCTCTCATATAGCAGGACCGACATTACGTAACAGTTCTTTACTTTTTTATTTGTTTCTAAGGATTTTTTTTATTATTACTTTGCTTAGCTTTTGGAAGGCACCTTTCGTTATTCCAACGTGCCTTTGGATTTCACTGTAGCCCTTTCCGTCACTTGCCAGCTATTTAAATAGTTGTACTTGATTGATTTTGGGATCTCCAATTTGTAATCTGCATTTTGGGCTGATCCGTTTGCTAAAAACCGTCCATTCCCTCTTTTTATAATACAGTAACTAAACAGTTAAACATCTGAACCTGCCTAATACTGAAGTTCAAATCTTCCTGGGTATGACGATAAACTACATCCGCATCCTGGGTAAGACGATAAACTACAACCGACAGCAAGGCTTTTAATCAGGAGGTTTTGAGGAGCGTGGAACCACCTCTTCCTTACTGGTGTTCCCAGGTTCACTCTGATCCGGAGTGGTAACACCTGTCAGGGTTCCAGCTATAGGCAAAAAGTTAACCCTTCAAAAGGGGTTAAAACAATATGAAAGTATAAAAATAGGTTTTAATACCAGCAATACTTTTTTGGAAAATTTTTTACCAGCAATACAATTTTGAAGAAAAAATTATTCCCTGCAATACATTATTACCAGCAGTATATTTTTTTAAGAAAAATATTACCAGCAATAAATTTTTGGAAAAAATATTACCAGCAATAAAAATCTTGTCAGCATTAAATAATCCGCGGAGGTGGATATACCGTAAAACAAACCAAACCAAACAAACTGAAGTTCAAAATAGAGAGAGTACATTTTGCGATGACGTCTTTGCTACCGAACATTTATTCCTTTGGTTGGCTGGTTGATTTTGTTTAGCGGCATATCAACAACTCTATGGGTTATTTAATGCTTAAATATAAATATTTTGGACATAATTTTATGATTTCAAGTAGCTATATTTTGAACGCAATTATATGCCTTCAAATGCATATAAAATGTATTGTTGGTTATTTTACTATAAATAGGTATTGTCGGTCATTAATATAAAAATATTTTTTTTAGTATTTGCCTATATTTCTGAGATGAGGTATTATGTACACTATTTACATTATTCGGACTATTGTCCTCATATTTGTCGCTATATTTATTACAACATTTCGGCCTCAAGGACACGTGGCACAGTGGATAAAGACGTTGGTTAGATCCAGTGACAGGACCCAAAGAGTGTGAGTTCAATACCGGGTTAAGGCGGTGGAGAACTTTGAGAGGGGAATTAACAGGAGATAACTGATAACTGACATCCATTAAACATGGCACGTGGAACTAGAACAGTCTACCCCAATGAGCGAAATAAAGGGTTCAGTTCGATATTCTAACCACCTGAAGAAGGCCGGATCGTATAATGGCCGAAACGTTGTAATAAATATGGCGACAAATATGAGGACAATAGTCCGAATAATGTAAATAGTGTTTAAAATTTTTACTATAAAAATGTATTTTCACATTTTCATAGTGTTTTGTTTTTGTTTGTGGATTCACTATTTACCCATAGCAGAAACCCTAACATGTACAACCATTCCGTATCAGGGTGGACCTGAAAACAATGTCAATTAAGAGGTGATTCCACTTTCCTCAAAATTTCCTATCTCGCGATTGTTGCCGGATGTTGTTTATCGTCATACCCAGGACTACATTTATTCTACTTTCTGAATGTTAAAGAAATGTTCTCTTTTATTAAATTGACTGATATTTCTTGTTATTAATATATCTTCCAATATAAGACTTGCCAAAAAATAAATTCTTGTAGGTCCTCAAGTACTCTTTGGATTGCCTCGTTATATGGGTTAAATAAACCACGTGTGGACATGCATTCATCTTTTATACTTCAATTTCTAATAACGTTTATTGCTTGTCTTTTAACAAAACCACACTGTCCTTGCCTTATTTCCTGACCAATTACATTATAGTTATTCGTAATTGAAAGATAAGTTGATATATTAGTCAGGACTTACAAAACCTATGCATTCTAATATCAATACAACTTCCCAAGTTAGCTTCTCGACACTTTAAATGTGGGCGAATTTTGCTTCCGTTTTTCAGGCATGACTAATCAGACATCATTATCTATCTCTCTAGCTGACTTGAATAATTGTTTGTGCAAAAGTGCCAGGCTTATTTTTTAGGTGAAAATCGTGGATAAAAATAAACACAAAATGAAATATGGACTACAATAACATAGATAGATAGATAGATAGATAGATAGATAGATAGATAGATAGATAGATAGATAGATAGATATGAACAGGCTTAGGTAGACGTAGATACGAACAGAATGAGAGAGAGAGATAGATAGATAGATAGATAGATAGATAGATAGATAGATAGATAGATAGATACGAACAGAATGACATACATACATACATACATACGTAAAATTATACATGCGTATATACGTAGATGTTTTGTAATTAAATAAAAAGAAAGAAAGAAAGAAAGAAAGAAAGAAAGAAAGTGAGTGGTCAAAGAAGAAAGATCGATGAAAGTCAGGGAAAGAAATTGTGTTTTTAGGCATGGCTGCGTTGAATGAAGAAGTGGAGTAAAATGGATCAGAAGAATTAAATGAAACGAAAAAAAAACAAGAGAATAAGATAGATAGATAGATAGATAGATAGATATGAACAGAATGAGATAGATAGATAGATAGATAGATAGATAGATAGATAGATAGATAGATAGATTATTATTTTTTTATGCACCATGGCCTCGCTGGGTGTGGGTGGTATATCATTTCTGTTGTGCTTCCAAGTGACTTCCCTTTCTCACTTTGAACCTGTTCGTTCATCCATTCATACAAACTCGTTATGTAGGTCAGTCGCTCTTCCCCCGACTTTTAGAACATTCACTATGCCGTGGGATTATTAAATTCTCCATTCACTCTTTCCCTAATACATGACCCAGAAATTTCAGCTGTTTCTTTCTGATTGTAAGTATGAGTTTCCTTTTAGTTTTATTCACTTGTTTTGCACAGTATTCGTGTATAGAACCTTATATCTGTAGTGTCAACACTCTTTCTGTAACGATACCGTTAGTATTCCCTACCATACAAATATTACATAGCAGTCGAATAGACACTTTTTCATTACAAAGTAAATTTTCTGATCTCTTAATATTTCACGTACCAACTGGAAGGCATCATTGAATGTTCTTATCTGTTTTTCTTTACGGCAGCGAATGTTGGACGATTTCCTCAAGGATGAGGAAGAGACTCGAGGCGACGGAGATATCGTGCTACAGAAGGATGCTGAGGATATCATGGAACGAGCATGAGCAACGATGGGATCTTAGAGAGGGTGCAAACAAAGAGGGGGCTTATACTTAATATCAGAAAGAGGCAGCTGAAGTTTCTGGGACATATAATGAGGAATGATGGCCTGGAGAGTCTGATACTCAAGGGTCAAATAGAGGGAAAGAGAGACATGGGAAAGCAGAGCGTGACATACCTGACCAGCTTAAGCAAGTGGATGTCAGAACGTGGTCTGGGGGAGATTAAAGAGGGAAGGAACTTGTTGAGAGCTGCATGGGATGCAGGGACCTGGAGAGCCATGATCGCCTACGTCCATAAAAAAAGAAGAATCAATGTAATATCAGACCTCCTATATGGCATTGAATACTGGACAATCTCCTCAAAGCCGAAGAAGAGACTTAAAGCAACAGAAATGTTGCTCTCGAGAAGGAAGTTGAGAATACCATGAACTGAAAATGTGAGCAACGGCGAAGTTTTAGCGAAAATGAAAACAAAAAAAAGAAACGTATACATAACATAGGGAAGAGACTGTTGAAATGTCTAGGGGAAGGAACTTGTTGAGAGCTGCAAGGGATAGAGAGACGTAGAGAGCCATGATCGCTTACGTCCTGAAAGAACATGGCACATAAAAAAAAAAGATGCTTTTAGATTTCTGTTTTACATCTTCGGTTATCTATTACTATGCTTATGAGATAATTAAATTTCTTCATCTGCTGGATCTTGACGTCCCCAATGTGTAGCAGGCAACTTGACTTGTCTCTTTTGCTGACAATCACGCATTCTATTTTCTAGTATTACTCAATATGTTTTATTGTTCTTTACTTTACTTACTAGTCTATTTTTTTCCATTTTTTTCCCGCATCTACCCTCATCCGAGTTTAATCAGCCAAGTTCGTTAACAAAATAATCGCCAATAATAAATACATAATAAATAAATAAATAAAACTAATAAATAAGAACGAGACGCAGTGTGTGGAGTGAGAAGAAATCTCCTCCCGTAGATTAAATAATGCGCCCACTTTGAAATTCTTTGATCGACAATTCACCTGATGAAGGCTGGAGGGAACAACAGGCGAAACGTCGAGATAACAACAACAAAGTCATAGACAATAATTCGCATGTAAATAAAGTATATAAAAATAAACCCGTAATATTTTCCAGTTTTTCTCGGATCCTCCTAATGTGTAGCTTAAATAAAGCCTGATAGAAAGTATGTTTTTTTTTAACTTTTTTTTCTATTTTTCTACACGCATTCTGATTCCCAGTAAAGTTTATGGATTTGTCAAACATTATTCAGTGTGAATCTTTTCGAATATTTCAAGGAATACTCTGTGTCGTAATCTACCAAATAAAAAAGTATTCTTATTTTCGGACATTAAAAAAAGAGTCATTTTTCTTGCCATGTTAAATGTGTTGTTTGAAAGGTCTACTAATGATGATTTGTGCAGAATCGAAGACGTTAGAGAAAATCTACAAAAAATACGGCGTCCTCTATATTCTTTGCCCTGACACCCTCAATCATCTGTCGAATAGTCAGGATTTGTCCAACGGTTAATCTCTTTTTTTCGGAAGCCATTTTGATTTTTTCGAGGCAATTTTCTACTTTTGTTTGTATTCTTCCAAGAAGCATTGAGTTGTAAATGTTTGCTGCAATGGAGGAGAGTTTGATTCCTCTATAGTTTTTTTTTGCCGATTCTAGATCTCCTTACTTTGGGAAAGAAAGTATGACCCCGTCTGTCCATCTTTCTAGGACTTCTCCATTATATGTGACGTTACAGAATTGAGATAGAATATCGTTGAAGTACTGTGTCTACTAAACCTCCGAAGGAATGTTATCAAGATTCGATGCTTTATTATTTTTTGGTGTGTTTTAAAAACCGTTTTAAGTTGTGAATCTGTAAAGTTTTCGGGTTTAACGTCAAGAGGATGTTCAATGATTTGTTCGAACGTAATGTCTGAAATGTCAAGTACATTTCCCAAGAGGTTTTTAAAGTGGTCTTGCCATTTATTCGGTCTGTCAGCCTGACTATTAGCCCTTAATTTGGATTTGTTTGTTGATTTTCTACCACTGATCTCGATGACAGTTTTTCAAGCAAGAGCAAATTGTTTGTTGGAAGCAGCAGCCTTGATGAGTTGATATTTTTTCCAGCAGAAATATAGATATAAACAGGCTTAGATAGATAGATATAAACAGGCTTAGATAGATAGATAGATAGATAGATAGATAGATAGATAGATAGATAGATAGATATGAAACAGGCTTAAGGAGATAGACGAATAGATAATATGAACAGGGATAGATAGATAGATAGATAGATAGATAGATAGATAGATAGATAGATAGATAGATATGAAACATGCTTAAAGAGATAGACGAATAGATAATATGAACAGGGATAGATAGATAGATAGATAGATAGATAGATAGATAGATAGATAGATCATGCCCTATTTCTTGTTAATATTGCTCAAAACTCTATCAATGTTTTATTTTTATTAGACAAGACTTATGCATAAATTACATTTTCCGAGCAGGAATTTAAAAGATAACTCGTCAGTCAACTTCGCCCCATTTAAAATATTAGAACACTTTTTTCTTTCAAAATTTTGTTATTACTTCCGTTGTATCTTTATTCTGCATGACTAATCTGTGTTCATTATATGTCTCTGCTGGCTTTAATAATTGTTTCCGCAAAAGTAGCATAGCAGTTTTACTTTAACTGGGATAATTAAAAATGCTTCATAGATAAAGTAGAACGACTACTTTTACAGATAGATAGATAGATAGATAGATAGATAGATAGATAGATAGATAGATGGATGGGAACATTTGAAAAACACACAAATAAACACAAAATGAAATATGGACTACAATAACATAGAAAGAAATATAGATAGATAGATAGATAGATAGATAGATAGATAGATAGATAGATAGATAGATTTTTCTACCTGACGATTTTGTATCCATGAAACTCTGGGTCATGATAGAAACGTTTTTTTTTTTTTATTTTAGCACACACACACACACACACACATATATATATATATATATATATATATATATATATATATATATATATATATATGCTAAGTCTCAAAAAAACACGATATAAAATTCACTATTTTTTATTCATAATATGGAATGTGTTAAAATTATGCAAGATTTTAACGAGAAAAATCTCAAGTTGATGTTAAAAATTGTCGGAAAACATTGTTGATTTATTTAAGATGGCATTATCTATTATGATATGTCTCTAATTTGTATTTAGATACTTTCTATTTGTTTTCAATTCCTCTAATTGAATTGTCCACCTATACTGCATATGATTGCTTTTTGTACATAATAACGTTACAATAAAATTTGTATTTTATATCAATATATCTTATGAAAATTGAGATGTAATAGAGTTGAGGCCCATATCTTAGATTCGGGTGAAGGGAACGCGACACTTGAACCGACCATATATATATATATATATATATATATATATATATATATATATATATATATATATATATATATATATATAAGGAAAAGACTTAATTAGTAATCATATAATCGGTTATATATTTATTTCAACAGTAATAAAAGTCACGGAAATGGAATCTATGTTGTTATTCATTTAAACGTATCATCATTTTTACAATAATAATAATAATAATAATAATATATTTAAAAAGAAAAAATGACTAAATAATAATAATGAATGTATTAAAGATTACCTATAATATAAGCATATCCATGACATCCTTATAAATAATGAAATACATCTATAATAATATATGTATGCGCGGCCCCTATATAAAATACACACACACACAAACACAAACACGCACGCACGCACGCACACACACACACACATATATATATATATATATACAATACATAGTTGTAAATCTAAATATTTTTTTTCAGTGTTTGTCACAAAATAAATGTCTATTTTTAAGACACTTTAAACTTATTTTTATGACATTTAAATATGATTTCATTTCTCTGCTTCAATAACTGGCTTGCATTTTTGTACTTAATTATATTAATCTTTTCTTCCAAGCATAGATTGCATCTGTTTCCCAAGCTGTTAGGAGTTTCTGAATTGCTGATGATATTCCATTCGATATGTGGAGTGAGCTTCTATATTTCAATTTACAGAAATGTTTTCAGAGAGCTGTTTGGTGAGTCAGAAAACGAATGTTTGTGATTATAGGAACTCCGATGTATAGTTTTTATCATTTTTTTTTCTCGTTTGGGAAGATGGTTGCCTGGTATACACCATTTTCAAATTTGCATATACGCCCAAATGGGCAGTTGCTTTTGGTTCTACAATTGCAAGAGCTCTTTTTATTTAATTGGTTATTCTTATTATAAAATGTATGTAATTTATTATTATTGTCCGTATCAATAATATTATAACGATTGTTTCTTCAGGAATAACCTATTTTTAATGTTTTTCTATTAAAAATTTTTATGTGGCGGGTTGTTCTGAATAAAATATCTATCGATCAATTTAAGAAATTATTTACCAATATTTATGTTAGAAAGTTGTCAGAAAGGGTGGAAGTAAACCATATCACTTTTTTCTGTGTTTGGGTTTATTCTTTTTATTATCTTTTAATCATTCTGGGTAAAATATTTTTTGTTTAAAGCCACTCTTTTTGAGGGCTTAATTTTAAGTTCCTTTTTTTTATTTTCATTGAAAATTTTATTGTTACAAGCTAATCAATTAATGCTAGTGCTTACCGTGTTAAGAATTTATCTGACAACTGAATTGGGATGATTAGAGTTGACATAAATAGGAGTTTGTCTTTGTGAAATGAATTAAATGTGTTGTTTGAAAGGCTGAAAGTACTATCTAAATAATTTACCAATTTATGGTCAGATGAGATTTTAATTTTAATTCCAAAGAACTTGAAAGCCCTTATAATTTCTTCTATATATTAGAAGTTGGCAAACCATTACTGTCTGAGATAAAAAAAAAAAAAAAGAAAACCTTTATCTCTGTATAGACCAACCTGTTTAAGATCAATAATCCTACTAAGGGTCTCTAATATATAGATGCCTACTAAGTCTGCTATTTGAGCGGAGTCGTAGGCATCTATAGGAACATCAAGATTAACATTGCAACTTTTAATCCAGGTGAAATTATTATTTATCAAAATCGTTTTCCTGGAAGCAAAGATAACCTCGAATATTTCATCTGAAATGTCTACATAGTTTTTTGCAAAATTTATACTTTTTAATAAGAGATCTTCATCATGTCGAATTAAAAAAAAAATGTGAGCTTATTTTTATTCTTATTGTTATGGAACCATTTTATTGCATCGGAAGATTTTTCCTAAGATTATTATAAGAGGTTTCTTTGCATCGTGTCCATTATTCTTTTAGATACGTTTTTAGAAATTAAATCTAGTTTTGGAAGGATCGATCAGTGGAGATTGTTAATTGTTATTGAAACTGGGTTTGGGGATCTTAACTAGCAAATATGCACTTTTCATGGGAATTTCCTTCATTCAATATCATTTATTTTTTTTTTTTTTTTTTGCAAAATTGGCAGCATCTTTGATAATTATTGAACTTGTATCATTATTTTCTAGTGCGTATGTATCAGTAATTAAAGTTTGTGATAGAGGGATTCATTTTATAAATATTTCTCGATATGTCACTTCTAATCCACATATTTATTAGGATTCTAATAAGTATTATGACTTTATTCATATTATGTTGGAATTGGTTGCTCTGTATATAAATGTATGCATTGAGCTCTCTCATGAAGTTAATTATTTTTTTAATAATTATTATATTAAAAATAACTTATTGGAATAATCCCTACCACCTACGAATTTGGCTTATATATATATATATATATATATATATATATATATATATATACCAACGTTTATACCAACGGCTTACCATACTTTATACTTCTCAATTCACGCTCGTGTGGTCATGTGTGATGTCATGAGATGCGGCGCGATTTTCTCTTCTAGCGTCTTTATGCACGTGTTTATCGTTGCTTAGAAATCATTTATGTAAACATTGACAGACTATCATCACTGTCTTGTCCGTATATTGTTTAATATGTTGCAAATGACATCTTTGATAATGGATTATGTAAGCCGAAAGCTTAGATTGTATTAAAAAAATATGGAGTAATATTGTCAATTTCTTTCTTCGATCAACGATAATGTTATTAAACTTATCAGATGTTACGAAAAGATTTTGCATAAAATAAATAGACAACACTTGTCTATAATATTTAATGAAACGTGTATCAATGAAAAGATGCTATCTAAATACACAATATATATATATATATATATATATATATATATATATATATATATATATATATATATATGCCCAAAATATATGTATATAAATAAAACCATTCATTTGTTATTTTTCGCTTGTACTATTTATTCTCTCCATTCCCATCTTTTTTTCCTTTCTTTCACTTCATTTATATATATATATATATATATATATATATATATATAGATAGATAGATAGATAGATAGATAGATACGTACAGTACTGTTCGATAAAATGACTCATCTTTTTTTACTAAAAATATTTTTTCTCTATTGTTTTTGGGGTTAAAATAATTTTTAAACTTACTAATATAAAGACCCCTTCCCGACCACCTAGAAAAAAAGTTTATTCACCCTAAGGTATTCTATTGATAATTATAAATTTGGATATAAATGAGATTCAGGAAAAAAACTCTGTGCAAAACAAGTGACTCAGATATCACATTCTAATGATTAAACTGGTAAATTTAAAGAGCTTTTGATAAAATATTGAAAACTATTTTACAATTCACTCAGAACAATATTCTAGAGAATTCTAGAACAGCTTAAATTAAATATAGAGTATTCCAGAATATTCCAGAAAGCCTCATACAGTATAAAAACTGCTTGAAATAGCCAATCAGAACCACTTAAGGCATTCATTATGACCCTCTCAAAAGCAGGCAAGTCTTCGAGAGAAATTGCAGAAATTGCTATAACATCGCAAGTGTCACTTGAGTGCTTAGGACACATAATAATGCCACTCCTGCTCCAAGGAAAGAAACAAGGGGACGAAAGAAAAAGATTGATGATAGGACTGGCAGGGTAATCAAGAGAGACGTTGCGAAGAATAGGACTATAAGAAATTGCAGCCAGTCTAAGCGAAGAGCAAGGTGTTAGTTTTACCTCTTCAACAGTCCGTCGTTGGCTGTTAGAACAAGGCTACGAATCTTGTACACAAAGGTTTAAGCCGCCAATAAGCAAAGCCAACAAAGCCAAGAGACTTGAATGGACTCACTATTACAAAAATTCCACCATAGAAGACTGGAAGAATATTCTCTTCTCCGATGAAACGAAAGTTGAGCTAAATTCAAAGGATAAGCCATCTAAAATCCGAAGAAGAAGCTTTGAAAGCTCTTTGAATTTAGCAATAAGTACTGCCAAGCATCCGTTCAGTACAATGTTCTGGGGATGCTTTTTTTTCATGGAACTGATTTCTTAAAATCTATTGAAAAGACCCTCAGGAGCGAGCAGTACAATAGAATTTTAGTGTCTTGTCCGCTCCCTTCTGCTGAAAGAGTGCAAATCGACCCCACCAAGCTCATTTTTATGCAGGATAATGGTCCCTGTCACAAATCAAAATTTCTGAAGGAATACTTTGATGAGAAGCAGGTGAGTGTTATGACATGGCCGCCACAATCTCCTGACCTCAACCCCATAGAAAACTTATGGAGCATTATAAAGTACAGGCTCTCGAGAAAGCAGTTGAGCAACAAATAGGATTTGATTGTGAATTTCATATCCGAATGGAATTCAATGCTTGGAGATGAGATTTGCCAAAACCTAATCAAGTCAATGCCAAAAAGGGTTGAAAAGGTTATTCAAAATAAAGGAGGACCCATAGATTATTAAATATTTCGAACTATATTACCTATTATAAATAGGTTATACCTCTATTATTCTTCATTTAAAGCTGTTCGGTTATGTTTCTATTGATTACTAGTTGCAGGAAGTAAATGAGTCACTTTTTTAGAGTTTTTCACTAAATCTCATTTATATCCAAAATTATAATTATAGATAGAATACATTAGGGTGAGTAAACTGTTTTACTAGGTGGTCGGGAAGGGGTCTTTATATTAGTAAGACTAAAAATTAGTTTGACCCCAAAAACAATAGGCGAAAAATTATTTAAGTAAAAAACAGGTGAGTCACTTTTATCGAACAGCACTATATATATATATATATATATATATATATATATATATATATATATATATATATATATACCCTTTCAGTTTATGTCCTTTCTTTCTTTCTTTTCTATTTGTCTTTGCAGAAATTTTTGGGTGGGATGAATACATCCATTTGCAGAGGAATATTTCTTTGATGAGAGAAACGGATGTCTGCTTAAACTTTCACACAATGTAGGCGCCCGAATAACAACATAAAGTCTTTTCTAATTGTCCATCATTTACTCATTGTATCCCTTCCGAAAAGCGTGCTCTATGGACTTTTAGCTATTTTCAATGGCACTAATTTCCACACAATCGTTATACATTTGTATATAAATATATAAGAGTCTATTTATATTTAAACGCTTAACTAACACCAATAACAGATCCGCCCAAATCAGTATAATTTTAGGAGATAACATATTTAAGGCAAGCAGTCATTTTAATTATAGTGCTCGATTTCAATAGATCGATCATTAATAAGAATATTTTTAAATTGTTCAGTTAATTGTTGAATGTATCAAGCCGAAATTTCGTAGAATGTTCCATAAAATTCAAAGTAGAGACATCATTCTGTTTAACCTTTTAAGAAAATAATCTGAGTGAAGATGAGAAAGTGAATGCTGTCGAGATGCCAAGTCAGGATCAATTACATTGCAGATCTTTCTTTGGATTTTGACAAGAACCTCGAGATGAATAATAACAAAATCACCAGATATGGTAGCAGCATTCAAAAAATGAAAGGGCGAATTATAGATTTTTAAATATGCAAGATGGACACTAACAAGAATGTTTTTATTTCAAACGTTATTATCTTAGTGAAGAGAATATTCAGTCAGAAAAAGGTTAAATACGGCTTTGTTTGCTGCGTCCTCCTCTGTAAAGTACACTAGATCAAACGATGGTTTCCCCTACAAAGAGGTACGCAGGTTCGATCCCTACCGGAGACGTATTTTGATTTTACTAAGATTTCTCGAATACGCCGACTGATATACGTAATACACACGATTTAATGAATAAAAACAGGGCGCTATTTCAAATACTTTGTGCCCACACTAATAACATTTGAAGTAATAGAAATGCAGGGTGTTTCAAAAAGAATACGCCAAAATCATCACGTGATGTGTCAATAACGGAAAAAATCACAAACCTCTAGTATGATCACATGTGTTGTATATACATTCAAGTTTCATTTCATGTTTTATAAGTGCTCAATGTAGCCACCACCGGCAGCGCGGACAACATCAAGCCGATATGAGAATTCCTCCCAAACGCGCCTCAGCATGTCACGGTCCACCGTGTTGATTGCAGTTGTTATTCGATCTTTCAAGTCATCGATACTTGCTGGAAGTGCTGGAACATAAACTTGGTCTTTAACATAGCCCCACAAGAAAAAGTCACACACAGTTAGGTCCGGGGATCTGACAGGCCAAGCACAGAGAGCAAGGTCTTTAGCACCTCTCCTCCGAATCCATCGCTGAGGCACGTTTTCATTCAGATGAGCTCTAACCCGAGATGCCAAAGGGGTGGTGCTCCATCTTGCTGAAAAATGAAGTCATTCGAATCTACCTGCACCTTAAAAATGGCGTTTGTTTTCGCGAACTCAAGCACGCAAAACGCCTCTGCTGAGGAGTCGCCATTTTGATTGATCTTCCCACAATTCAGCTGCACCGGAAGTTATGCTAACGACAGCGGTGAAACTGACACCCAATTAAACTTTGATAACTACTCTATCAAATAACCACTGATTGAGTCCACTACAATGCTATATACCTGAAAAACAGCGCAATGATTTTGGCGTATTCTTTTTGAAACACCCTGTATTCTATCTTTATAACATCTTGGTATTTATTCACTCTGTTTACAATAGGACTGTTGTGCCCTTTGGTCTTCTTCAGGTGTCTTTTGACCCAGGTAACCTTTAGGGAACTTCAAACTGAACCCTTAATTGTTCTCACATTATGTATGTCTAAGAATATCTGGTCTTTTTTTTAGTACGACTCAACTTAAGAAAAACAAAACAGTTGAATTAAATTTTCTGAGCACTAAGGAAAAACATAATGACATGATCGAATAAAAAAGAAAGAAAACAATTAATAAAATAAAATGGCGATTTATGAAATTTAAAATAAGCAGGTCGGACTTCAGGTAAAAAGAACAGATAGACAGGCTTACGTTGAAGAAATATATTATGTTGGACAGAAAGTTCTGACTCACTTAGGAATCGGAAGGAAAACAACAAAATTTTATGGAGCAAAACGAAAATTTATTCTTCAAAAAAACTCCAACCATTCCCGACGATCTTCTGCCAATATCTGTATCTATCCCAGATACTCGTCCATGGGCTTTGAATCAAAAAACCGCAAACAAGCTTTCTTCACTCCATCAAAAGTGTTAAATCGCTGGTCGCGGATGAAGTGTGCCATTAAGCGGAATATGCCATAGTCACTCAGAGCAGCATCGGGACTGAATGGTGGATGTGGAAGAATCTCAACACCGTCCATCAGTTTGAACTTCTCCTTAGTCGACCTGGCAGTATGTGGCGTCATATTGTTTGCTGAAACAAAGCCCGACCTCGATTGAACAAAGCAGTATACTGCTTCTTTAGTTTGTCGTACACGTGGTCTAGTTGTTAGCAGTACAGTTTAGCGTTTATGGTGCCACCGTATGGAACAAGCTCGAAATGCAGTACTCTTTGGAAATTCCATCACACAGAGATCAAGATTTGTTGTTTTCTTTCCAGTGAGTCAGGACTTTCTGGTCGACCTAGTCGTTAGTAAATCTTAAAGGACGAGGAAAATGCTTATCTCAACCCTTTTACCCTTATTTATTTCTTGACTATCCCTTCTCATCCAATGAACTCCGGCTTGTTCCATAATTATCGCACAAATTTCCCGAGCAAAGATTACACCATGCAACTTATATTTTTGATTGACTGCTTGATTCGTTTCCTACGGCTTATCAACCCATTGCAGGTTATTTGAAGCCAGAATATATTTTGAAATTGTAAGAATCTTTTTGTAGTTGGAGGTAGTTAACAATCATTTTGTGATACAAGCTTTACTAATTAATCCATAGATGGAGAGAGAAGAGATAGATTTATACCTTTCCCAAATGAATATAACGAACCCAACTGGAATTGGAACTCAGAACTCTGATTAACACTTCCGTTACACCACCCGCACATCCAGTCTTACAGCACCTGATATTCCCAAGCAGTCTACGTTCTGACCAGGTTCGACGTTGCTTAACATCGGTGATCGTATGGGTGCTTCAATGTGATGTGGCCGTAACTTATGTTTTGAGATTACCTCTCCTAAGTCCTCTGTACAAATTATTGCGGTACTTTGTTTACCCAATAATACATAAGCTTCAGTATCTGTTCTCGCTTCAAGTGCGAGCCAACAAACCAACTGCTGTCGTTAATAGATTACCTGAACCTACAATTTCATACTACTACATCTATAAACTAACTTGTCACACTTATATGAATTATCAGTAACTAAGTTAAGAATGCTAGATGCACAGTTGTCATATTTCTTCCGCTGTAAACCTACCTACCACTTTTTTTCCGGAAGCCATTTACTTCCGGCCTGCTCCTGCAATTGGATTTTTTCGCCCCAAAAGAATGTATATTTACTAAAATTCACACCAAATTCTCCCGGAGCGGGACCCTCCCATTTTATTCCCAAATGTGGGCGACTAGAGCAGGCTATTGCTAATCGTGGGTTCTTCGCTCTCACCCCGATAAACAAACCTAAAACAGATTTTCAAAAAAAATTTAAATTGTAAAAATATTCCTTGTAAGTACCTAAAATGTCATCCGCACTTACAAAATGTGAATAACTCCTTAATTTTTGGAAATTTTTCATTCTGAGAGTTGGAGTTGCTGCGAGTCATGGTAAACAAAATTTGATTTAAAATTTATAATGTCTTGGGGTCAATTAATATTTGAGATAAGTAACTTTACATTATTTGGGGTGAATTAACAGAAAAGATCTCTATAGTTTTCATAGATATCATCATTTTATTTTATTTGTTATTTTTATACTTTTCTGTTCGAGAAAGATATTCGTTTTTTTTTTAAATTTATCTCAGTTGTTTTGTTTAGCAATCGAGTAATGAATAACTACTTCGGACCAGGTAAATGCTAGTTAAAATAGCTGTTTCGGGCTCGCTAAACGGTAGTTAAAATAGCTACTTTAGACCTGGTAAACGGTCGTCAAAATAGCTACTTTGGATCCGGTAAAGTGTAGTCAAAATAGCTACTTCAAACCCAGTAAACAGTCAAGATAGTTACTTCGGACCGAGTAAACCGTAGTTAAAATAGGTATTTCGGACCCGGTAAGCGGTTCTTAAGGTAAATCACGAACTACTGACAAGGTATTGAGCAGCAAAAACGTATCAATGCAATAAGTAAACAGAGTATTTTCCAGCACTTATGAACAGACAGAACTACTGTAGTACAAACTTCAAAGAAATTTAATCAACGCGTAAGAAAGAATGTGTGACAACACACAGTCGATCAATCCCTCTATGCGTAGCCGTATGTTGGTCATCGTCCCCAAGCGATCCAAAGATCACAGAGAAAGCACATTTAATGTCGAACAAGCATTGTGACCAGAATTTGTATCAATTAAAGATGGTTGCTAGATTCGATGAATGCCGATTTCTCCTGAACAAGATGGAAGGTAGGCTACGCGTGTGTGTCATAAGTGAAAGTTATAAAATAAAAAGAATTACTTTCAGAGTGACTCTCATAGAAATGTTTGACTCTCAAGTAATAACCAGAAGTGTTCTTAAAATGAGTAGACATTTTTTGGATGGTCCTGTATATATTCTCTTTAATCCTTTGCCTTCTATTTATCGTGATTTTTCTCTTTTATTTCTCAATTTCCTCCTCTAATATCACTTCTTTCTTTCAATGTTTCATTATTGTTCTCTCTCTCTCTTTCTCTCTCTTTTTCTCTTTCTCTCGCCCTCACTCTCTCTCTCTCTCTCTCTCGCCCTCACTCTCTCTCGCCCTCACTCTCTCTCTTCTCGCCCTCACTCTCTCTCTCTCTCGCCCTCACTCTCTGCTGGTATTGACTATATTTAAAAAGATAGGAATTCATTTCTTCTCTTTTTCTCTCCTTTTTTTCTCTTTTTTGTTTCAGTGGTCGGCTACGACGTTATCCGTGTTAAGCGATAATTCTAAAAAACATTAATCTGAAAACTCGAGTCGTTCTTAAATAGTCTTTTTAGATCGAGATTTTCATTTGGATGTCACGCATGACGGCAAACTCGTTCAAAAATATCTAAACTCTCAGCTGTATAAAACTGCTTTCTCAGATCGATGGTTAAAAGGTGGCTTCGAGTGTGTGAAGCATGTACGTCTTAACGAGGACCATCCTTTTTTGAACTTCATGGAGTGGTGGTACAGCCGTCCTGGCTATGGCGATAAACTACATCCAACAGCAAGGCCTCTGATCAGGAGGTTTTGAGGAGCGTGGAACCACCTTTTAATTGCTGGTGTTCCCAGGTCCAACCTGACCCGGGGTGGTAACATCTGCTAGGGTCACAACTATGGGCAGGCAGTTAACACCCAAATTTGTGCAAAAATAGGTTTTGATACCAGGAATACTTTGTAATAAAAAAATTATTACCAGCAATAATTTTTGAAAAAAATACCAGTAATACAAACAGCTATACATTCTTCGAAGAAAAAAAAACAGAAAAAAAGGAGAATGGAACTTAGAATAGAAAATAGTAGGAACAAAATATTACCAAGTGAGTAATTTTAAAAACATTTTATGAAAATAAAATCATCCGAGATTGTAAATTTCCTAAAAGAAGTTGGATTGTACTCAGAAATATGAGTAATTGAAAAATGGTTCAAATATATGTGCATACATACACACCTTTTTTACCAAACTATCACTATGAATTTATTTCAAAAAATTTGTTGGCATTAAATGACCCACTGGGGTTGATATGCCATGAAACAAAACAACTAACCTGACGCTACAGAATCACAAACAAAGAACGGTATTAGATAAGAGAAACCAGATCACTTGAAGACTTTCAACAGCAACAACAGCTACAATGGATAGCACATATTTTTTTAAATTGTACATATACCTGTGTCGATAGATTTTTACTCTTAAAACGCTCTTCTGTGGTACACCAGCGAAGTTCTACGGTGCCTATATCCCTATTTTCCAGTAAGCTGCAGCACAGTAACCTTCATGTTCTTAAATAGCCTCGTCAGATCGAGACTCATATGGATGTCACGTCAGATCGAGACTCATATGGATGTCACGTATGCCGGCAGACTCTTTCAGAAATATATGAGCTGTCATCTGCATGCAACCGTTTTCTCAGATCACTGGTTAAAATGGCTTTAAGCCTGAGGTTCTAGATGAATTGCATCGTTCTTTGGACCTTGTAAATTGGCGCTATAGAATCACAAAGAACTGTACCAGAAAACAGAAACCACATCATTTGAGGGCTTTCTACATCAGCAACAGCTAAAATGTAACTCGAAGAGAAAATAATAACATAATCAAGATGCTAATATTCATTCGACACTACATCACATAAAAGGAACCCCCCACCAATCAATACTGTAAAGAGCAATAGCAGCTTGAAAAACGCATTTTCCTAAAAGAGATTTAAGAGATTTTATAAATTTTAACCGATATTACCGGTTGTTCGGTCAATGAATGTTGAATGTTTCTTTATAAGGAAACTGTTATTATTACCATTATAATTCCAATTACCCTTACCATTATTGGTAAATACTATAACGCGAGTAAGGTAAAATATCACTTAAATTTATAACTCTGACAGGACGCAAAGAGTTGTGAGTTCAATATCTGGTTAAGGCAGTGGAGAACTTAGAGAGGTGAATTAACTGATAATTGACATCCATTAGACATGGTACGTTGAACTATAACAGTCTACCCTAGCGAGCGAAATAAAGGGTTCAGTTCGACATTCCAACCACGCGAAGAAGACCGGAGCGTACAACGGCCGAAACGTTGTGATGAATATGGCAACAAAGATGAGAACAATAGTCCGAATAATGTAAATAGTACATATATATATATATATATATATATATAATTATTTATTTAAAAATATGATTCCATCGCTAGATAAGAATTCTCATGTTTCAAAACAAGAGCCGAAAACTTCAATATATTTATTTGAATTAAATTGAATTAAAGTACCAAGCTCTGTTCCATCTTCAAGCGAATTTTTTTTTGAATACTAAAGAACTTTGGATTATTTACCTAACGAGTTCTTTCCTATTTTCTATATATTTTTACACACACACACACACACACATATATATATATATATATATATATATATATATATATATATATATATATATATATATATATAAACGACGAAGCACTAATTTGACTGCTAAACGAGAGAGAGAGGAGGTGTAATATGACGTCTAATGGTCCATCTGCCGAAAAATCCCTATATTAAATCAGCCACGCCAAATCGGCCACGCCGAATCGGCTACGCCGGAACGTCCCATTCCCTGTAAATCTTCCTATCCCACACTCCAACATGTAGCTTTGTGCAAGTCTCGGATAAGACTTTCTTTATTCTGTAACTTACCTTCTCTCTCAGAGTTTCACTGTCAAGATCTGGTCCGAGTTTCCCTAATTTCACTTCTTTCTGCATTTTACGGTAATCGTCAACTGAGTAGACCTTGTAGTGTTGCTGTGGGTCTCGCTGGCGCTGGTACCTCGCTACATAACCAACTTTACTATTTATTGCTGTATCTGTATTGTGCGGGCCTTGGTACTCCGAAACTGGTGGCTTTTGATGAGGGGAATCGGCTACGGATTGTAAGGAAAATGAGTCCTGCTGTTCTTTCAGATTCGTTGCCCCGGGGTTCTGTAAAGAGAACAGATGTGGAATGTGTTACAATATGCGTAGGCTAGGCAAAAAATGACAAGCCCTACCGTACTGATGTTAACTTAGAAAACCTGAACTTATTGGTGGTAGTTTGATCTTAGTTGGGATGGTATCCTAGCAGTGATGGATTTAACTTTTTAATATAAGACGCAAAAAGAGGGACAGATATGATGGTGGAGAAAACAAGAGCCCTGGTGCTTGTTTGGCACGTTTTCTTCCCAGAGCTGTGGTTTCAGCAGTGAGAGGATGGGTAGTTAAACGACCTGTTCGTAAGCGTTCAATCTATCTCTCCCTCTGTTTCGCTTTCCCCAGTAAATTATGCTGACTATATTCCCTTTATAATAAAGCGATTGTAAAAAAAGAAACTTCAATAAAAAAAAGTTTGTCGTGGATTTAGTCTGTGATGCTGCGTTCGGTAGTCTCCTCAATAATTGCCGACAGAACGTTAAAATCAAGCGAAGTCACGTAACATAAATAAATAGTTTTTCATATTTCCGCAGAATCTGTAAATTGAACAAAGCTAAAATAAACATACGCACACACGCACATACACACACGCATTCACATACATATAGAAATACACATCCATGTCTACGAGGAGTGTACAGAAAGTATCGAGCCATGTTGAATATCTTGAGAAACTAGTTGCGCGGTCTTCATACGACTTAGTAACCAAATATAGAGTACCTTATTGCCCTGTATGAATAGAGACTCACCAATAAGGTCCCTCCCTCTGTAATGAGGCGCCATTATCGCATTCACAAACTAGCTGCGCGGTCTTCATACGACTTGATAACCAAATATAGCGTACCTTATTGCCCTGTATGAATAGAGATTCTCCAATGAGGTCCCTCCCTCTGTAAAGAGGCGCCATTGTCGCATTTACAAACTGGTTGCGCGGTCTTGATACGACTTGGTAACTAAACATAGCGTACCTTATTGCCGTGTATGAATAGATATTCTCCAATGAGGTCACTCCCTCTGTAAAGAGGCGCCATTGTCACATTCGCAGTAACCGAGTCTCGTAGGTTTTCTGTGTATTATGGGTGTGGGCAAAACATCGCATCACTCAATTTTGTCTGTTTCACCATATCTAAAGTCCAGATTAGGGTCTCTACTACTTCTGACTATAGCTGAAAGGCGAAGATCAGTACGTGGGTGAGATTAAACACAAAGCGACGAGACAGTGAGACTGCTCATAGCGATAAAAAAAAGTACTTCAAATATTGTTTTGAGACATCTGCTTATTTGTTACTACGCAACACAGGAAAAAATACTGTGTAGCGCCAAGAGAAACAAACTCATCATGACACGAGACGTCTCTATTTATTCGTTAATATTGAATAGATGGGTCATTTCCAATTAATTTAATAGCCAGCTCATTAAATTTTCCATTTATTTGAATCAAGTATTTATTAAATAAATCAACATTGAAACAAATCAATTATATTTACAATAATTTACTTTGTTTATTCTGCCTATCAAGCATTATAATAGATCCATCCTAAACAAATCAAAGTATCTGTTATGCATGTGTTGTAGATAGCTTTTAAAGTATAGGCACTAATATACGTGTCATTTAATTTATGGAAAATTCAAAAGCACTAAAAGTAGGATAACATGTCAAGGTTTGTTACTTGTTGAGAAATCTGCAGTTCTAGAATCAAAAGATAAAATTCTAAGTAGAAACAAATCAATGAAGAATAAACAGTGCCAAGGAAATCATGAACCTTGTTTGACGCTTATAATTTCATGCTATAGATACGTAGACTCAATAGCTTCATCTACCGCAAGGAAAGTTGATTCTCTGTGTCGTGCCAGAAAGTTTTTCTCGTTTGAGTCCATCCTTCAAATCTATAAATCAACCATCCGTCCTTGAATAAAATATTGCTGTCATAATATCGACTGGCGCCCCCGATGTATGTCTCGAGGTAACTTGACAAAATCCAGAGATGGATATGCAATGTGTTAGGTCCTGATCTAGCATCTAATCGCTTTCTTACAGACGTGCTTCTATAAGTATTTTCACGGCAACTGAGTTGCTTTTTCTGGTTCCCAGACTGTGTGAATTTAAGCGAGCTACTAGGTTGGCATCACGGTGCTACCCTTTCACTCCCGAAACAGCTAATTTTAACCGTCTCTTCTACTCAAACAGCTTCTCTTGCACTTCCCGTCTGTGGAATTCTCTTCCTCTTACTTGCTCCCCTGATATCTATAATCTTCAAATATTCAAGTGTAATGTCAATCGACATCTTCTGATACCTTGATCTTGTTCCCCGCCCTTCTTTTTAACCACTTCCCAAACACGCCTCTTTACTCTTGTTCTCTACCCTCTGTAACCCCTTGCGTGCTAGTGGCACTCCCGCCTTGCTTGTAGGGAAATAATAAAAAAAAAGACATAGATCGTTTTCATGACGTAGACGTTCATGTCTCTCCATAACTTCCTACTTTTTAGCAATATTTGTTCGCTTACTGTTGCTCAAAATACATTCAATCATCCATTTACACAAGCACGTTTGGTAGCTCACTTGATGTGCCCCATTGCCCAACTTGCCATCAGTATGTCATATGAGTGTCTACTTCTCCAAACCTTACCGCTACATACCTGATCTAGAAATTACAACTGTCTCTTTCTAATTATAAATGTCATTTGTTGTTCATATTTTCTTTAAAAATTCCAGCTTGCTCACATGCTTCGCTCAGCATATTTCAGCAGAACCACAGATCTATTGTCTTGGGTTCCTCTTCATCTGTAAGAAAATTATCAAGTACCCCATTTTCCGACTTACAAGATGCTGCTGCTTAGCTTATAAAAGGCACCTTCCCTATATAAAATGAGCGTTCAGATTTCTAAATCACATTTTCCGCCATAAGTTATAATACTTCACAGATACTTAAATTTCTGCACATACTTGATTCTGACGTCTTCGCGTCCTGGGTATGACGATAAACTACGTCCGCGTCCTGGGTATGACGATAAACTACGTCCGCGTCCTGGGTATGACGATAAACTACATCCGCGTCATGGATAAGACGATAAACTACGTCCAACAGCAAGGTCTCTGATCAGGAGGTTTTAAGTAACGTGAAATCACCTCTTAATTGCTGGTGTTTCCAGGTCCGCTCTGACCCAGGGTGATAGAATCTGTTTGGGTACCAGCTATGGGCAAATAGTTAGCCCTTTGAAAGTGTAAAAATAGGTTTTGATACCAGAAATACTTTGTAAAAAAAATTATTACCAGCAATATGTTTTTGAAAAAAAATATTATTACCAGCGATACATTTCCGAAGGAAAAAAATATTAACAGAAATAGATTTTTGACAAAACATTACCAGCAATAAAAATTTTGTCGGTATTAACCATTGAGGTTGATATGCCGTAAAGCAAACCAAAACAAACCAAACGAAATCAGAAGTCTTCAACAAAACCAATAATTAAAAAAAATGAAACAAATTTACAGAAGCAGAACGTATTGAAAACTGTAAAGAATTTCTATGGATCAAATACAACCAATTTGTAAAATACGAATGGACTTGAAGAAATTACCAGAAAGTATAAAAAACACAGAAAACGAGGAAAACACTGAGCATGACACACCTGAATATAAATTAGGGTATGGCCAGGAAGGAATGAATTGTGTAAAAGATGACACTATGAAAATAGTCCGTTTACTTCACCGTGCTGATTTTTTCATACAAAAGAGTCACTTAAGGATCATCAACTGGTTACACCTCTTTTTACTGCTATTATTCACCCAATACATAGCTCCTCGGGGTAGAGGTTGCCGAATGAGGTTGCTCTAAAAGCGCACAGAGAGAATGTAAGAATGTTAAAGAGAGATATCGAATAGATAACGACTAAACCTAAACAAGAATTTAAGATTGTAGTGATCTGGGAAGCATCCTGTCTGGAGCCTCTTCCAGCAAATAACAATTCTAGGGAAGAAGCTGTTTAAGTGGAACATACTCCTTACGAAGGGAATATTGATGATTCGATCCTGTGTATGTGACATGGCAGGTGAAAGGCCGAACTGGTGGAACAAATGAATCTAGCTAGTTTGAATATTTACCGTGGAAATAGCGATAGAATAGCGGGAGGCGAGCAACGTTTCGCCTGCGGAAAATAATCCATCGCCCACAAGATCAAGAAAATGCTTTTTTTACTCTATCAAGGCTGGGAAATGTGGATTGGGAAACTCCAACCCAGATATGACAACAATACCCCATTTTTAATCTGATTTGACACTTGCAATGGTAGAGCCTGACAGAAGGAGTCAGGTACTTTCTGGAGTAGTTCAAAGAAATGATTATGTTTTCAGCAACAGACTTTCAATTTTTCCGTTGCCCAAACTCTTACTTTAGCGAGACGACATTCCCAAACCATAGTGAGACGCCATTCAAAAACCTAAACAGATCGGTTCCACAATATTTTTTACACTTATTCGGTTACTTTGGCAACACGACATTCCAAAGCCTAAACTAAGTGACTCTACAATATGTTTACTCGGTTACTTTGGGAACAAAACATTCCAAAAACTTAAAGAAATCGACACCACACTATATTTGACACTTAATCAGTTACAATTGTGACACGGCATTTCAAAACCTTGGCGACATGACATTCCAAAGATAAAACTGATTAACTATACAATATTCTTAACACTAAATCGGTCACATTTACGACTCTAGTCCAAAACCTTGGTGACACAACATTCCAAAACCTAAATAGATCGACTCTACAATGTGTTTGACACTTACTCTATTTCTTTGGCGACACAACATTCCAAAACCAAAGCACATCGGCATCACACTATTTTGACACGTAATCGGTTACACTGCTGACACAACAAGGCAAAACCTTAACGACATGACATTACAAAATTAAAACTGATTAACTACGCAATATAGTTAATCTGTCATATTGGCGACACGAAATTCCAAATCCTTGCCCACACAACACCCCGAAACTAAAACGGTCAACTCCACACTATTTGTGATAATTAATCAGTTACACTGATGTCACGATATTAAAAACTAAACAAATCATCTACACAATCTGTGTGATGCTTAATCAGTTACTTTGGTGATGTTCTATTGCAAAGATCTTTTTTCAACATTGGCAACTTTTTATTAAGTTACGTATTTGATTTCCCTTTTTTACTGTACAGTTACATTCCTACCTCATTCCATTCTTTCTTTCGCCTCCTCTTCCACTTCCCTTCCCCTTATACCCAATGTCCTGTCTTTCAATCACCATACGCCTGTTAATTTGTTTTTGAAAGATAATTGGTTTTAGTTTAAATAAAGCATTAAAGTGGTCATGTTGTAATTAATGTCCAACGAGACCGCCAGGTCGAAACCGTGGTCGCGTATTTTAATCGACATTCTGATTTTTAAACTATTCACTAACTTCTATAAAAGAAAGTAACCAAGTTTCGGATTGGTCACCATGTTACTAGAAATATAATATTTTTAATTTTTTCGGTTAAAAATGTACTGAACTTGATTTTTTTTTATATACTAATTGTTAACTGCTTTAACTGAACGATATAATTTATTTACGATTGCGTTTATTTTATCTTGGATATTACTGCCTATTTTTCTTTACTCTCTATACATTCCCTTTTGCATATGTGTATTCTCATACAAAACCTCGCGCGGAACAATTTATAACAGTCCAACCCACAAAAGCGAAATGGCCTACGAGACAAGCTTACTAACAATCGCGCTGGGGTGTAATGGTTAGCAAGCTTGTCTCGCTAACACAATTACGAATGATTAGTAAGTTCGATCCTCACTGGGTGCCCCTACTTTCGGACTTGTGCCACATCTAAGCTAAACTTGGAAAATCATTATTTTGGCACCTTGATGCGATGTAATGTTTAACAAGCTTGTCTTGCTAGAACAATTACGACTGAGTAGGGAGTTCGATCCTCACCGGGTGCCCCATACTTTCGGCCTTGTGCCACATCTTGTGCTACGCTTGAAAAATATCTACTAACAATCGCGTTAAGGAGGCTGTCAGTGTTCATTAGTTTAGTTACGTTCGAAACAAGCTTCAAATGCAGGAAATAGAGAGGCAGATTGTTGACCATGTTCACATAGCCTATGAATATAGAATCCAGCGCAGTACGTAATCTGTTCAATGAAACAACATTAAAGATTAACACTCACGAGTCAGACACTCGACTGAATCTGACTATATCGCCAATACCACCAGAAGCTGTTCCGTAATTTTTCAGTCTTCGATATCAAAGCCTGGCAGTGATATTTAGCCACCCCCCACGAGGGTTACATATGGCAGAAGGCCGGGATTAACGTGGGATCTCCGAGCCCATAGGCTCGGCCAAAAATATTCCCTATTCGACCGCGTATAGACCGGATCAGGGGCAGTCAACCTCCCCGAACGAGACTCTGCCCTTCGGCGGAGCCTCGTCCGGGTTATCAAAGGCTGGCAGTGAGTATTCGGGAAAAACATGGCCGCCTTTATACACGTCGCATTGAATATTTTGAGCATTCTGATTGGTTATCCCTTCTATTGGTGAACTATAAAATGAGCCAGCTCATTTTGGCTGGCTCACTAGTACACCAGGGTACCCAAAAACTCCAACACAGATTTTGATTCACTCATATTTCAAGTTTTCCTACCTGCTTGTCTCTCTAGAAAATCAACATTGACAATTTTTGTTATCAGGCACCGGCAACATGAGACAGATTTATTACATCTAACTTAAAGCATCTAAAACCAGGTATATATCAACTGCGTAGAAAATGAAACTTCAATTGACTTTACGTACACACCTCCTCCAGCCAACCGCCTACAGTGATTAAAAACATCCCATAATCCATCAGTTGCGGATATTTGAACAACTCGGCAATAGAAATAAATTAAAGTGAAATCACAAACGATTGTGAAATTGCAGTGAGAAAAAAATGTCTTTTTCGCAAAACTAACATTTCACGAGACAAAATGAAAAAAGAAAACAGCACAACGTCCACCATTAAAAAAACAAAACAAACAAACCGTTCAATAAATCATAAGCATAAAGAAATTCCTATATGTAAGTGCACGATAAAGTCTGAATACTTACCTACAGCCCAACATAATATACCAACATACTGTAAGGTCTAAATGAAAGCCAGTATAAGAATAATATAAAAATAATAAAAGGTCACTTGAAACAAAGAAACTGCTTACTGAAAGCATCGTTTAAACAGCAAAAATATATTGATAGTACAACGCTCTCAAAACATACATTGAAAGTAAAAAAAAAAAAAAACAGAACATATGAAAAATAGCATGAAATATAAAGCTAACAGCACCAGTCTACAACTACAACTAAAAACAATGTGATCTCTGCCAAAAACAGAAAGCAACGCTAATTACATTTACAGTACAATATAAACTCATAAAAAATTGATTAGAACTCATTTGCAAACGCGAAATAAAATTCATATTACCTTGCCTACAGCCACATCGAAACATAAAAACTAAATAATATCCTATAACATAAATTTAGTAAACACTATTTCGAATACCAGCATTTAGAAGCGTAGAGAAAGTATCCAAAATAAATAAATTATGAAATAAACTAAAACACAATGAAATGAAATAAATAAATAATAAAAATAAAAATAAAATAAATAAAAAGATAATAAACAAACTCTAAAGAAAGAACTGGGAAAGAACGGTTTTGCTACGTCCCATCTTCCCAATAACACGCACCCCAGGGACTTATACATGATGTGAAAATCACTTGAGTCATGAAATAGACGCTCATCATTCAGAAATGATTTCTCTGCCCACTGTGTCGATATATAATCTTATTTTGAATTGAGATCAAATACAGATCAATATGGAGAGCAATCCGATAGAATGATAGGATAAAGAACAATCAGGAAACGTTTATCAATCTAACATGTTTCCGTTTTATTAAAGCTTCATCAGAGAAACTTTAATGAAATTTAATCTGATGAAAAAAGTGAAACAGATCGATAAACGTTTCCTATTTGTTCTTTATTTATCATAGTCTTCTTTTCTAAATATCCCCATTGATGTGTAGTCTATGCACCGTGAATCGAACTCACTATATTAACGACTTATTTTACAAGATATATTTAGTAATCATGAAGCGACCTACCATATTACGTCGCTTAGCATAGTACAAAATCATAAAACGCACTAAATTCATGTTGGCCAACGACGTCAGAAGCGGATGTTTGTGGTATGAGAGAATGAACCTTCCTGCCAATATATTTTATTTCGTCTTCTAACAGATAGGTATTTAATAAAATGCTACGTAAAATGAAAGTGCGTACGATGGAGAGGAGCGTCGACGAATTGCAACATGCAGGATAATTGCACCCATTGACTTTCGTCGATGTTCTTTGAATGTTTATAGAGAATAGAGAGTGATTTCAGATGTCGATTAATACGCTTCCGAACGGATAAGAGCTGTGTCTGTGTGTGAGAGAGAGAGAGAGAGAGAGAGAGAAAGAGAGAGAGAAAGAGAGAGAGAAACAAGCCTCGTTCAAGGCCAGAGCAAGTGCGTACTATCCCCGAACCCTCCCGACTGGTGCTTTGTGACTTGATGTCTTATCAACACGTGCTTTTTTTCTACCTATATTTATATAGGCTACAGATTAAACTAAGCACAAGGAGGAAAAATATTCGCAGATTTTGACGTCATACTAGTGTCTTTTTTTTTTCGTCCATAGCTCTGAATTTGTTTTGTTTATTCTAAGTCTCGAAAACTCACTGTATAAAATTCACTATTTCCATAATGTTGAATGTGCTAATATTATTCAACACTGATGCTTAAAATTGCCGCAAAACATTGTTGATTCATTTAAGATGATATATATATATATATATATATATATATATATATATATATATATATATATATATATATATATATATATGCGTGTGTGTGTGTAAAAATATATAGAAAATAGGAAAGAACTCGTTAGGTAAATAATCCAAAGTTCTTTAGTATTTTTGTTATTATTTTTTTTTAAAATAGTGCTCGATACAAAAGTAGAGCATAAATATAATTATTTATTTAAAAATATGTTCCAACAAAAACATGAAACATGAGAACTCTTATGTAGCGTTGGGATCATATTTTTAAATAAATAATTATATATATATATATATGTATGTGTGTGGGTGTGTGTATGTGTGAAAAGTGTGTGTATATAAATATAAATAAATATATATATATGTATAATTATTTATATATTATATGCCCGGTACTTATTAGAAAGTGCTCAATATCAGAGATAGAGCTAACATATTTCGTTGGATAGATGTGAGTTTGTGACCGTGGGTTTCACGCTTTAGCGATCGTCAGACAAACTGATTAATTTTTTTTTAAAAAATGTAGGCATGAGAACAAGTACCTATTATCCGAATGCATACCAAACGGATAAAATAGACAAACCACCAACAATCACAATTCAATTTCAAACCATCAAAATAATTGCATCTATCATTATTATCATTGCACCACCATTAGTAATCACTTTTACCACTTTACTATAACTATTAACTAATAATATTATCATTACCACCAACACCCAGCACCATCACTTACACATCACACCTACTATTATAAATCCTCTACAATCTTTAACGCATATTACTCCCCCAGGATATTTAACACCTTAAAACAATAAGATCAGATATAATTTCCATATATAACCATGAGAATAAACACCCATTACCAGGGTTCATAATAAATAAAAATAAACAAATAAATATAGAATATAAAATAAAATAAAACACCAACAACCACCCTTTAGTTCAAGGTAGCATCACAATAATTACATTTATAGGTTTTATTATTCTCCCACCAACATTACTAATCACTACTAACAATTTACAATAAATATTAACCACTTATATTATTATTGCCACCATCCACCTTACATATTACTATCACACCATATCTAACATTACCATATAATCCTGCCATAATTATTAACGTAAACTACCCCCTCTCCAAGCATATTTAATACCACCATAAAGGATTACAAACTGAAATTTCTACCAGCCACATATACAGTCACAAATAAACAAGGAAATAGCGAGCTTTAATATAATAACAATAATATTTTTGTAAATTAAAAATTAAAAATTAAAAAATTATAGCAATCTTCAACTACCATAATTTTACACAGAATACCTATTATCAGGATTTATACCAAAATAAATTAATACATATAACAAAATAAAATAAAATAAAACACCAACGACCACTCTTTAGCTACCACCACTATAACTACATTCATGATTTCATCATTCTCCCACCACCGTTACTAATCATTTCTACCAATTTACAATTTCTACCAATTTACAATAACTATTAGCTAATTATATTATCATTGTCTCCAATCCCTTGCAACATTACTATCACATCATATCATATAGACCTGCTATAATTATTAAATTAAACTACCCTCCCACCCAGCATATTAAATATGAAACATCACCATACAAAATAACCAATAAGGATTGCAAATTTCTAACTGTTACATATACACAGTCAAAAACAAACAAATAACCACCTTTAAATATAACAATTAAACCCCCATTTTTTTTCAAAAATTTAAAAATAAATATAAATAATAATAATTTTTACCTATCATAATTTCACACAAACCTCACCACACGTATATACATACATGCGAGGAAATATTATTCAGCGGAAAAATAAAATATATGACATGTATATATTCACGAGACATTCACGGGACATTTCCGCCACACATCCAATCTTTAAATTTCAACATAAAAATGCGTATATATAGACACAACACCACCCGTATACATACATATGTCATATCCGAAACTGCCCACATATGTTTATATATGTATGAGTCCCGACGAACGACCAAGTATGTATATGTGTCTGCATACATCGATGTTTGCGTTAGTACGATGAAAAAACGACGAAATTTCCCCCACCACTTCCACAATAACACCAATACACGCAATCTACATAAACCCAAATTTTTTTAAAAAATTACTCAGTTTGTCTGACGATCGCTAAAGCGTGAAACCTAGAGTCACAATCTCACAATATCCAACCAAATATATATATATATATATATATATATATATATATATATATATATATATATATATATATATATATGGGGTGTCTTTAATTTGTATTTAGATATGTCGGATTTATTGTATTTAAGGTGGATGAAAGTTGCGAACCTTATTCGCGTGAATGGACCAGCCTTGATTTTCATTTTTAGACGCATTTTGACACAACGAGGCGGTTTCCTGACAGACCCTTACCCTGGTTAAGGTAGACATTTTTTTTTTTACCGAGTTAATGTGAGTAATTGTTGTTCACAGTCCACATGTAGCAATCTCTTTTGTTATGATCCAGGTCAAGATTCGCAACCTCCCCAATCTTGACTGAATCAGCCTTTGACTTTGCCATTCTATAATTTATTTTGTTCTTCCCTTACCTCTACTGTGTGAGATGCTTGATTCTGCTTAGCAGCAGAATAGTGACCACTCTTACTTTCTGTAGGGTGGCCGGGTCCTATTAACATATTTTATTTTTTTTTATTTTGAATGTTTGGTTGTACTTTATTTGTGTGATTGTGTTTATACATTTTCCACCTCATTTCATGCCATATATATATATATATATATATATATATATATATATATATATATATATATATATATATATATATATATATATTGTAAAATAAAAGACAGTTTGTATATTATCAAATTTTTATGTCATATGTGTTTTAGTAGGATTACTGTGAATATGCGGTATTATGGTATGTGTTGAATCGAATAGTGATGGATGAGTTCTTGTGGTAATAGAGTAATTTGTAATGAATGAATAGGTCGAAAATCAGATTATTTAGGTTAAGGATAATCAGTGTTGAACAACTTCATCCCACTTCCCCTTTGTTCTTGTACCAAAATTATAATTATATGGCAATAAATAATCACTGTATTTATTCTTAATTTTTCTAGTTGAATTGTTCACTTGCATTGCATATGATCCATTACTGTACATGATTAGGTTACAATAAAATTTGTATTTTATATGAATACTACATTATAAAACTTGAGATTTAGTAGGGTGGGAGGGGCGTATTATAGATTCGGGGTAGGGCACGCGACTCTTGCATTGTTCTGTTCAAGGCGACCCCTGTGCAGCTGACAATCTATGAAATGTAGACCGCCTAGTAAATTGCATCGGCAATGGTGGTAAAAGCTTAATTTTTAGCTGTTTGTTCTAATTGGAAAATTAGAACTTTTTTTTTTTTTTTTTTTAACGACAACTCTTTTCGCCTCCGTGTGGTGAATTGGCGTCTTCAGCTCGGAATGAAAGACAATGCTGTGTTTAAGAGAAGTGTGTTGGGATTATTTAGTAAAGTAAGGAAAAATCTTATCAAATCTGACAACCAGAATGTGCTTTATTTATTTATTTTGTATTAAAGCTGTTAATGTATGTTGTATTTTAAATTAACCAACTCGGTGTTTTTTTTTTTTTGTTTTTTTTTTTTTGTTTTTTTTTTTTATTACTGTGAGCTCGTATACCGCATTGTGCGCCGATATTGCTTTTGCGATGATCGGTAATATTATGTATGAGTCTGACCTTGGGTTAATCGTTTAGAATTCTAAGATCAGCGCACTTTCAATGCATCTTCTTCATAATGAATTCTTTACTCTTCTGATCAGATTGTTATTTATTAAGTGGTCAGATATATTACGGTACATTTAAAATGTTCTTATGCAGAATATCTGTACGATGCACATATAGTCTTGTGGAGGGAGTGTGTATTTTTATTTTTAGATCTGTAAATGGCTCTTCCAAAAATGTTATTATACTCCTTGTATCTCAGCTTCATTGGTGGAAATAATTGCGGAGTGTAAAATCACTGAAGGAGAGCGAGAAGAAAGGACTAACCCTCAGTTACAAGAAAAAGAAATGCATGGTTGTTAGCAAAAGAGAGAGCTCAACATGCAAAATACAATTTGGAGATAGCAAAATCAAACAAGTACAACAATTTAAATATCTGAGAAGTGTTTTAACAGACGATGGAAAGTGCGACACGGATATCCAAAGGCCCATTGCGATAGTTAAATATGCTTCCAAAAGCTAAGTAAGGTACTAAGAAACAAAAAACGATCGTTAGAAACAAAGAAATTAGTACAGAATTGTTACGTAATATCAATCCTCCTATATGGCCATGAATGCTGGACATTCTTTATATAGATGAAAAAGAGACTTGAAGCAACATAAATTTGATTCTACAGAAGGATGATGAGAATACCATTAACCGAACATGTGAGCAACGTCGAAGATTTACAGAAAATGGAAACGAAACGGACATGCATTAGACATTAGAAAGAGACAGCTGAAATTTCTAAAGCAGATAACGGGGAAAGAGGTTTGGAAAATTTTAAAATAAAAGTTTACTAAAAGTAATATTTTAATATTGTTAATGACTGTTAAGGTAAAATCTTTATCAGTTTGAGTCTGATTCATGAATTGAATGTGTAGCTATTTTTGATGGGTAATATTTCTTAATTAAAGTTTAGGTTTCAAATTACACACACACACATATATATATATTCACACACACATACACACACACACACACACACATATATATATATATATATATATATATATGTGTGTGTGTGTGTGTGTGTGTGTGTGTGTGTATATATATATATATGTGTGTGTGTGTGTGAATTCGGATCAAATACAGATTAAATATGGATTGGAATCCGACATAATGAAAAGCCAAAGAACAAATAGGAAACGTTTATCAATCTAATGTTAAAGCGTCATCAGGCAATGTTAGGTAAGGTAACTTTTCATGAATATGATTTACTTTTGAAAACAGAAAACAGTACGGTGGCTTATTAAAGAGTTAAGAAGGAGGGGGAATCAAATCAAGTTTTCTAAATTTTATGAGTGTGTCACGGTTGACCAACCATAAGACAGGTTAAAGCTAAAGCAGAAACGTTAAAATATAGGTTAGAGGTAACCTCTAACCTATATTTTGTGTGTGTGTTATTCATACATGTCTCGAGGAACTGTCATATTAAGACGCTACAGCATACATCCGACTAAGAATATACTTTTGAGAAACCATGAAATAATCCGATATATATAACAATAGGTTAATTTTAGTTTGTTTTCTTTTAATGATTTTTGTATATACTTTAGAACTCTCTTAAAGGGGACTCTAGTATGATTAAATCAATTTTTATATATAATTTACAACCTAAAGTGCAATACTTATTTTATTCAATGGGCATTAATACATGTCAAAGGAAAAAATAAGGAATTAAATAAATATTATATATATACCATTATATATAATAAAATAATGAATATATAATTATAATACATAGATTTTTATGAAAAATTCTATTATCTATATTTTAAAGTAAACATTATACAATGTCTACATATTACAGTTATTTCATTCCTCTAATTTAATAGATTATTATTTTTAGACTAATAAATAATGATCTATTAAATTAGAACTATAGTGCTTTTCGATAAAAGTTATTTACCTGATTTTTTTACCTAAACATTTTTTCGCCTATTGTTTTTGGGGTGAAACTAATTTTGAATCATACTAATATAAAGACCCCTTCGCGACCACCTAGTAAAAAAGTTTACTTATCCTAAGGTATTGTATTGATAATTATAATTTTGGATATAAATGAGATTTAGGGAAATTATTTTATTTAACCCCCAAAATAATAGACAAAAAATATTTTTAGTAAAAAAAATCAGGTGAGTCACTTTTATCGAACACCACTGTATATTTTCCCCTCTATATATATATATATATATATATATATATATATAGAGAGAGAGAGAGAGACAGAGAGAGAGACACACACAGAGATACAGAGACAGAGAGACAGAGACAGAGAGACAGAGACAGACAGAGACAGAGAGAGACAGAGACAGAGACACAGAGAGAGAGAGACAGAGAGAGACAGACAGACAGAGACAGACAGAGAGACAGAGACAGAGAAAGAGACAGAGACAGAGAGAGACAGAGAGAGAGAGAGAGATTTTACATTGTGATACGGAAATTTCTATATTTCGGGACATTAAATTTTTTTGTCCCCTTGTCAGTCAATGTTAGGTAACTTTTAATGAAAAGGATTTACTTTTGACTTACAAAAAAACAACAAAAAAAAAACAAGAAAAACACGAGGATTTGTAAATGACCCATATCTCCTGTGTCTACATGAAAAGCTACTTATTATTAAGTTTCCTATTTTTTTAGGAAACTTAATAATATTTGACAGTAAGGTTTTGAGAATCGTTCAACCACCTCTTAACTGCTGTAGTTTCAAGATCAGCCTTGACCGTAGGTGCTCACACCTGTTAGAGTCCCAGTTCTGAGCAAAACGCAAAAGTATAAAAAAAAATATAGTAAAAATACCAGCAATACATTCTCATAAGAAAAAAAATTACCAGCAATACAAATTTATAAAAGAATAAAAATAAATAAAAATTACTAGGAATATATATCTGTAAGAAAAAAATATTGCCAGCCAAATATTTTTGTAAAATAAATTACTAATGTTCACAAGAAAATATAATTTCGGCATTAAATGGCCCATAAGACGTTGATATGCCACTAAAGGAACAAACAAAAATAGTTTTAAGTTATGCTATATTTATGGATAAAAGTACTCAATATCAGAGATAGTGTGTATGCAAATATATGTGGAAAAATGAGGTCAACACTAAGCAGCAATTTATGTTTGAACGCAATATATATATATATATATATATATATATATATATATATATATATATATAAGAAGAAAGATAGAGGGATGGAAGAAGAGAGAGAGAGACTGACATATGAAAGTTAGGTTAATGAAAACCAAAGTTCTTTAAGCTTTTTATAAAAAAAATTCTAGTCGGGGCGATTCTTCTGGCTTCCAGGAAAAAGTCGAACACAAAGTCTGATGTCTTTTGAGCGCTTTCTTCTTCGAGACTCTGCCCTTTGTCTTGAAAATGTGTGTTTGTCTTGAAAATGTGTGCATGCGTGTATTGATTATCTGTGTGTGTGTGTCTTGATAAATGTATCTGTGTGTTTCTTGATAATGTGTGTGTATTTCATGATAATATGTGTATGTTGATAATGTGAGTGTGTCTCTTGATAATGTATCTGCGTGTGTTGATAATGTGTGTGCGTGTTGATAATGTATGTTCGTGCTTATGCGTGTATGTGTGTGTGTGTGTGTGTGTGTGCTGATAGTGTTGTGTTTATAGGTATGCACTGTTTCTTTGGTAGTTTTCGTGTGTCGCTTCTTCACGCATCACTGTGTGGTGTCTTGTCAAATAGACAAATACCAGGTATAAGTTATATATACAAAATTCCACATACATGTACATGTGCGTGTGTGCGTGTGTGTGTGCGTGTGTGTATGTGTGTGCATAATACCTATAAAATCACAAACAAAAATACATATTTGTGCGTGTGATCCTTTAAGCATAACTGTGTAGATTTTCTCATGTTTCATTGTATGAATGACGTTCTCAGCTGTCAAAAAGACAATGCTCAATCTGCTTCGAAAAACTATATTACAATTGATACGCTTGGTCGCTCGACTCATTCACTCGTTAAAGCATTCTTATATAAAAGCCTTATAGGAGAGACAGAGATGAAGCAAAAAGAGTGTAAATCAAAAAAAAAATAATAAAATAAGCATCCCTTACCTTCAAATTCGTTGCTTGATGAGCCTGCTCTTTCGCATAAAATGGCGGTAATGGCAGAAATGTTTCTCCATTCGTTTCATCTTTTGACATTCGACTAGATAACGGTGGAGACATTAGTTTCAGACTAATGTCCACGCTAATACGTTGGCCGTCTTCCATAACAAAGTCCTTGCTGATTGGTTTCAAGTCTATTACTGAGGGACTGGACATCCCTAACCTTTGGTCCACCGGAACCAAGGCTCCAGACGGCTGCATATCTGACTTTAGAGGCTGAAGATAATGGGGCCGTGTATTACGGTAATTAACCCGGCTGTCACTATTATATTTCTGGAGTTTCCCTGGGGGTGGTGGGAGTTTTTTTTCCATCTGATAAATCAAATTGGCTGATCGTTTTTTCCATATTTCTTCAGCAGATGATGGTTTCTGTATGAAAGACATTGGACTCTGTTCTGTCCCAAGAATCGGCTCGCTTCGGCCCGAATAGACTTTTCGTTCTGAAGGTATTCTGGAAAAACCATCAGAAATATCTTTCCGAAAATTGTGTCGAGCCATATAGGATTTGTTTTGATTTACTTTGCCGTAATTTATTTTGTTGTATTCTACGTAATTGGTAGAAGCTTTTGGAATTGTTTTTGGTTTCCGGATGAAGTCTATCGAAATTGGGCTTTGTTTTGGTGGTTGTTGTTTGTTGGATAGATTGTTCCAGAATTTCTCTCTCGGACTTTGTTCATAATCTGACGAATTGTATCCTTGAAAATCAAAAAATGGCGGAGGAATGTCATTTTCATTTCCCTGGTTGACAAAATCTGCCATATAAAGGCTTTGGTTTTTATTATAGTCGTTGGCCATTTTCTCAATTTCATGATATACTTGTTCATCAGACCACATTTGAGAGAATATCATATGATCTCCTTTAACAGGACCGGTTGATTTCAACTCTTTCTGTGGGCTTTTGGGGTAGAACTGTCCGAGATTGTCATTATTCTCGTTGAATACTGGCTGCATAGGGTGTGAATTTGAAGGAAATGTCCGGAATTCCTGTGTTCTGTTTGGATGTTCTGCTTCAAGAGAGTCGTAAAGATTCTCTTGTTCATATTCATCATGGACTGTCGGATTGCCTCTGTTAAAGTCAATATCGCTTGCTTGGTGCCCCACTTCATCGTCTCCGCTATCGGCGTGGTTGTTGGTGTTGTCGTCATCGTCGTTGTTGAAGAATCTCGGCAACGAATAATTATCATCACGTCGTAAGTCATCGTTTATGCGTTTTTTCATTTCCAACTGATAACTTCTTTCCTTTCGCAATTCTTCTATTTCTCGAACAGGGAGCACCTCCATCGCTTCAAGCATTTTACTATCAACACTTTCCGTTGTTCTTTCAGATAATAAAGAATTAACGAGTGTAGCTGATTCACGATTATCTATAAGGGGCCAATTTTGTTTGTCTTGGCTGTGCTCTGGAAATTCAACCAAGCCCCTTTCTTGGTTGATTTTGTTGATAGTCTCTGGTTCATACAAGTAACTGGAGCCAATTAAGGCTTCATCCAAGACTCTATACGTGTCTTTATCCTCTCCAATGCTGCTACTTACACTCTGAAACTCGTCGTCGTCATTGTTACTGTGTACTAAAGACTCCAGAAGATTCAGCTGAAGTGCGCGCGAATCAGACATAGCTGTTCATGGTGACATCCTTTGTCCAGCTTTTGTCACTGGTGTCCTCGATATTTCCATGAGTGGTTCTCATCCACTCTTCAAGGTATTTAAATCAAGATTTCGTATCATAACCTGTAATAGATAAGGAGGAATATTTCACAATTAAATGAATTCATTCAGCCCTCATCACTTTAATAGATGTTTAAATCTTTTAGTGTAACGGTTATCGATACAAAAAGTGCTTTCAAGTTCGGAGCTAGTCTTTTGCGTTCATTTTTGCACTAATACCTTTGGGATATGTACAAATCCGTCTCTTCTCATATATGTGATAAATAGCAGAGGAAACGACACTGTCTAGCTTTCGTGGCACCCAGTCTACAAGAAGAAATTTTTCAACTTGGAAGAGTTCTAATTGGAATCGTCATGGGTCTTATCAAAAATTCGTCGTCATCCATTTATCTCGCGAGACAATGGTAGTACCATGTTTGGTCCAAATTCAGGATTTGGGGCGAAACTGAAATGACCTCTCCAGGGCTCAGGCCTTGGCGATTCTATATGTGGACCGTGTGCTGCCTACATGACCCTGCTCTCGGGTGTACTGACAACAACCAAAGGAATACAGGCCATTCTATTTGGAGTCGGCTTGGCTACTGGAGTTGTCGAAAAGTTGTCAGATATTTGTATTTGTTTATTTATGTCCGGCTATTTAGTAAGCAAAATCTGCGTTATATATTACTCATATAGACATTTTATGAGATACACACTACATTTATACAATCTCTCTCTCTCTCTCTCTCTCTCTCTCTCTATATATATATATATATATATATATATATATATATATATATATATATATATATATATATATATATATAATGATGATTGATTTTAAATCATTGCTATAAGTTGTGGAGAAAAATGATACATTTCAATATTACTCAATGCTCTTGCTGATATGACCTCCATCTTCTGGCTTTCTCCTTCTATATTTTTGATAGGAGTCATTCCTTTGTTCAAATTTAAAATTAATTTAAATCAAAGGGAAAAAATCAGTGGGGTGACCCCCTTCGATCAAAATGAAATATACTTATCCAAGTACCCTGGGGATCATACCCTTGTTTAAATTTAAATTTCCTTTATATCAAATGGAAAAAAAAAACTTTCAGTAGGAGGGGAAGGTTGTGCCACCCCAGGGGACCCCCTTTGATCAAAATAAAATATACTTATTCAAGTACCCTGGGTAATGTAGCTTCAAAATATATATGGTTATGAGGGTTTATCTCCAAAAGCCTAGTAGAAGTTACAACTTTACATATATATATATATATGTGTGTGTGTGTGTATGTGTAAATACATATATATTAAAAATTTATGTATAATACTTAAATATAATATATATATTAACATCTGGTCGATCGAGAAAAATCGTCGAAGGTGAGT